>JANRMT010062835.1:29506692-29541783 GCA_026402145.1 Polypterus bichir lapradei | reverse complement strand
TCTATATATATATATATATATATATATAGTCACACATGTGCATCGGAGGATTCCCACACAGCTTTTTTCAAGGCACGTAATAACCCACCGGGGCAAGAGGGGGCACTGCCGCTAACACCGTCTTCTCTTTTTTCCCTTACAATACTGAGAATCTGCCAGGTAAAGGCAATTAGCTTCCTTTCCAGCCAACATAAATTCCAGATATCCCAAAAGAAGGTGTCATTTTTGGAGCTTATTCAATGCCAGACTGCCTTAAATCTTTTTCAAAACTCCCTGAAGGGATAAGCGGCAAGATGTGCTATTTTTGTTGCTTTGCTTCTTATTTTTTCCTCGTCCTTGGATGAATAAAGGAGATGGCCCGGTTGGTGACCCAAAAATTCTGAGTCTTCAAATATTTCATTACTGCACACTCCCACAATACAGGGCTATTCAAAATTAAAGAGCAGATTTCAAAAATTTATTTCAAACAAACTGTATAAGACAGAAGCACATTCCGCACATCACTGGATAGAGGAAAGTTCAAAGTTTGGTGTTGAGGTTACATTCACTCAACATGAGCACCATGTGTAGCGCGACAAATATCAAAACGATGGCCCGTGATGTGGATGTCCTAGGTCTCCGTTTGAACACACCCCGGATACACTCAATATTTTCATCTGACATGTGTGGGTGACAATGCAACCTTCTTCTACGAATTTTTTATGCCACTCGTAAATTTCCTTATGACGAAGCAGCTGTTTGTTGAACCGTCGGTGGAACGTTGCACTTGAACAATGGACTCACACTTCGCAAATTTCAGCATGCAAAATGAATTCTCTTGTGGTGTTGTCGCCATTTTACTATATATGAGAAACATCGCTCGGTGGCAATCACTGGTACTTTTAGGTGGGCTTTTAAACTTTGAACATTCCTTTATCCAATGATGTGCGGAATGTGTTTCTGTCTTACACAGTTTTTTTAAAATACATTTTTGAAATCTGCTGTTTCATTTTGAATAGCCCAGTATATATAATTCATTTATCCTTCTATAAATCTATTTTCTCTATGGTTGAAGCTCATTCTTTTTTGTAGCTATATTTTAAATCTACCTTTAAAAAACAAGATATGTATAGAATTTTCATACTCAACAAAGAATCTGCAATCATTATTAATCTTTACCTTTTTCTGTTTTCTTTTGGTTGTTCCACCTAATCAGAGTCCTGTGCAGCTGCCTGTTATGTTTGAATGAAAACAGATACCCTAACGTGCCATAAGACACACTGCATTGAAATCTCTAAGACAAAACCAAAAGACAACGATATCTTAGGTAGAATGCCTAGTAGGGACTAGGTGGTCTCTTGACCTGGAACCCCTACATATTTTGTTTTTGTCTCCAGCTTTACTGGATTTTTTTTTATTTGTTCTGTCTACCCTGGCAATCTGATCTTTATATTGGACTTGCATTTAGAGACTTAAAAAAACAATCCTATATTTAGGGACTATACTTCTTTTAATTATATATGTCTTATTTAAGTGTGCATTATTTAAGTGTTGTATGTTAGCTATATATTAATTATTATTCTCATCTAATTTTAATTTGTATTTTTTAACAACTTGTAAAACACTTTAAGCTACACATTTTGTATTAAGGTTGGCACGGTGGCGCAGTGGGTAGCGCTGCTGCCTTGCAGTTAGGAGACCCGGGTTTGCTTCCCGGGTCCTCCCTGTGTGGAGTTTGCATGTTCTCCCCGTGTCTGCATGGGTTTCCTCCGGGTGCTCCAGTTTCCTCCCAAAGACATGCAGGTTAGGTGGACTGGCGATTCTAAATTGTGCTTGGTGTGTGCTGGCACCCTGCCCAGGGTTTGTTGGCTGGGATTGGCTCCAGCAGACCCCTGTAGTTAGGATATAATGGATGGATGGATTTTGTATGAAAATGTGCTATAAACATAAATATTCTTGTTCTTATTATAGTCGTATCAGATGCAGAGCAATAACCAGCACTTAACATGATGTCAGGTCTTTAATGGGCATAACTCAAATGCGCACCTTAACTCACTCATAATTTAGAGATCCACCCCAAATAATACATACAAGTATCAATTTTTAATATGATTTTTTATCCCTCATTTACTAAAGTGTACCCCGTATTTTGTCAGTTTCCTTTCTATGTATATACAGTACATTGCATTGCGTCACCTTTTCCTGTCACAGCAATGGAAGCTAACCCCGAAATGTGGAGAAACTCAAAGGGTGTTACTTAAAACTGCTGAAGTTATGCTTTTGCCTTTCCACAGCCTCAACATCCGACTCAGTCATCCTTAGAGAACCACCCCTCACATTGCAGGGTGTTGATGAGCAACTCTTTTAGAAACTAGAACTGCCCTGAGACAATGGGCATTTTAAAAAAGATGCACCTGAGGTTACTATCCTAGACATTTTCTTTAGTGTTTTTTTTTTAATCCTAAGCATTTATTTTCATATTTTTTTGTATGAAGGTTTTCTTTACTAATTACCAGCAGCTTGCACAGTGGATAAAAGATGCCCAGTCTTCTAAAAAAGTTTGTGGTTTGACTTATCTTGGTGATAACAGTGTACCCACAGAGAACTCATCTGAAAGAATTCAAAGGACTGAATGTGTTTTTTTTCTTTCAATTGTTTCACTTGTGTTTGTGTAAATACGAGCATTGATACAGAATTTAGGAATATTTTTCCTCCATGTAAGCCATGTCCTTGAGTTACTATGCCAAAGGGTAAAATTGTTCAAATTACTTTTAAATATTCTTCCAACAAAATAAAAAACCTTCACATTAATTAAATATTCAAGCAGCCTCCTAAACTCTGCAGTGTTTAGGACTTAACAATAGATTTGAGCATTTCAGTTGCAGGTTTCATTGCATCAGAAATACAGGTTTTATTTATTTATTTTGTAGTAGGCAGGTGTGAAGCAATCATTAATCTTTTCTGAGTCTATAATTAGCAGTCCCTCCCAGTTTTTGATTGTAGAGACAAAGAGAAATTGTTTTCTACCCAGCATGGATTTTCTTTGTTTCATTTTCTTTGATTATTTAAAAATTTAAATTGAATACCAATGGCTTACATTTTTCAATGTACTTTCACTGAATTTAGGTTTTTTTCATTTTTAGCCTTGTATCATAAGCTGCGGGAAGTAGAAATGCACATGTTTATCTTTTGTTCATCTCTTGTACTCTCTTTTTAAACTATCATTTTGAGTTGCTTTTGTTGGTTAAAATGTGTACCTATAATAAACATGGCTTCATTTGTAATATGTGTGCCTTGAACTTAGGGTGAGCCCATGTTGAATGTGGCTGACTTACAACTCCAAGGGATTCAGCTCAGGTTCTTGCATGGTCACTGTTTTTGTGAACTTTTCTCTCCCCATGTCTGTGCCGGTTTTCTCTGGTTTCCTTCAATGTCCTGTATCATGTTGTCAGGTTACTGTAAAAGGCAGAACAGGACTGAGGGGATGAGTGCATGAGTATATCTGACAACTGCCTTATATTCAGTCTTGTGAAGGTTCCAGCTTTGTGCCCAACTGTCTATTGTTTGTCATTGCCTTGTCAGCATTACTTCATATGTGCTTATCAAATTACTGAAGGACCTCAAGACAGAGTGTGGCCACCTGGACTAGATTATCAGAAGTGAGCCTTTGCCAGTTATAACTTATAACCAAGAAAAGTTATTTTTCCAGGATTGCCATTAGCTGGACTTTTTGATTTCCTCTTCCCCATTTTTAACTGGCCGTATCTTCCTTCGTATGCTAACAGGGGTTTGTATCAGCATGCTTTTACTTAAAGGAATACTCCGCCCAAAGAATTGTAATTTTAAGAGAAGAAAACCAATTTCAGTTTTCCACACCATGTTAAAAATAACTTTTCTCAGTGTTTTGAACTTTAAAATCTGAACTTGATAGTGAATTTTTGACCCTATTACCAAACGTCCATTTACTTGGAAGTAAAACTGTAGTATTTTAATATGATACTTACCTCATGTGGTTTGAAGTGATAGCTGAGAAACATTTTTAATCTCACGTTTTCATGGAGAATGGAGATAGCAACATTTCAGATAGAATGGATTCTTTTGAGGCCAACGACAGAGAATAGCAAACAATATCAAAAACTTCCTGAAATAATCTCACATTACTTGAGGCACTAAATGTTAAGTCATCCAGTTGCATGTTCACTACGTGGAAAACACATACATTTCTTTGGTAAAATATTGTTAGATTAATATTTCCATGAAAATAGCTCAAAAATAGGAAGTGCATTCAGGTAGGGTTGAGTTTTGGTCTGAAAGCAGTACAGTGGACCAATGAATGAGAGTGTGACTTTATACGAGTATGACTGTATGACTTGACATGTGAATTATGCATCACAAGTAATATGAAATTTTTCATTGACATTTTTTGATTTTGTTTGCTGTTGCTCAAGGTTGTTTGCATTGATGCTCATTCTACCAAAAACATTGTTATCACCATTCTTAATGAAAACAAAAGTTTAAAAATATGTCTAGGTCATCACTACAAACCACAAGGGGTAAGTAACATAGTAATAAAGTATCATTTTTTGGTGTAATCTGTATACTCTCACCTGACCCTTTATTAGGGACACCTGATTAACTGCTTGTTAACACAAATATTGAATCAGACAATAACATGGCAGCAACTCAATGCATTTAGGCATGTAGACATTGTTGAGACGACCTGCTGAAGTTCTAACCGAACATCAGAATGGGGAAGAAAGGTGATTTAAGTGACTTTGAATGTGGCGTGATTATTGGTGCCAGATGGGCTTTTCTGAGTATTTGAGAATCTGCTGATCTACTGGAATTTTCATGTACAACCATCTCTAAAGTTTACAGAGAATGGCCCGAAAATATCCAATGAGGGGCTGTTCTCTGGGCAAAAATGCCTTGTTGATCCCAGAGTTCAGAGGAGAATGGCCAGAGTGGTTCAAACTGATAGAAAAGCAACCGTAACTCAAATAACCACTTAAAAAACCATTTCTGCATGAAAAACACATTGAATCTTGAAGCAGATGGGCTACAGCAGCAGGAGACCACACCAGGTGCCACTGCTGTCAGTTAAGAACAGGTAACTGAGGCTAAAATTCACACAGGCTAACCAAAATTGGACAACGGAAGATTGGAAAAACTTTGCCTGGTCTGGTGAGTCTTGAATTCTGCTGATCCAACCTTGTTAGATTATGTGCCACAAAGACTTATGGCAGTTCTGAAGGCAAATGGGTGTCCAACCCTGTACTGTCAAGGTGTACCTCATAAAGGGGCAGGTGAGTGTATATATAAAAGAGTATATCTGCCTGTCTGTATGTTTCATATACAATCCTAACCCTTTGACTGATCTGGACCAAAATTTGCATAGTTATCTCTCTAGGACCATATGGACTACTATGGACAAGATAGACTACTTTGAAGCCCAAAAGTTTGACCCTGGGGGTCCCAGTGGGTTTTTTCTATGCATGCTACAGTTTGCATATCAGTGCCACCTGCTGGCTCAGAGCAAGTGAAACATCCAAACAAACTGAAGTCAGACTAGCAGATAAAATAAACAGGGAGGTATTTTCCATATGTTGCTTAAATCATCCGAGATCACATGTATCATCTTGGATGAGTTAATGCCGGTGCAACTCAATAAGTCGGTTTTTCAAACACAGCTGTGTGGTAGATTAGTCTAGCTGGATCTAATCATCCGAGATGAATGTGCGCGGCCGCTCTGATTGAAAAGCTCATATATATTGAGTCTAGAAAACACGATCAGCAAGTCTTTGATAGGCTGCAACAAAATGATTAAAGAACGGGCACATTTTTTCACACAAGCAGAGCAGGACCTTTTAGTCGAAGGATATGAAGAATTTCAAGATTTAATATGCACAAGGGGTAACACCGCAAGAGCAGACAAAACCAGAAAAGATGGCTGGCAAAAAGTGGCCAACAAATTAAATGCCAAGTAGTGTGCATTGTACTTACTGAATTCAGCGTTTCATTTCCTATGTGTCAAATTAATTATTATTTAACTAGGCTGACCCGCCTTATAAGGCGATCGACTTTTAAGTTGACCACTTCTTAAGGCAATTCAATATGTAGATCAATTTGATATTTTATACAAACTCATTAATTTGGTTATATTGCATTTGAGCGGTATTACTTTAATACTCGTAGTTTCTGTTATTTTTGTGATGAAATTTAAACTTTTTTTCTATATTGAGGTCACCCTTTTGAACCCCCCTGATATTTACTACGCGGTGAGGCATTTGTACTCCATCAACATTAATTATTTCCAGAGACATAATTTTGTCTATTTTTCCAGCGTATCGCGCACAAAAGCAAGGGAACGATGGGAGCACCAGAACTCTGCTCACATCATGTCGCTTCGTACCGCAAGCTGCAAGTAGTAAGTCTGTGATAAGCGGAATACCGCTACGCTTTCCACTCACGGGACGGAAGGACAATCCCGACCGCTTTTATATAGTAAGAAAGAAGAAGAAGATATCGCACAGTCTGGAGTAGAAAATCATCTTTTACCTGGAAAAACAAAACTACAAATCCCATCGTGCCTTGCAAAATGGACGGGGCGTGTGTGAAACCCCGCACCTGCGTAGCACTCACGGGACGGAAGGACAATCCCGACCGCTTTTATATAGAAGGATATGTCATAATTTCAGATCAAACGTGAGCACAACGAGAACATGGGAACAGGTTAAAGTGAAGTACAAGAATATACTTCAAACTGGTAAATATTGGTATATAACTAAAGAATTGTTGACATAAAGAATCATATATAATATAAAAACATTAATTTTAACGCTAATAAGAAGGCAGACAAGCAAAAAACAGGTGGAGGTCCACGTGGTCCAGACCTAACCCCTGCAGAAGAGTTGGCTCTCCAGCAAAATGCCCATCGCCCTGTTTCTGAGGGCATTCCAGGGGGAAGCTCCTCCTTAGATGCAGTGGTCACTTCATTTCAGGTAAAGAATGGTCATTGCATATATTTGTCCTCAATGTGTGCCATAGGTATGTTCCATACAGCCCTCTTTTTTTGTTGGGTCAGTTGCAGGGAATGTCATATCCCTAGAACTTTTGTCTGACCAACGAGATATTGACAAAGGTCAAATATTTGATGAAGACACTGTGTCTGATTATTCATCAGGAGGAGAGGTACATTTTCCAAATAATGTTTGATCAAACTCCACTCTGATCAGTCCCATGTGCCCCAATCACATTTGGAAATCCTGGGTAATGAGAATGTTAGGCTGATTGTGAGATTCTTTATGGAACTGTGGGTGTTTTTTCCTGTGTACCTGCAATGGCATGAAACGCCTCTTTTATTGTCTGCACACGCAGGTGTCCAGGAAGCACTATGAAAACCTGAAGGAAATATTTCAGAGCCAAACAGACTTTACAAATTGCCTGGCAAACTGCACTTTTAGATAGATTTTCCGCATCGCCTACAGTATATAAAAAAGTGTTGCTTGCAAAAAACCTCAAAGCAATGCATACTGTCTGTGTGGTTGTGAGAGTCTGACTTCGCCTAGTTTGACTTCGAATATAAGGTGCTAACAAATCTTTTCAGGTACAATATTCCCCCTCGGCTAAAGCGGTATCTTTCGAAAAGAATTTCCTCCGAAAGCAATAAAGGATCTTGCAGATCGCGCAAAACCCTCTCTATATGAAATTCTCTTGTTATAATTTGCGCACCGATATCAATTGGTCGCTCATTCATGAACGGCAAAGCCATGACTGAATGAATTCCATGCATGGACACTGATTAAGTGTGTGAGCTAATCCTTGTTTACATAAAATAAACCTGCTCCGAGCAGGTTTGAGGATTTGGATGTGCTGCTATGACAACACATCCAGCAAGAGTTTTGAAAAACCGACAGATCCAGGATCATGGCAAATCGCCAACAAGTACATCCAGCTAAACAAGTAATCCACGTACGAAAAATACCCCCCTGAGCTTAACATTACTTGCTTGGGTAATGCTGTGTGGTGGTTCTATTCACTGTAATATAAAAAGGAGAGCTGTTGGGTGAGGCCTGATCAAGAGTGGAAGTGGGGTGCAACACAAAGGAGAATGGAAGGGCTGTTGTATAACTTTTGTTTAGTCAGCTTTTCTTCATAATTTAAGCTAAGAGGACAAGTCAAACATGACAGCATTCCTGGTTACAACCCAACAAGGACTTACCGCAATTCTGCAATCCAATTAGACCCAAAAAGAACAAATTACTGACTCACGATAGCAGAGACATTGACAGAAGGGCAATGAGGATGATGGATGGAACAACCAGAAATAACAAAAGGGTCACTATTTAAAAAACATATAAACCTTTTCTTTCTTTCCTTAACCTATTCTAAAAATACACCCAGGTAACACCAGGTACTTTGAATAGTATTCCTTTAAATAAAATCCATTTCTGTTTTACCATATGTTTACTTTGTCATTTACAATTACAATGTCATGTACTTTTACTGTTAAAATTTGTAAATCAATGTTAGTGCTATTGGCCTGTACTTAGTGAAGAATATTATAAGAGAATAAACTGAGATGAAGTGAAATAAAAAAAGACAAGTGATGGAGGTCATGTAAATTGTCATTAAATTTAATTTTTGCTTTCAGTTGAAAAATAATGGATAATGATCTAATCATCTAATATGTTAATGTTTTTCAATGTTTCAGCTCCTTCCCTGAGATTACTTTCCATATAACAGGTTACTTTCTATAGCAAAGGTCCAGGATGCCTTTGTGTTGGATCCATCCTTCTCTTGCCTGTCATCCTAATGGAACCACATATGACTCTCGCTCTTGCTTTGCTGGTGTATTTATGATTGTAGACCCATTTAACTAGAAAATGTCCAGAGAAGAGCAACTAGGCTGATTCCAGGGCTACAGGGGATGAATTATGAAGAAAGATTAAAAGAACAGAGCCTTTTCAGTTTAAGTAAAAGAAGATTAAGAGGTGACATGATTGAAATGTTTAAAATTATGAAGGGAATCAGTCCAGTGAATAAAGACTATTATTTTAAAATGAGTTAATCAAGAACACAGGGAAACAGATGGAAACTTGTCAGTTAGTCATTACCCAACCCGCTATATCCTAAGACAGGGTCACGGGGGTCTGCTGGAGCCAATCCCAGCCAACACAGGGTGCAAGGCAGGAACAAATCCTGGGCAGGGTGCCAGCCCACCTCAGGGCACACACACCCACACACCAAGCACACACTAGGGAAAATTTAGGATCGCCAATTCACCTAACCTGCATGTCTTTGGGAGGAAACCGGAGCACCTGGATGAAACCCACGCAGACATGGGGAGAACATGCAAACTCCACACAGGGAGGACCCGGGAAGCAAACCCAGGTTTCCTTACTGCGAGGCAGCAGCGCTACCACTGCACCACTGTGCCGCCCTGGAAACTTGCTAAAGGTAAATTTCTCGTAAACATTAGGAAATTTATCTTTACATAGAGAACCACAAACACTTGGAATAAGCTACCAAGCAGTGTGGTAGACAGTAAGACTTTAGGGACCTTCAGAACTCAAGGTGATTTTTTTTAGAATTAAGTGAACATGACTGGCAAGCTTTGTTGGGCTGAATGGCCTGTTCTCGTCTAGATTGTTCTAATGTTCTAATAAGATGAATATGAGTTGAGAGTTCAGAATTTCAGCTTTTATTTTCTGCTATTGACCTCTAAATGTGTTAAAGTACAGTACAAAGAAGATAGCGCCTTTTGCAACAGACTAGTTTTTGGGTGAGCAAAAGGATACGAACAGATAGTCTTAAAGTAAATTGTAATAAATAACACTTAATATGTGGTTGCATATCCATTCATTGCATTAGCTGAGTCAATGCTGCAACTCACTGACATCACCAAATGGTTGTTTTCTTCTTTTGTTTTGCTGTTAGCATCTTTTAGTTGTTGTTTGTTTAGGGTTTTTTCCCATTCAGACTCCTCTTCTTCTCCTCGTAAAAGGCATAATCATTTGGGTTAAGGTCTGGCAATTTCTCAAACACTAGTTGCAAGCTGTTGCCGGTGGGTTACAAGTTGTTATTGTTTATAATGGTAGTGGGTTGCCATTCCAACAGTCACTCTTTTTACCCCCCGGCTTAGTTAACCCCCCCCCCCCCTTTCAGAATGGCTCTCAGTTTAACAAGGGGGAATTCACCATGGTGGGTTCCAAAGACACTTAACTTGTGAAAACTGGGTCACCACACCAGAAAGGTTGAGAAACACTTTAACTTAACACATCTCATATTTACCTTTTGATCTCAAACCTAAATACCTACAGCCTATTGCCATTCTACTACTTTAGGAGGGACTGAAAGTAACTTGACTGTGTGACAAGAAATGTCAATGTGCTGCTTGCACTATGGTGCAACATGATCTGCCATGATGGTGCAAAATCAATATCAAATAAAACTATATATAAGATGCACCAACAAAAATATATATCAAATAAAGGATTAGGAATGCCGTATCAACAAATAAACTACAGTTCAGGTCAGATCAGGGAGCATGCACTGGTACAACACGTTGCCATACCCACCACTTGATGAAACTGCTTGGAATCCTAGTTGGCAACCCCTCAGGCAAACACGCAGTTCAGTCCCACCACCCTCCAGAAATGACCCTCTATCTGGCGCAGCCATGTATTACGTGGGCGTCCCCTTGGCCAGGTCCAACAATGAGGACCCTCTGAGCCGGATCACCCTTGGGGAATCGTGCCATATGGCCGTAGTGCTGTAAGTGATGCTTCCTCACAATGCAGGTAATGTGTCTCATTTGGGACTCCGTGAGCAACCGCTCAGTCAGCGCACAAAGTCAAACCAGCGTTGCCCAAGTATTCTCTGAAGAAACACAGTGCCAAGGGAATCCAGTCTTTATCTACGATCTCTGGATAGCATCCATGTCTCACAACCATTTAGCAAAACAGGGAGCACCAGGACGCTAAAGACTTGAACATTCATCTTTTTGCAGAGATAATGGGAGCGCCACACACCCCTTTCCAGTGACCTCTTGACTCCCCATGCGCTCCCAATCCATCTACTGACTTCATAGGAAGAGTCACCAGAGACATGAATGTCACTGCCGAGGTAAGTAAAGAACTCAACAAGGTGGACACTCTCCCAGCATACAGACGCACTGTTAATGGGTGTGCCCAAGAGGTCATTAAAGTGCCTGGATCTTGGTTTTTATCCAGGACACTTGCAAGCCCAGACACTCAGACTCCTTGCTCAGTCTCTTGAGAGCCTCAGTCAGAGCCTCCATTGACTCAGCAAAGATCACAGCAAAGTCAAGATCAGTGAATCTCTCTTCACCAGCTGATGCCCCACAGTCGATGGACCCTACAAATAAACTACCACTGGAAAAATTCAATTAAGGAAGTCATTAAATCGTGGCTGGAGTCTTAAGCTAGACTTGAGACTTTCTACAACCTGTAGCTGGATGTGAAACTTGAAACTAAACAGACTTGAATATAAAAGCTGGTGCTTATGTGTGTAATTTGGTGCTTGATGTTTTGTTATGCCTAAAACTATACTTACTAGAGTATCGTATTAATTCAGTTCTTTTTGAAGCACCCTGTACAGTATGTACACAGTAATAAGAAACACTTCACATAAACATATTACTAATAATTGGTTTAATTAGCAAATAGCTACCTGAGCTAGCCACCCTAACCAGCTTTGTAAACATCCATCCACCCATCCATCTATCCATTATCCAACCCGTTATATCCTAACTACAGGGTCACGGGGGTCTGCTGGAGCCAATCCCAACCAACACAGGGCACAAGGCAGGAAACAAACCCCGGGCAGGGTGCCAGCCCACTGCCGGCTTTGTAAACATGAAATCATTTTTGGGTATTTACCATCTTTAAAAAGGCAAAAAGCCATTAATAAAACACACTAGCAGACTGAACATTGTGTGCGCTGCATCTGTAAGTAAAAGGATATTAATTACACAAAACTTACAATTTCTGCTTTTACCATTTTTTTTTAAATTGAAGAGTTGTGTTTACTGCTGACTTTTCATTACATGCGCAAGTTTTCTAATTGAGAACATTGGACAGCACACATTAAATATTTGCCCGTGGTAAGCACAAAGGTAAGCTTCATATTTATCTAAGTTTCCAACATCACAGAAACATTATGGGCTTTGTCATGACATAGTCACTTAAAAAAATTCTTCCTTCATCAACTCTTTATTATAAATGCATCCTTCACTGGGAATTATTTAATGAAATTCAATCCTAGATGGATGTGACTAATTGAAAAAATAGCAGTCTGTTTAATTTAATTCATCCATGACGCTCTTTTAAATGTATTGCCTTACTCTGGTGGGATAAATTGAAAAAGCAATAGTCGCCACCCCTTATGTTCTTGATGACATCACTGGCAAATACTCACTGATTAATGAGAAGGTCTTTCTGTGACGATAACAATTGATTCAATCAAGTGAACCTTTGTTTGTACACAAGCAGCAGCAGGAAGGCCTTTAGCACTTAACCAGCAGCACAGTGGGACTGCAATTAGTGGTATAAACAAAGCCGGATGTGAGAAATTAGTTTCTTCTAAAACTAAACAGTACTAACAAATTCCCAGGACAGTTATAGTAGAACTTCCTGGCAATAAAAAGTCATGATATAATGTAAGAATCAAGGTCATACACATTTTGATCAATTGGTTTGTTGATGTCTATATTTTGCTTTCTCTACAAAATGAAATCAATACTTTATTTATATTAATAGTACTTTGAAATATCTCAAGATTTATCCCTTTCATCCTTTTTTTGTAGCCATAGTGTTCAATTTTGGATTCAATAGTCCTTACTGACTATTTTACCTTTCATCCTCTCACCCCTTTATCTAGTTCAGGGTCAGGGTGAGGCATAGCCCACTACGCTAGCAATGTGCTGTTTCCAGTTAACTCAACAAGATATTTTTGGTATGAGAGATGAAAAAAAAGGACCCAGAGACATACAAGAAAATGTCAATCCGTCACAAACAGACAAATGAGGCAGCAGAACTAACCTCTGCGCCACAGTATAATTTGTCTAAAATTGCATATTTAAATATTTTGGTTATTTGTTTTTTTTGTAATTGCATCTTAGTGCAGGAATTAGTTGCACAGAATCAGACCCACATTAGACACTGTAAGAAAACAGAGTGTAGTGAATCCTGCCACAAAGTAGCACAAAAAAGGGTGCAGGCCTCACATAACCCCACACAAAAGGCCTATCCTCTTTTCAGATCTGGGACCACAGGATCGCCCCAAGCCAAGCCCTACCCACTGGTGTAGCACAAAATTTGTGGGCCTCCCTGCAATAGAGGAAGTGGGGAAAAAACTTGGTAAATAAAGAAGAGTCTTGAGCCATTGTTATAAATGAACTCTAAACATTTTCGTTCTTGGTGGCACAGTGGTAGCACTGTTGCCTGGCAGTGAGGAGACCTGGGCTTGTGTCCTGGATTCTCCTTGTGTGGAGTTTGCATTTTCGCCCTGAGTCTGTGTGGATTTCCTCCAGGTGCTCCAGTTTCTTCCCAATCTCCAAAGACATGGAGGTTAGGTAAATTGGCAACTCTAAACTGGTCCTAGTGTGTGTCCAGGGTTTGCCCCGCTTTGTGCCTGATGCTTGTTAGTATAGGCTGCATCCCTCACCTCCACAACCCTTGTCTAGAAATGACATGATATTTCCTTCCCTTGTTTAATTCAAAATGGCAGACTGAAGAAATCTAATAGAATAGCTTCCTTTACATCAGGGGTGTCAAACTCCAGGCCTGGAAGGTTGTAGTGGCAGCAGGTTTTCATTCAAACCCTTTTCCTAATCAGTGACCAGGTTTCACTGCTAATGAACTCCTTTTCCCTTCATTTTAATAGCTCTTGTTTTAAAAGGATTCAGTCCTCTGAATTGATTCTTTTCTTCATTAAATGACAGCCAAACAGAAATGAGACGTGAAACGAGTTGACAAAATACCAGCTAAATGGGAGCTTCAAACTCCAACCAATTTCACTCCAACCAGTTTCTTAATGAGAAGCCGATTCTTGCTGTTAATTTAACCCATTATTTAATTCCATGGCTTGTTGCTGCTCTCATTCTGCCACAGCAGACATTTCCAAAACTGTTGATTTTCTGTTTTTTCTAAGAACACTCTCAAAATGTTTCGGTGACCTGAGACACCAACCTTTCTGAGACCGTCACTTTTCTTTATATTCAAATATTGTGTGATGGGCACATGTGAGCTGATCATGTGGTGGCTTGTTTTGTGTCTCATTATTGTTTGGCTGAGTCAAGTTAATTAAAACTAAGGCAAAAGAGGTTAATTAGTAGGAAAAACTGGCCACTGATTAAGAAGATGGGTGCAATGAAAACCTGAAGCCGCTGCAGCCCTCCAGGACAGGAGATCGACACCCCTGCTTTACATAATGACTACGAAGTATTTCAGTTACAACAATCAGCATACAAATAAAATGTATTTTTTAGAAACGCCAATTTTTTCATTAAGCATTATGTAATATCTCAAATTAGTTAAACATATTAAAAGTCCCAAGCAAATGTCAGGTGAAACAAATACGACTCTTAATGTATATGTAAACCATTACCAGAGAACAATATATAAAGTTAAATGTTATATATGATCTCATTATAATATAATAAGAATGTGCTGGTACAAATCAAGGTTCAATCACCTTTTTTGTATTTTCCCTTACACAACCCCTCCCTGAAAAAAAGAATTTACAATGGAACCCCAATCTAGCGTTCCAATAATGGGTGTTTCTACACATTTAACATTTTTTTGGATGCTATTGTTGATGAACATGAAACATCCATTATTGGAAGAAGTGCAAGTCTTTTAAGGGTTTTTCACACTGCAGCCAAAAGTGACTCTATCCTGATTTTTGCCTTGTACCTCATTTTGTTTGACTACTCAAATTAATTTTATGACTTATCCAAATCTGATATGAGCACAAATGTCTAACCTGAATTTGCCATATGAGAAAACTATTTTGTCAAGCAGGTGCTGGTTGCTGCACTACTTCACATTGTTTCATTTCCAGATGTCTGGTAAAAATAATAAATAATAATACATTTTATTTATATAGCGCCTTTCCCATGCTCAAAGCACTTACAGAATATAAGAAAGAATGGCAGGGTATACAGTATATAGCATAGTACAAACCAAATAAATAAATAAAGAAGATTAAGACAGACAACAGAATTGATGGTCTAGCACACACATACAGGTTACAGGAGCATCTTGACAGAGAGGTAAACTGAGAGAAGGGGAATGAAGTCAAGTAGAGCTAAAAGCCTTCCTGAACAGATGAGTTTTGAGTTTTTTTTTAAAGAATTCATCGAGTCAGCTGATCTGATTAATTTCGGTAGGTCATTCCAGAGTCTGGGCGCTATACAGCTGAAGGCCCTGTCACCCATGGAGTGTAGATTAGTGTGGGGTACAACAAGATTGCCAGAATCAGAGGACCTTAGTGAGCGGGCAGGCACATAGTGATGGAGAAGGTCACGGATGTAGTTTGTTGCGAGGTTATTTAAGGCTTTGTAGGTTATTAGTAGGATTTTATATTCGATTCTGTAAGACACAGGGAGCCAGTGAAGACGGAGCAGGATGGGTGTGATGTGCTCGATGCTGCTGGTTCGAGTAAGGACCCTTGCAGCCGAGTTTTGAATAAGCTGGAGCTGTGATATAAGATTAGAAGGGGCACCTGCCAACAGCGAGTTACAATAATCTATGTGGGATGTGATAAAAGCATGGACAAGTTTCTCAGCATTAGAAAAGGAGAGGAAGGAGCAAACATGGGATATGTTACGGAGGTGGAAGTAAGAAAGTTTCTTAATGTAATTTATGTGAGCGTAGTAAGAAAGGGAGGAATCAAAAATGACACCAAGATTCTTTGCAGTAGAGGCAGGTCTGATGAGATCACCACCAAGATTGACTGGGAAGTAGCTCATTTTATTAAGTTGCATTTTAGTTCCAATTTGCAGGAGTTCAGTTTTGTTGCAATTTAATTTTAAAGAGTTCTGCTCCATCCAGGTTTTAATTTCACTAAGGCAGGTTGTGAGCTGAGAAAGCTCTGATGAAGTTCCACTTTTAACATTGAAGTAGAGCTGAGTATCATCTGCATAAAAATGATAACCCAGTCCATAGCTATGAATAATATGGCCAAGGGGAAGCATATAAATACAGAAGAGAAGAGGGCCGAGGACAGAGCCCTGAGGAACTCCTTGTGTGACTGGCGCCGAGCTGGATCTGCTGTTGCCAAGACTAATAAACTCTTGCCTATCAGTCAGATAGGACTTGAACCACTGGAGGGCAGTGCCAGAGATACCCAGCATGTTCTCCATTCTGGACAGTAGAATGTCATGTCTGACAGTGTCAAATGCTGCACTGAGGTCTAACAGAATTAATATGCTGGTTTGTCCAGAGTCTGCTGCCATAAGCAAATCATTGGTTACCCGTAGCAGAGCAGTTTCACAGCTGTGCTGCACCCTGAAACCAGACTGAAAGGGTTCCATCAAGTTATTAGTGGTTAGGGTTAGGGTTAGAGTTACAATACGCTCAAGAGCTTTTGACAGGAAAGGTAAGTGAGAAATAGGCCAGAAATTGTTAAGATTGTCAGCATCAAGACCAGACTTTTTTAACATTGGGGTTACAGAAGAGATTTTAAAAGTGAGCAGCACAGAGCCAGTGTCAAGGGATGAGTTTATTATTGTTGTAACAGTCAGGATTATGGCATGAAGGCAGGATTTAAGTAGTGTGCTGGGGATGGGGTCCAGTACACAAGTAGTCGGTCTCATCTTACAAAGCAGGTCATTAAGAAAAGCAGAAGTGACTGGTGAGAACTTAGAGAAGGAGCTGGATGGAGTGGGAAAACGGAGAGATATAAACAGATGATGCATTTATGTTAGTTGAATTATTTAGATCTTTAATTTTGTTACGGAAAAAGTGGAGGAAATCCTCACAGACTTCAGTAGAAGAGGTAGTTGGGCCAGATGCAGGTTCGAGTAGTTTATTAACTACAGAAAACAAAACCCTTGGGTTATCGTGGCCACTTTCTATTATTCTGCCATAGTGGGTGTTCTTAGCAGCAGTTAGTGCTTCTCTGTAAGCTCTCTGGTGGTCAGAGAAAGCCTGGATGTGCATGGTGAGGCCAGTCTTACGTGACAAATTAATGGTAATTTGTAAGCTTGTGATGACAAGGAACAGAAACCATAAACGAAAGATCAGAGCTGCAGGTTTGTGTTCATTTATCACTGCCATTGTTCTGTACACAGAAACAAGTGGCTCAAAAGACAGGAGACAGGACTGGGGAGAGGGCGTTGGGACAGGTTTGGATCCAATTTAGTTGTTATATGAGCAATGTACGTCCTTTGTGAAAAGTTTTGAATCCATATCTGTTTTGGTAACCACACTTCTCCAAAAAACGATCATAACTATTAATCACCAGTAAAGGCGTACTGCATGATAATGTACATAGAATACACTTCACTTGAGCATTCCTAGTTTTCATACTCTTTCTCTGTCTCTGTTTAGCATTCGTTTGCTCAGAGGTTGATGCGCTTGCTGCTTCCTGAGCAGCTCTTCTTTTCTCCACCCTAGTGGCCCACTGCTTCTCTTTTTTCGTTGGCATCTTTTCGCATTAAAACTGATTAAGTTAGTTTTTGTGTTGCAATTACTTAGTATGTTTACCTTAATTTTCCACTTAAGCTGCCACTTATGACATCAATCTACCTCAAGAATGATTAGCGAAGGTTTTAGGGAATAAGAACGGCGCCCATACGTATGCGCCGCACAGCCGCCCTGCTGCACGCTGCCGAGAGTTGATTCTACAATAAAATAAAATAAAAATAAAAAGAGTAATAAAAATCATCACCCCGAAAGCGGATAGTAGACATCACATAGTATATGTGTACCAAATTTCAAGTCAATAGGTGTAACAGTTTGCGAGCTACAGGTGATTTAAAATCCTGGACAGACAAACGAACAGCCACGGTAGCGCATTATATAAAAAGATAACACAAAACTGCAGTGAAAATATAAAAGAATCCTAAACAAAGCAAAACCTGACCTGTACTAATGAGATTCTTAGTAATCATTAACATTTTTCTGCATTTAGCACTTTTTTCCTCATCAGTCCCTAGAAAAACGCTACATGGGTGTTCTACAGGGTTGAATTATGACCATCTAAGGACACTTACAATGCTTCTGCAGCCCTCCAAGAATCTCTTGATGATGCACTCATCAGTCATATACTGTATGTAATATATCTGCTTGTTAGGGGCAGTTTGATTTTGGTGAGACTTAGTGGTCTGCCTGACATATCACAACACTGACAATGGCATGATGACTTCTGGGAGGCTCTCATGCCAGTAAGAATGGATTTAGGAGACCTTGGTGGTCTACTGGTGGATCACATAAGTGGCCATCACAGCGTATAATTCAAAGATTTCCACTATCACCAGAGTTTTGAATGCCTTCATGGACTGACAAAAATGTCTCAGAACTTAGGCTGTGGTGATACTCCACTCATAGTATCCATTAAAACTTCAAGCACTGACCACCACAAACTGTGTCTAGATTGCTGTTTATTTTGAAGAACGCAAAGTCCTGTTCAATAATGACTTCTGCTTCCCTTTAAAGGTAAAACATAAATAGATTCAAACATGGCACTGATGGTGATAATCGTACCATGTGGTCATTTCCAAAAGGCATAGGTCAGAACAGGGCTAGAGACCTGTCATTTACCTTGGTTGGATGTTAGGGGTAGCTGGATACACCAATAAGAAACGGTCACATATTTTATGTTCTTTTGTGACTGGCTTGTTTGAAGTCATCTTCCAACAGGACAATGCTTCAAGAGAAGAATTACTTCTTACCTAGATGAAGAGGGTCTTTTAGGAAGTATTGCAAAATTAAAACATTACAACAATTTTTGACAAGACCAGGCTATTCAGCCCAATAAAGCTTACAAATCTATCTACGTAATTTCTCCAAAATAACATCAAGTTGAATTTTCAATGTCCCTAAAGTCTTAGTCTCCAATACAGTACTTGGTAATTTATTCCATTTGTCCATGGTTCTCTGTGTGAAGAAAATTCTTCTAATATTTGTATGAGACCTACCCTTAATAAATTTCCATCTGTGTCCTCATGATCTTTTTAAATAACTTATTTTTGAGTAACAGCTGGCATCCACTGTATTAAGTGCTTCCATCATTTTAAAAACTTCAATCATGTCACCTATTAGTCTCCGTTTTCTTAAACTGAAAGTATTTAACTCTTTAAATCTTTCCTCATAGCTCATACCTTGCCATCCTGGACTCAACCTAACCTTAGACACTCAGGGCTTTGTGTAATGCTTTTTGTGTGGAACGAAGACCGAATTCTTTTTTCTAGTCATGTAATTTTCTAATCTGCTTAATCTAAACCAGGGTCATAGAGAAGTACTGGAGCCTATTCAAGTTAGCATAGGGTGCAAGGCAGGAACAAATCCTGCTCCAGTCTATTGCAGGGTGAACACAAACACACTCACACGGCAAACACACACTAGAGCCAATTTAACATCGCAAATTCACCTAATCTGCACGTCTTTGGACAATGGGAGGAAACCGGAGCACCCGGAGGAAACCCAGGCAGACATAGGAAGAAGATGCAAACTCCAACAGGGGTGGGGGAGGTCCATGACATGAACCCCAGTCTCAGGCAGCAACACTATCGCTTAATCACTGTGTCACCCTGGAGTCCAAATTCATTTATTTTAAATTATCAATCAGGCTATACTGTACTAATTCCTTTTATAGTTTGAAACAATTCAATTTTGTCACATCTTAGTATCTTAAAATGAATAGGTTCAGCTTCTTCAATTTTTCTTCATAACTCTTACCTGGTAATCCTGGAAGAACAGCTAAGTCGCTCTTCACTAGACTTTTTCTGGTGCTGCCATTTTTTTGTGGTATGGAGAGTAAATCTGTACATATTATTTCAGATTGGACCTTGCTTGTCAGTAATATAATTGTACTCCACACATTGTGTTTTACAATAACATCCTGTTAGCTTTCTTAATGGCTTCTGAGCTCTGTGATGAGGTGATTTGGATGTACTGTGTAGAAAATGTGCCCTAATGTGCCTCCCACATAGGGTATACCAGGCAAGGCTTATGCACAGGAGATCACACATATCTCACCTGTCCTGGGGGGTATCTGGGGGCTGCTTTTTAGGTTAAGGTGACTTGTCTTGCCCACCTCAAAACCCAACAGGACATTTGGAAGGAGAGACAATTGTAGGGGAAAGTGGAAGAAATGTCTGACTATTAATGACTGCTTTATCAAAGAATACATACTGCACTAGAAATTGGCACTTGCCATATCCCTGAATGCTTTTCCATCAAAGAATGTTTAGAACATTTTGGGGTGGCATTTACTGGTCAGTCTGAACCTTCTATAGATCATTACCTTTCTCAATGAGTTCCTGTAAAATACTTAGCTGGATGTACCACAGGACATTATCAATAAGTTAAACATAACTTCATAATCAACATCTCTAGCACAATAAAGCTTCTACTTGCATATCTCCCACAGACTAATAACAGTAGTACAACAGTAAAAACAGACACTAAAGATAACTAGAGAAAACATTAAACAATGAAAGAAACTTTGTACGACATGGTCATGCAGCAGTCAGTATGGGTGCCTGTTGAGTATCCTTAAAACCTATGGATTAAAACTGTCTGAAAATCTTGTGGTGCCAGTGCTACTTAGCAGTGCACAACTGCTTTTATCACCAACCAAGAGATTTTACTCAGTGACTTCATGAGTTGTCCTGTTCTGGACCAATAAATCGTTCTTTTGCTCTCCTATATGCTCATGGGTTTTGACTTACTACACTTGTTTTCCTCTCCCACACCTCATTACTTTGCTGTTAGTTTGACTGACCATCTTAAACTGGTGCGCTATGACAATGTTAATGAATCTGACCTTTTCTTGCAGTGGAGCAGTGCCCATTCCAGGGTTGGCTTCTGCCTCATGCCCAAACCATCCAGCTTAGGCTCCAACTCATCAAGCCCCTGTAGTGGAAAAACAGGTTCTGATAATGTTGCTAACATAGCTTAATCCATTTGCATGACTTATTCTGATGTGTATTTGCATGCTTTCACGCTGTCATTGACATGTGTTTAATGCTCTCTAGATATTAATAACAGCAAGTATAGTGGTTCTCCCTTAAATTTTGTTTTAGCACCTTGTTGGACTTTGATATTATGCTGTGGGTCTCTTTGCTCCCTCAGCTATCTAACAAAGACAAAATGACGCTGGGGCTTGGTCATTATGTATGCATTCAGAGCGCTGTCTGAGGCAAAGGGAGGGATTGAGGTGACAGTGCAATAAATTGCTTTTAATAATGAAATGGAAATTAATTCTTGTAATTACCCAAAAATTATATTTTACAAATGCAGCATGAAAAGATGCATCTTGTTTTATATGCAGAATGAAAACTACTGATAGAAGGATATTCCATTGTACAAAATTTCTGAGAGGTATTTATACATTATGATCAATACATCATATGACATATACATATGACAGACCCAATTAACATATTCAGGCATATAAGCATGTGCATGCTTCCCAATTATGACCTTTACTGCACTGACTTTTACATTTTATGGGATTACTGGTCTATTTTGATAATTAAAAGAAAATTATATAAAAGGTCCACCATGTAACACATTAGTTTTATATGCAGATTTAAACTCCAGTGCATCTAGAGACTAATTGTGTTTTAACAGTATATAAAAAGGTCTCCTCTTGCGTCTCAAAAATATACAGGGTAATTGGCCTGCTATCTTAAGTGTATCGTCTGATGGACTGGCATTCCATCCATCTACATTTATATTTATTTGCTTAGCAGACACTTTTATCCAAAGCGACTTACAAAAGCGGTCAACATAATCAAGTCAACATCAGTTTGGTGGACTGTTTGGGAACAAGAGTTATAGGACAAAGTTACAAACAGATTATCTCAAATCAAGAGCTTAGAACAAAATATAAGTGAGTTACAATTCTTAGGTTACAAAAACCTTACAGCTAATATCAGTCAGACAGAAATTCACCAAACAACAGAGTCTTCAAACACCTTTTAAACACATTGAGGGAATCAGAAGTTCAAATGCAGGTGAGCAGCTGTGGTGTAGTGGGTCCACAACTCAAGTCAAAGGGGCCACTTTTTAAATAAATAGTCGCTGTACTCGCAGCTTAGAAAGGGGGCGTGGTAGTGTGGCCGGAGCTGTTCCCCGGTGATGAGGACAGTCCTCGCTTAAGTGCACAGGTGAGGAGTCGTCCGCATCCGTAATTGTTGCTGGGAGCTGCTGATTGCCACACCTGATCCACGTCCCCAAATCATATAACAGAAGCGCGAGGTGAATGAGAGGGAGAGAAAGAAAAAAGAATGTGAAGGGAGGTTAAGGGTGAAGAAGACAGCAGGAAGCAGGATGGAGAAAGCCAGTGAGGGAGAACAAACGAACGAGCAAGTGAAGGCTCGAGCTGATTGCAGGTAGCTGGGAGAGGTGAGCCTGAGTGGAGTGTTTGGCCGGCACCCAAGGGCCGACGGTAGTGTTCGCTCCTGCTGAGCGCTTGTTTAGAGCAGGAGTGACCGGTAGAAGGTTGGCTTGCCACAGCAAAGGCAGTGGGAGTCGGGGACTTGGGAAGTGGAAGCCCCAGCGTGAGCATCCTGGTCACTGGGGAGCCCAAGTCTCTGTCTGGGCGAGCAGAACCGGAGCCAGGGATCAGAAATGTCACCAGACCAGTACAGTGAAGAAGGTCAGCTGCATGTAGGGAGACTCCACTGGCATATAGCCTGGATGGGAGAAGCAGGGGATTCACCAGTAAAAGAAGGCACCGGGCTTTGTTTTAAAAGACTCCCAGCCATTGTTTTAACCTTGGTTTTAAAAAGATTTTGCTATTATGTTTTTAACCTCCACCAGTTCCCTCATTTTTATTGGATTATTTATTTATTGACCTTTGAGAAACACTGCACTATTTATTTGAACACTGTTTTGATTTTGTTGATTTTTAAAATAAAAGCATTTTGCGCTTTTTGCACCATCCCCTTGCTTTGTTGTGCCTCACTGTCCAGCTTATCGGTGACATTACCAGTGGTGTCGGTTCGAGAGCTCCCAGAAGCTGGATGGGAGCATGGAGCAGAATCCGCATCGTCACAGCAGTTCATTCCACCAGCTAGAAGCTATGGATGTAAAGAGTCTGGACTGAGATTTAGCATCATCAGATGCCATTCATCAGCAGACCTGAGTGGTCAAGAAGGAGTATAGGGCCTCACAAGTGTCTCCATAAATACAGATGCTGTGTGACACATGCTGTTACTCATGCTAACATAGAATTGAAGTAGACATGGTCCTTGAACAACACCTGCTCATCAGTCGTCACCCTAGGGTTGAGTACAGACATTGCAGATGTTAGTGTCTATCCTGGCTTGATTCTGCCAGGAGAGGCTCATCTCAAAACAAAATGACCCAGAATTGGGATAAGCAGCTTATATATATATCTTCATTTGGATCTTGATCTTTGTTTGTCCGCGAATGAATTAGAAGAAGAAGCATTAGATGGCAGTAGAGAGACAGCTAAAATATAGGCATTGCATTAAGAATCTTCTCCAGGCTGTAGTACTCCAGTCACACCTCAAAACACAGACATTCAAACTAAACAAATTGTTGTGCTTTAAATTAACTAAAGACATCTTCATTTAGATCTTGGTCTTTGTTTGTCCACGAATTCCACGCATGCGTAGACCACCTTCCAGTTTAGTACGTTGTTGTTACTCACAGATGTCAACAATGTGCCGGAATGACGAAAGGGGTGGTGGACAGTGTTATGCTGGTTAGCTCCTGAGGCCTGGTTGAGAATGAGATTGCCGAAGATAAAAGGTACGTGTCTACGTAACATATGAATGAAAGAAAGACAGTGGGTAAAATGAATGACAACGTAACAGCACGTTCCGGAAATTATTATTGTTATGTTGTAGCCGGCGAGTGCTGCGCGTCTCACAGTTGTACCGTGGCTTGCTCACATGTCAGTGAAGTGATCCCTATTTATGATTTAAAGAGCCTGGATACCTATGTGTCCCCCTTTTATAACCATTGCTCCATGTATATTGCCTTACTCTTTGGATTGCCACAAAGCAACCTGCGAGATTGGAGAAAGGTTGAGAAGAGATCGTGAGAGGAAATGACAGCGTCGTGAAAACGAGATGGACTGTGAACGGACAGAAGCAGAAATGCTCCGACACCACCACATAATTACTATTCGGACAGTGATTCCGAGTAGGCCGTTCCTATCGAATCAATGTCCAAGGGTTTTCTTTTGTAAGTTTGTTTCCCTTATAAAAAATCATAATGCTGTGCGACGAAGGGCCCAGTTCACGACTGGCAGGGAGCCCTTCACAGACAACTTTCACACGCGCAACGTAGTTGGGCGTACATGGCTAGTATATATATATATATACCGTAAATACCCGCATATAGGACACATTTTTTTTCTTAAGAAGTAGGCCTAAAAACTCAGGTGCGTCTTATACATGGATATAGTTTTTCTTTCGGTTTGTACATGTTCAGTTTCTCCCTGTGCATTTCCTGTGCAGCAAGCGAGACACACACACACACAGTCGTGTGCAAGAGCGAGAGAGGCACACACACACACAGGCGCCCAGAGGCACGCACACACACAGGCGCTCCAGGCTCGCGAGAGAGGGAGGACTGGATGCATAAGGTAGAAAAGGCTTGTGTTTGTTTTCAGTTCTGTTTACAGTGATCGGTTCATAGCGTGCACTATGGCAATGTTACTTTTCTTGGTGGTTTATTAAATTACGGATTTTTCAAATATTAATTTTTTTCTCTGTGCTTAAAACTCATTAAAAAAAATTGTTTTTAGTGAGCGGTTCCTAGCACTATAGCTCGAACTATTGCAGTGTTAGTTTTCTCTGTTGTTCAAGGTTTTCTCAGTGTTATTCAATGCGTGATGCTCTCGGCGCGTAGATAGGAGCGTCCATTGGATTTTATTATCGTGTGCGCGTGTGTCAGTGCCTCTCCTTCGCCTTTGATGGCTGTGTGACGGGGACAGAGAGGAGTGGTTTGAATCCAATTTGAATTTCAAGGTTTGTTTTCAAGAGACAGTTGGTTAGCAGTGCTGCAATTGCAGCTACCGGGGTATGCCTCAGTCCGCAGGCAATTAGCCATCACCCCCGCACTGACATTTCACACCATTTCAAATTAAAGTATATTTTTCAGGTGTAGCGTCGCTAATACTGTATCGATTTTGGAGAATGACACAGCGTTTGAAAGCTCATTTTACAATACATCCACCTGTATGCCTTATTGTAACGTTTGGAAATTGTTTTATTTTGAATTTTCACGTCACTGATACGTTGTTTTTGCCGTCTAGTATGTTTCTTGCTCTTGTTGTTGTTCAGAGAGACACCAGCCTAACACAAACGCATAAATACAATCACTGGCGCTGGTGGCAGCAGCTTTTAATTAGTAACTCAAAATCAGGATGCGTCCTATAAACAGGTACACAGGTTTTTCCATGGTTTTTAGGGTCAAAAATCCACTACGTCCTATACATGGTATCGTCCTATATGTGGGTATTTACGGTATATATATATATATATATATATATATATATATATATATATATATAGTCACACATGTACGCATGGGAGGCAGCTAAAGGGCTTGAATGAGGGTAATTCTGAGCCAGGCCGGGATATAGCAGAGTGCACTGACTCTTTTTCTCGCTTGTCTACAGACCATTCAGGGGAAATCCCGCCTGGTCCTGATGACATCAAGCCTACTTCTGACCCTTTGATGTCACTTCTAGGTCTGAGCCTATAGACGAAGACCCTTCTGGGTCCAGCCCCGCTGGTGTAATTTCCGGTCTCGAGCCTGTGGACAAAGACCCTTCCAGTTCTGATCCACCTTATGTCATTTCCCGTATTGGCCTTTAAAAGCCGCCACTTTCCCCTATCCCTTCAGTTTTATTTTGGACTCAGAATTGTGCACTTCAGTGCTGTCATTTTGCAATTTTGCAGCCGCAAACCTTGCTATGGCTCTTGGTTGAGTTTGTGAGACTATATATATATATATACAGTATATATATTGTACTGTAAATAGTCTGCATGGGTTTCCTCTGGGTGCTCCGGTTTCCTCCCACAGTCCAAAGACATGCAGATTAGGTGCATTGGCGATCCTAAATTGTCCCTAGTGTGTGCTTGGTGTGTGGGTGTGTGTGCTGGCACCCTGCCCAGGGTTTGTTTCTTGCCTTGTGCCCTTTGTTGGCTGGGATTGGCTCCAGCAGACACCTGTGACCCCGTAGTTAGGATATAGCAGGTTGTATATTGTAGGATATTGTAAATATTGTATTGTAGTAAGGAAGGAACTGCTCTTGACAGACAATCCCCCCCAAGTCCATCCATTAGTATTCCACCCTGAATGGGATAATAATCAAGCCTCATCCTCCATAAATAGTGCCCATACGTTATGGCCTCCAGTTCGGGTCAGGAATCACATCTCATGCCTGTCCATCCCTTAGGGCACTTACACCATGTCTGCTATTTTTTGCAACAACTATTTACAACTTTATATAGGTCGTCACAGTCCACACTATAAAATCTTGTTGACAACTATTTAACTTTAAACTTTACATTCACCATTTTGTAGTTTTCATAATATGAACACATAATAACCTCTCATTTAAAAGGAAAAAAATGTTTAAGTGTTCTGTGGTGTTACATTCCAAGTGCACATGAGGCCTCAAAAAGATCCATAAACCAGGCTAGATCCAAAGATGGCCTGTTCCAAAATTCTGTAAGCAGGCTTCAGGGTACAAAGGCCCAAATGGGAACCTGTCTTCAAAAGTTCAAAATATCTTTAATCCCATAAATATACCAAAAATGCATATAAATGTCCCACAAGGGAGAGGAACCATATAACCTCTTGGCATGAGTGACAAGTCCAAAACAAAATCTTTATAAATAATGAAATGTATTTAGAACTAACAAAATAAAAGCAAAAAAATGTCAAACACAGGCAAACCACAATAAACAAATCCCAAAGTAATCAAAAAATTGAAAGTTCAAAACAGAAGCAATAAATTTAAAAATTCATAAAATCAATACTTACAAAATATAACTCTATAAATGTTAATGAAATAACGACTCATCTAGTCCAACAGTATTTAGACAGAGGGCGGCCCTTCAGCAATGACTTCAGGATGGCCCCGCCTCTTGGGGTTTCACCAACAAAAGTACAAGGGAGCATGGCAGAACAACACAAAATATATATAAAAGTGAACAGTAAATAAACAGAACAGTTTTAACAAAATATACAGAAAACATGACACCATTTTTGTTTAAGTAACACCAAAAATTTCCAGAATTAGTTAAATTATAATATTCGACACCAAAACAAACCCTAATAAAGTATTTACCATTTGTTTGGCTTTTAACCTATGCTTTATCGCTTCAGATTTCATGTTCAATGAATTTCAACTCTTTTGTGATCTTTTTGGAACCACAATGAGCAACACACATAAACTGACTGAACCACATACATGCATGCAACATCAGCAGTGAGAATGACTGAGACGTCACCAATTTCCATCCCCATTTCATAATCCAGCCTCACCAGGCTCAAGCATCCAGTACTATCCAAACATGACTGTGAAGATGATTTGGTGTTAGTGCTAGACTCAGGCTTTGCATATGTGAAAATCCAGCTTTATTGTGGTTTGTGAAATGAAATAGGGTATTAAAAGACTTTCTTTTTAAACCCAAATTTTTTAAGTAGTTGTATGTAACTTGGGTGGAAAGCTGTATTTTTATATTGGTATATATAATTTAATTTATATACATGAATGCAGATATATGAAAATAAAACAGAATTACAGGATTAGGTATTACTTGTTGTAAAATAAAAGAGTAGACAGGAATGGAGACTTTTCATATTTAATTAATATTAGAGGATGGAAAGAATAGTTTCTTTTATCTGGTAGCCTATTGTTAAACTAAAAACACACACCTTGAAAAAGCCAGTAAATGAGTGAATACTCATACACTAATAAAATATAGCACATTACTTGACATTTAATGCTTATTGAACCTTTTTTAAACAAATAGCTGTTGTTGTACTATAAGACAGCATATCATCAGAACAAGAATATCGGATACAACAGTTGTTGGCGTTTTCATGCCTGTGTCTGATACAATGGCTCTTTAGCTACATTTGCAGGCCTGGTGACTTGATGAGTTCCAATAGGGCAACACTCAGATATTAACCTTTGTAATACATAGACAACCAGTGATTAACAGAGCATGATAAGGACATGTCACATTAAACGACTTTTCCGGTGATTGTCAGTCATAATCTTCATTTACATAATCTTAGCGAGATGTGACATACTCCCTTAAAGGCCGGTCACCTAGTGTGACATCCCCAGTTACACACTCCATTTAATCTGTGACTCAACCCAACACAATCAAGCAGGTTTGATTTTGTCTTTAGTTGTAGGGGTGGGCTTTGTGTGCAGGAGAGCTGACATCAAATGAATGCTCATCCTAATTCACAATGCATGTAATGCAGTGATGAGGAATAAAGATTGCAGGTGTATTAGGAATTTACAACTAGAAGAGAAGCTCTGTTATGCCTTGTGTTTTACATATCACAACAGATTGTGAAAAAGAAAAAGGGTAAGTAAATGTAGCTGGACTAGCTGTACCAGTTAACCATTCATACAGCACACAGATGGCTGTCAGAAAAAGGCACGTGCACCCCTGTACTAGAAAGTTAGCATGCAGTGGCTAAATGTGACATGCCCAGAGATTTTTAGTTGTGTAAACTGACATAGTCTGGACATGAGATCAGCAACTGCTGTCTCTTCTGAACCCATATGCACCACGTGCTGGTAACCAGTGGATCTACAGTGTACTATAGGTGTCCTTAAGTCTTTACAGCTGTAAGACTACCTTTACTCAGCTCCTTTAGGATAAATAGAGAGTGGTATTATAGAGACTAGGATCACAAGAAGGTAGCATTGTAGAACCATAAAGGGTCATTTAGGGGATGCAAGTGCAGTTCATTATCTTCAACTGTAACATAAAACATGTACAATGCACACAAAACAGTTAATTAAAACCAAAGTTGAAGCAAACAATCATAAAGAACCTGGTCATTTTTCAAGGTGATTGAGTTAATTTAAAATGCAAAAACAAAGGATGCTAATTTGCATTTACATTTTTTGTCACAGAATTAGTTTACAAGCAAATGGAGTATAAATGTTTTAATATTTTTTAATCTTTACTTGAAAGGCCCTTAGCTTAACAACTCTAACTGCTAACCTTGCAAAGCATGTAACCACTAGTCTTCTCCTATGGGAATGTTTCTGAGGGCACACTGGAAAATGGTGGAGTTTCATACCAGATGTTTTTCTTGTCTCCTTCATATGATCATATGACCATCACTGCATCATTTAAAACAAGTTGTGTTCATGTGAAAGAAGTGCTTCACCCCATTTTGTCAAAGTATGAAAAATAGGAAGAAAAAAGAAAAGAACGAGCACCTGCTTTGCTTAGATTTAATAATTTCTCATTTTTAACCAGTTGGTTCTTCAATATCCAGTTCCCTAATCCTTTTGCTGTGTCTAACCTTTTGATTATTTTGCATAATTTACTGTTTGTGTGGAGTATGTGTTGCTGTTACAGATATATTAACCTCAACCAAATTAAGATTCATTGTTTCATCCTGACTTCTTGAATACCAATGATAGCATTTATCTTAAAAAAGCAGCCATCTCTATCTATAGAAAAGAAGAACAAATCCTGTCATAAAATTTCAATGAGGTGGTGAACAATATTCTAAATTATTCATGACTACAATTTCCAGATGAACAACTTTACCATAAAAATATTCACATTATGTGTTTGTCACTCAAGTGCAACTTAACATTTATGTATTTTGTTCAATATGCTGTTGCTTGACAATGGCAATTACTTAGTCATCACCTGGAAGTTTACTTTTATCCCCTGGGTGTTGCTTTTAGAACATTAGTAAAATTTTTGACAAGAACAGACCACAGCCCAAAAAAACTAGCCAATCCATTTAACCTAGATTCTCCAGATTCGAAGACCCCTGAAGTCCTACTCTATTCCACACTATTTGTTAATTTATACCCTTAAGAACTTTCCAACTGTATGTCTGTATTATTTGTTGAAGAACTTATTTCAGCATAACAACCAGTATTAATTCCCGACATAGTTTTAAACAATTACTTCATGTCAACTTAGTCACTGTATGCTTAAATTGAAAAGGTCTAATTCTTTCAGTCTTTCGTCATTACTCATACTGCTAGGTCCTGGAATCAGCCTAGTCATTTTATTCAAGACCAATGGTTCTTAAATTACCCAATTTTGCCTTTTATCAGTCTTCGAGATCCAGAATCACCAGTGACCATCTTCCCATGGAGTCCCCTTGGATAACTGCCACCAATGGTCTTCTTCGGGGGGTGAGGAGTGTTGTTCCCCTTGGAGAATCACAGACAAAGGTGGTAACGGAGCTATGGTGTTTTCTTAAACTGCCAGTGGCAACCAAAAGCAAAACACTCTGCAAATGTGTCCCTTTCCCATTGAGTACTATTGTGAATCACAGGTCTGCATAACCCAAATTCAAACATCACATGACTCAAAGTGCTAAAAGGGTGATTCAAAACTCAAAGTCAAAGAACAAAACGTAAAATCGACTGCCAGAAAAAACCTTTGCAAAGGTGTGTCATGATTTCCATAGACTTAGACAGTCAGTGTCTTTATATGTTAAGGTTTATATACCATTGCTCTGATGACATCAACTTCTAACTCAACTTCTAGTGACATGTCCCCAGTAAATTCTGTTTGCATCATAGCAATAGGACTTTGAAAATGACTTCAAATAAAGAAAATAACATTCGCTGAATTTATTCTGTCTAAGCAGATAGGCTATGAAGATCCACAAATTAGTATTGGGCTACCAACTGGGGAACCGTGTTTAATGAACAACAAAAAAAACAAAGGGTGTGCATCGGCACAATGTAAAGGACAGCTGTATCCAACTCTAACAAACTGACTCTCCATCAGGCACAAGTTCAAGGTGTATGAGATCTGGGTCAAAACGAGATGCTACCTTCCGGAGGTTCTGTTTTTATGATGCTCCGGGTTCTGTGGGCAGCATTAGGTGCCCTCACTGAGTATCTTCTCAGAGCTGCAGGAGAAAGAGAAGAGACCATTAGTATTGTTGACCCCTCTCTTCATGGAGTGGTATCACTTACCTTAGCAGAGCAAGAAAGATGATCCAACGAGCGCATGTTTAAAACGTAACTTTACACCAACAGAAAAATTTACAAAGCACATAAAAAACTAAATAGTAATGCAGTCACAACAAGAATCAACAGATACAGGTGCTGTGCTAGACTACAAGCAGGATTGTATTGCTCCTAGTTTTGCTAAGATTTTATTTCTTTTCAAATTTCTCTATCCTTTCATATTCTTTTCTGAAAGTTAACTGATTCTAGTGGTGTTTCAGGGAAGTAAATAAATTCATGTTTATTCTAATTTTTATTATCTGGATTTATTTTCATCTGACTTGGGGTCTTTATGCTACTCCCCCTAATCAGCCTGCACAGATTACGTACAGCAAAGAGTAACTGTTTTAGAAGAACTTACCTGAACATGCATATCTATCACCTGATTTCTCAGAGAATCTAATGACATTTTTTAATACTGTAACATATTATAAAAGTCATGTGACCAGAAAAGAACAGTGGGAAAAGAGGAAGCATTTGAGAAGGACCGGAACATACTAACCTGAACACCTTACATAGATAGATAGATAGATAGATAGATAGATAGATAGATAGATAGATAGATAGATAGATACTTTATTAATCCTAAGGGGAAATTCACATATTTACATATACTTGTTGTCAGTACTCCCACTTCCTAGAGATGTGCATGATAGGCTAATTGGTGACTCTGTGTGTGTTTGTGAAAGGCCTCTGATTTAGACTGGTATCCCATCCAAGGTTTTCTTCTTGTCTTGCACACATGCTCCAAGTATAATGGGTTTGGAAAAATGGAAGAGTAAATGATTAATATGAATGTCTGTCCTTGAGAAGAAATATGAACAAAGTGTGCTAACAGCTGTGACAATAATATTAGTTTTCATTTGTTGCTTCTATAATAATAATAAAGTAATACATTTTAATTCTATATGTATTTCCAAAGCTCAAGGCTCTTTGTAGTAGTTAAGGCATTTGAACAACAGCATTCTAACATAACATAAAACTCTCAAATGTGCTTAATCCAATTCATTATATCACGGTGCCATAGACAGTTTTGGAAGCCCTAGGTACAAGGTAGAAATTAACTCTCAATGGAGCACCAGTTCACACAGGATACCCACTTACCATAAATCCACACAAGCCTGATTTAGAGTTTAGTCAGTCAACCTGATGTGGGAAGAAAACAGGAGTATTATGGACAGCAATTCGGTGTAGCATTTGAACCCAAACATGTGAATCAGAGAAGAAGCACCACAAACCATAGTTCAACATCCCATTCAACACAAACATTCTGACTTGTCACATTTTGAGTACAGTTAAGCTTTTTTTGAGTTTTATAGGCAACTACTAAAAATTAACTCATAATACAAAAATGAAAAGCCCAGGGGGCACCAAGACCAGGGTATCATTTTGATTCTTTTGTGCCTGCGCATATATTTCTTTTACAGCTTGTGACCTGCTGCTTGAATGTTTTTGTGAAGGTTATGTATAATGAATAACTAGGCTGGTGTTAAGATTGTAGTTATTATTTCTACACTAGACTTTATGGGTGGCATAATGGTTCAGTGGATAGCATAGCTGCCTCACAGCTCAAGATTCCAGTGTTGTTTGAATCCTGGCTAAGACAGTACAGATCCTGCACTTTCTCCCTGTATCAATATCTCTGTGAATTTCCTCTCTGATACTCCAATCTTCATCTTCAAGTTGAACAAACTGGACCTAGCCTAATGTTACTCAGTTATTTATCTCTTTTGTAAATCACTTGGGATAAAAGCATCTGCTAAGCAAATAAATGCAAATATAAATGTAAATCTTATATGCGGGTGGCATGATGGTGCAGTGGTCCCGGGTCCTCCCTGTGTGGAGTTTGCATGTTCTCCCCGTGTCTGCGTGGGTTTCCTCCCACAGTCCAAAGATGTGAAGGTTAGGTGCATTGGCGATCCTAAATTGACCCTAGTGTGTGCTTGGTGTGTGGGTGTGGGTGTGTGTGTGTGCCCTGTGGTGGGCTGGCACCCTGCCCAGGGTTTGTTTCCTGCCTTGTGCCCTGTGCTGGCTGGGATTGGCTCCAGCAGACCCCCTTGACCCAGCAGTTAGGATATTGCGGGTTGGATAATGGATGGATGGATCTTATATGCCAATGACATGCAGGTTAGTTTCATATGCGACTCTAAAGTGGCTTTGGATGAGTGAGTGTCAGGGTTTGTGTCTTGTCATAGCCTGCCATTTTGTCCAGGGATGTCTGCTAACCGAATATGCTCCAGTACTTGCAGCCAAAGTTAGTGTAATAATAGATGGATTTCTTTAGATTGTTGTGCAAGAGTGGTGATATTTTATGAGAGTTTATTACATACATAATTTCCTCTAATTGTCTATCTCTCCATATTCAAACCAGTTAACCCATTTTAGATTGCAGAGTCCTGTGCCTATTCTAGCAGTAACCCTAGCACATACAATGGGTACTGGTAGAAAACCCATGTAGACACAGGAACAACTTGCAAATTCCACTTAGCCAGTGACTGGAATGGGATTTAAACCCCAGTTTCTAAGACTGCGAGACTGCACCACTAATCACTGCACCATTGTGCTGCCCATTTATCTTAATACTTTCATGTTAGCTACTTGCCAGTACCAAAAAGGCTTTTTAGTTTTCAAGGTGAATTGGATAAAGCCACACCGGTTACAACTTTTAAGAATGAATTTGCCACCTTGTGTATTCTCAGCATGGCTTATTTTTTAAGTAATGCTGATGGGTTGTTGGCAGCTATTAACTTTGGAAACTACAAGTGAGAGAAAAGGAAAATTACTTGGACAAGAGTACAAATGACACAAGGAGCCTTTATGTTTTTCACACACTCGCCGTTATACTTTATGTTACCACTGGGTGGCAGCAGATCACAACATGTGCACTGTTGATTTTTCTGCCCACAGCCATTATAGGAGCAGTGTGCTTTACAAATTCTATGGTTATTAAATAAACACCTCAAAAAGTTTATTATTATCGTCAATAAATCTCAAAAGAATATCAAGCAGTTTATAATTATTGTTATTATCATCAAAGGAATACAGATTGAATACTAGTTTCAAATGCTTTACAATTCTAAGGACCTGGGTTCAATTCCAGACTTGAGAACAATTTACATATTAATCCTGTGCCCCAGTAGGTTTTCTATAAGTACCCCACATCTAAAAGAAATGGAGGTTAGGCTGATTAGTTACTCCAATCATTTAGGTTAGTGTTTAGCAGTCTATCTCAATGTAGGCATGTGTGTGAAATAGACTGGCTGACTTGACATGGGCAACTGTCCTACAAACCATGATCCCTTTTGGAAGTAGAAAATGATAACTACAAATACTCTTGAAAAATTCAAGACTTCAAAAGCATAATATTATTTACTGGTAGTAAACACAGAGTGGCACAGTCTCAAATTGTCTGCCTTGTTCAGCTTTTTGAGGTTCTGCAAAAAAATATATTTCGCCTATGGACAAATAAAGTACTATCTCTATATCTATTATATAGTGCCTATCTATCTATCTATCTATCTATCTATCTAATACAGTATGGTACCTTTCTCTCTATCTATCTATTATGTAGTGTCATTCATATTTACTATATGGTGTCATCCATATCTACCTGTCTATTATACAGTGTCATTCATATCTATCTATCTATCTATCTATCTATCTATCTATCTATCTATC
>JANRMT010062835.1:29489656-29506682 GCA_026402145.1 Polypterus bichir lapradei | reverse complement strand
TATTATATAGTGTCAATCATATCTATTTCTCTATTATATAATGTCATTCACATCTATCTATCTATCTATCTATCTAATACAGTATGGTACCTTTCTCTCTATCTATCTATTATATAGTGTCATTCATATCTATTGTATGGCGTCATCCATATCTATCTTTCTATTATACAGTGTCATTCATATCTATCTATCTGTAGAGTTTGCACTTTCTTGGCCTGTCTGTGTGGATTTTACTCAAGGTATTCCAGTCATCAAACAAAAATCTTAAAAATGTGTATGTGGGTTAATTTGCAACTCGTCCCTATTGTAATTGTGGGTGTATATACAGGTATGTGTGTGCCATTCAATAGACTGGCATTCTGTCCAGGATTGTGCTCAATGTTATTTGGGTATATTCCTTGTCCCCACATCCCTGAATTGGATTTGATGTGTTTGAGAATGTGTGCATAAACATATATAGACATACTGCATGTTGGTTGGGCAAGTAAGTAAAAAGTTGACCATACTCTGTAGATGTGACAATATTAATTCTACTATCACTGATAATACTATTCAAGAATACTAATACTATTATTATTAAAGTTAATGCTTGGGCCTCTTTACTTAATTTTATTTTAAAAGGGATGTTGATAATCTGAAATATGAGATATGAGAATCTTTAAATTGTTAGTTGTCATTTAAAGTTTGAATGCCATACTTAGCTGTAATTCTTGTACATCATCTACCTATGTCTCTCATAGTGTATAAATTATTTTCTGAAGAGAACTTTCATTACTACACATGATAGGCTTGGTTGAGATACACTATGTGCAGCTTGGACAATGTTTCGCATGCTTTAGGTATTACAGGTAAATAACATTCCCAGACTGATTTGTGGATTAGATTCACTATATGTGTACATCAAAAACAGAATTTCTATAAGTCTCCCATAACTTCTTGTTCGCATTGGATTTTGAGACTATAAAAAGACACTGTGGTGAAAAATATGGCTAGTGATTTACTCCCCATATGGCGGGAATGACAAATAATGAGTTGTTTTCAGCAAGTATTTGGGGATTACCTTTACATGACACATCAGTAACCTACTGTCAAGAATGAAAATCCCCCTCCCACTTTCACCCCCACTTATATCATGAGTCTTTTTCTTTGGATTGAGATGGCATGCATTTGATGGCTGTGACCTTCATGGTGGCTTAGATCCCTGGCTGGCACTGATTTTTGATTTAGTGCCGATCTGCTGCGCTTGTCAGGGGCTGCAAGGTGCTTTCCATGCACTAATAGAAAAGCTCAAGGGCAGATGGGGGGCTGTAGAACTGTCTGTCTGTTGCAAGCCGCATGCTCTTTCAATAGAGAGCTTAGCTTTCTATGTCCGTCTTAAAAACACTTCGAATCCACAAAGGGAGAAGGATGGAGTGCTGTGCAATGTGTGTTTTTGTGTGCAAAGCAAATCTGTCGAAACGTCAGCTGTGTTCATTACAGCCTCTCTGTGCTTGGTTAAAAGGCAGACAGCGCCAGCCAGTTCAGCAAGGCAATACCCAGGGAGCAGCAAAGGGTGTTAAAGACACACAGACAGACGGACAGGCAGGCATGGAGATAGATAGACTCTTATTAATATATAAAATATAACCCATAATCAGCATATGACACTAAATAGTGAATGTGCATTTTATTAAATACTGTATATACTTAGTTCAATTTGAAGATCAACTAGGTTGATTTGCAGCAGCAGCCAAGCGATATGTAAAATATAGCTGTTAGACTTTTGATTGCATTACTCCGTATACATTATATTTATGCCAGTATAATTTTAATGCAGGGTCTGAGTGTATCCTGGATGTATCAGCTCTGGAAATGAGAACAAACAGCTAAAAATTCAAAAGCAGATAGATAAATAGAGAAATAATGACATTACATGAAAGATAGATAGATAGATAGATAGATAGATAGATAGATAGATAGATAGAAAAGGGCATTATAGACTTAATAAATAGTGTTGCACACATACATTTTGGCAGCGTGTAGAAGGTTCAGCTTATAAAGTAAACCAACCAACCTCTATGACTGACATCAGAAGTGACATCTCTTCCAGTTTGCCTGGGATGTACTGCCCCTTCTGGTCACCCTATAAAAGAAAAAAATGCCACCATAAATAGGAGTGGGACCACAACTGTCTGAGCCAGACTGTCCACAGGAGCACATCAATAACAATTATTAATAATCAGTAAATATTTGTGCTCATCCTGTTTTTTTTTTTTTATTTGGTGATTTAGCATTGTTGCTATTAAACAGGGACCTCACTGGGGCACCAACATTTCACCCAGCACTGCCCCATTTTCATGTCAAATTAAGTGGCTTTATTATCATACCGTCATATTGCAGCATACAGTGGCATGAAATAACATTTCCCAAGACTGGAGGGCATCATATATGTGTACATAAACACAGATAAGTGCAAGAAAGATAGAGAACTATACTATACTAGAAATAGATAGATAAATTAATAAATAATAAACAATAATGAATAGATAATAATAAATGAAATAGATAGCAATACATACAAAAACAACAACTAATTATAAAAAACAACCATAGTAACACAAGTAACAAACGTACTGCATATAAAAAACCATGCAATAGGCTTTGCGGAAGCAACACTTTATAGAGATTTTTTTAATGGAAGGCAGAGAAGTCCCAATAATCTTTTCTGCTTTGTGCACTTTTTTTAGGACCTTATAGTCAGAGTCACTGCAGTTCTCATATCCAACAGTGATACAGCTGGTTAGAATGCTCTCAATGGTGCCCCTGTAGAATGTGGCGAGAACTGGGGGAGATAGGCTTGCCTTCTTCAGTAGCTGAAAGAAATGGAGATGCTATTCTTCTTTCATGGCTATAGAGATGGTGTTAACTGACCAAGTAAGGTCAGGGGCAGGTGTACACCAAGGAATTTGGTGCTCTTGACCAGTTCTACAGTAGAGCGCTCAATGTGTAGTGTGAAAACCATGGACCTTTCTGAAGTCAACAATTATCTCTTTTGTCTTGTCCACATTAAGAGACAGACTGTTGCACTTGTGCCAGTATGCCAGTTGTTGTATCTCCATTCTATAAGCTGACTCATCCCCATTGCTGATGAGACCCACCAGCATTGTGTCATCCATAAACATAATGATGATGTTATTAGAGCTGTACACAGCCGTACAGTTGTGAGTCAGCAGAGTGAAGAGAAGTGGGCTGAATACACAGCCCTGGGGGGCACCAGTGCTCAGCATGTGTTTCTGACACAGACTGATAGATAGATAGATAGATAGATAGATAGATAGATAGATAGATAGATAGATAGATAGATAGATATTAAATTCTACCAGCAATTTCTAACAACTAAAGAGAGATATTTACATTACATTTTATAAACCATGACACATACAGTATATGAAATACTATTGTACTTAACCAAAAACATTATGCATATTTTATATATTTTTTATAGTTAAAATATAATGCTAGGTTTCAAAATCTGTTTTTTTTGACATATTAAAAAATCACTATCTTAAGAGTATACACCATAAATATTCAGATTTAAGAGCACATACCAATTAAAACTTTTTATAGATTTTGTTATTTTTCAACATGGAAGAAAACAAAACATGATTAATAAAAGGCAATGTTTTTTGAAAGAAATATATAGGTTACATTGACAGGGTAATGCTATACATCTACAGCACAGATCACTATAGATGGGACGTCTAGCCACATTTGTCTTCCCTACTCCTGATATACAAAGCGTGGACTGCATTGTGTTTGAATTCATATTGTTGCAGACTTAATCAGAAAAAGATATGAAGATTGCCACGGGAAACTCAGAGGACTGCAATAGCATCCAGTAATGATGCTGCTTCTCAGATGACTCAATGGTATCTTCAGCATTGTCAGCTTGGCACATACACTGACACATCTTCAGCATCACTCTAAATAGCAGGGTCTTTTTTCGAAGGTAACACACTGAGTGAAGATCTCAGCTGTAGTCAGATTTTTATCAAGCATCTAGCATTATTGTTATAAGTGAGTTCAAATGATGTTTATTTCCCAAGATTAATTCAATTCATCAATACTGTTAATTTAAAAGAAATTAACTTCTGGGTGTCATGAATCTTGTGGTATATACAGTTCCCCAAATGATCAGCTTTCTGAGAGATGGACAATAATGAAAAAAATGGAATAAAGCAATCTCTATTGCATCAAGTACCTTTTGTTGTGACCACTACTAATTACAGAATAAACTGAACGCATGTAGTCCATCATGCTAAGATTTTGGTATTTGACCAACCATAACCAGCTATGCACATAGCAAATGTAAAAAACATGGCATTTGCAATGCATCTACATTCACAAAACTGTGGCAATCTAAGACAAAGAATACAAAATGATGTCAGCAAAATGATGACAAAATGAAAAAACAGTTGAGATAAACTCACAAAAACTCCATCAAATGGAATAAATCAAACCTAGGCGTACTAGAACAATGATTCTTCACAATTTCTTTGAAGAACATTCTGTACCATATGACGATCATTTTGGTTATCCTAAAACATGACTTAAAGATCTTGATAGTCACGGCAGTCAGGTTAACTGTACTTGTGCCTATATAAACGGTCTGTATTGTAAGAAACACTTTTATTTAAGCAAAAATGTGACGCAGAATCTACAGTGTATCTGTGTGCTGCAATGACACTTCTAGAAAAATCTTACAAGCTGTTTGAATACCCACCTGTAGAGAAACAACAAGTGAAATTAAGAAAGGATCTTAACTAATAGTTAGAATTAACCTTGGGTTCAAAACTCAGTTTAAACAAAGTTGGCCAGTCCTCCAGTATCCCACATTACACAATAATAAACATTGTTATAGTAGATCTGAAAGGACTTATGCTGCATCCTAACCCACATTTTTATGGGAAATTTAAGCTGGGGAGGCAGACAAACCATAAACAATATTTGCATTTTTTTGAGTCACAATTATAGTGCTACATATTTACATTGTATCCAAGTTCACATATCATTAATTGGTCATAATATACATTTACGATACAAACTAAATCTCACTTACATTAACACTTAAAAACTTTAAAATTAACCATATTTAAATGACAGATTTTTTGTCTAGTTTGTTTATCTACTTATTGTAATTGTGGCAAAAAAAAACACTTTCTTATTTTTTAAACAAGATAGAAAATTTATGCGTGGCATAATATTGAGTTGCATTCTGGTTTTGGGTTAACTGTATCGAAGGTTTGAGTGTTTATCATTTTTTATTTAATTCACCTTTGAATTTATTTTTATATTTTTCTATATTAAATGTTTTTTCACAGTGGTGTGTATGACATGTGACAGAGCTTTGCTCAGAATGCCGCACCACTGTTTGTACAAGCAGTACATTTAGGTTCAGGCTTACAGGTATGCATGCATGATTGACCACTGAGGTTCAGTTTGCTGACAGGATCAGCTCACTGACATTTAAAAGAGGGAAATGCTGAATACAAACTATGCAATTTGCAGTGATGACTCTCAGGCCTAATTTGAAACAGTAAACTAATCTGTAATTGAAGTGGTGCTGGATGTTTCTCTGTATATACTTAGGATGTATATAAGTATGACTTTCATTGATTATTAACATATGTAGATTAGTGTGCACTTTCAAAAAAGCTATTAAGGAAAAAATTACCCTTTATTGCAGATCTGTTTAAATGGCATCCATTGGGGAGGTCACTCCTTAAACTCTACTTATACACTTTTTTAATTCCTTAGGCATTCGTTCTACAAAGAAAAAAAATGTAAGGAAGAAGAAAAATGTATCAGTTGGCAGGCAGTGTACTTGACTTTGCCTGACTTACCAGACAGCACGATGTAATAGATAAGGGACGGAATTTTAAACCATAGTGTTGCTGCTTCAATTCCTGCCTGTACTCTTAAAATGCTGGTTCTGTAATGGCACTTGGTGAGGTTGTGTGGTTCCTCCTACATCCACAGCTTGACAAAGAACCATTTTATTCTGCTTTCATTTAATACAATAGGCCTAAATACGTGCAAAATGCAAGCAAGCTAATTATAAATAATAATAATAATAGGTGCTTTGAGGCAAATGCACAACTAAACATATATGAATGAAAGAATAAATTAAGAAACAAAATTATCTCTGGAACTATGTTATATATTACTAGGAGGATCCACCCCCTGCTCGCTTCGCTCACCCACCCCTGGGTTTGGTTTACCGGATATACAATTTAAAGAGACTGTTAGTTTCATGGGAATTGTTACATATGCATTATTTTCACTTTTATTTTAAAACTTTTGCAAAAACAATACTTTATTTCCGGCCCCGGGTGTGGCTACATCTCTTTCATGTAGGACGTATAACGCTGCTTGTGTTGTGAAGGGGGTGTGGCTGAACGCACACTAAGGAGATGCTATCGGATCATCTGCTGTCTTTCTGCTGCTGGTGAGCTGCCTGTTCTGCTTGTCTCGCTGCCCGATCATTTCAAAGCCTGCACAGCAGCTGTCCTTTTGCCACTTCGCATCTCTGTCACTCGAGTTGTGAAGGGGGAGGGGTGGGGGGGTGCGAGGGATAGTTTGGCTGAACGCACGCTAAGGAGAAGCAGTCTGATCATCTGTATGCTTATTGCTGCTGGTGAGCTGCGTGTTTTGCTAGTCTCTTGTCGTTGTTTTAAGAGCTGGGAGCACATGAAGCGTGTCTGCCAACAGCAATCCAACAACTGCTAGGTTAGATGTAAGTGGGCTTGTTTTAAATGATGTCTCACTGCCTTGTCTCACGTGACATTGTTAAAACAATAATTGTCCTTTATTTCCGGCCCCGGGCGTGGTTAAATCTATTTCTCAGGACGTATAATGCTGCTTGCATTGTCAGTGGGTGGGTAGGGTTTGCGGCTGAACGCATGCTAAGGAGTTGCCATCGGATCATCTACTGTCTTCAGTCTTCCGTGCTGTACTCTGCCCTCCCTCAATCGGATCTAACAGTCACTTGAAACAAAAAGGCTTCAACCTGGCTGGGACGCTACAATACTTTCTAATTTTACTGCTTTCATATTCTTTACCTTTCTCTGCATGTGTATCGCGCCATCGTTTGTTTGAGCCTTTCGAATTCCACTGCTTTCATAATCTCTTATCTGCCTTTTTTTCTCTCCAACGCTTTTGGGTCTCTTTTTTCCGTGCTGCTCTTTCTTCTTTGCTTAGTCGTTGACGTTTCATCTAGAACCTTATACACTTTATATGTGATGAGAGCACAGGATCTGTGTGTGCTACGTGCCTTTACACGACTGAGTGTTATTTGATATTGTTTGCGTCACGCGGGTCTTTTAAGTGTCTTCCGAGAACTTCCAAGAAGATCACGTATCCCCACCCTGCTTTTCCTTTCCAGGATTTTTTTTATAATAGAGCAATAACACAATAATGTAATAGATTTCAAAACTGACAGATAAACTTTGAGGGCTGACATGTCATTTTCCTAGAAGCTGTGCTCGTTGAGGGTGACTCTAGGCATTGTAAAAATGCACTTGAAATAGAATAAATGACAATGCTTTAAATTATACCTAAGTAGTTGAAGGATTACCTTTGTTGCAGAGAACACGGATTTGCTGGCTTCCTGGTTGGAATGGATGGTTCTTTGCCTGGCCAGAAAGCATTCATAATGGGTGGATGGAGGGAACTAACTTCCCAGAGCCATAGGCTCCCTCAGCAGGTTAGGCAGCAGCATCCCTCTGATGGATTTCCCATGTGCACACTTGCTGGGCTGCATGGGAGTTGTAGTCCCAATGGGCAGGCCCTGCTGGGTGTCTAGAGAGCTAGTAAAGGGCAACTGCAGGAAGGACCATTCCTCTTTATAGAGAGGTTCCCTCTGACCTGGAAGTATTTTGTGGGTGCACTGTCATACCACTCGAAGTACAATGGAGGCACGGTAAGGCAGTAGGATTAATTAGTTAATTATTGTGAAATTACAGGAACTTCAGGTTGAACATGCAATATTTTCCTTTAAAACCTTTCTGAGCAGAACAGAAGCTTTGATGTCTATACGTATTACCGTAATGCATATAAAGAAAAGAACATACAGGAAGAAAAGAGAAAGTTAACAGCCTGTGTGTTTACTTTGGACATCCATTATCCAGTGTAGTGAACTTATTTAGCTTACATTTATGCTAATAGTGATGGTGACAAAGTCATGCTCCGATGATAAATCAAACACAGTTTTACACAATGACGGAATTTTCATACTCCTGGGTTTGGTTTGTCTCTTCTTTCCTTTGCAGTGTTTTGTGCCTGATATCATTTGTCTTTTCATTTTGAAACACTCCTCTACTGACCCTTATCCTCTTGTTGCTATTCCACTCGTTGTTTATATTTGGGGTGAGTCACACCAAACTAACCTAATAGTGGCTTTGGCCCAATTACCATCTCTCAATATTGCATAGCTATACTGTGCTGCCGCTGGAGAAGGCGCATGTTCTTAAGGGCACTAACAGCGTATAGATTGTAGCATGCACCATTGGAGACAAAGCGAAATTGGCTTGCAAAATCTGCAATCCCTCACAAGATGGCGCTCGGTGCTCTGGGCAGCCACCAAAGTCATCTAATGGATTGACCAGCCATGTAACATATTCTCAACTTGAAAGCTGTCTTAAGTAAAGGCAACTTCCAGATTGGAAATTGTGCAGCAGTGTTTTTTACAACACTAATCATTGGTAAAGTGATTAAAAATACTATTATATACAATAGATAAGAAAACTAGCAAACAAAATGATATAAGATACAACCATAGTAGATGCTTTTTACATCTTGTGATGATTCTGTTTTGAACAAGTTGTTGCTGTATAGTAATTGCTGCTGTTGAAATAAAACTTTATGGATTGTAAAATGTAATTCTTGGTCCAAGTGAATAGGCAATTAAGAGCCCTTCATCTCAGTTATAAGATGCATACTTAATTTTGGGGAAATCTTTAAGTTAGCTGCTACTTAGTGATGGGTAACATACAGTGCGCTTGGGCCGTAGGCTGCTAGTATAAACCCAATATTAACAAATACATTTCAGACAGCTACACAGTCCCAAATGTCCAAGTACAAAATAACAATGGCATTTCAATGTCGGTCCAGCATCATCAATCCAACTGTCAGCATTGGAGATTACTGCTGACCAACCATTACTGAACCATTTGACAATGAAAAATTAATTTAAAGCAGTGTTCCTTACAAGGGAATTTCACACTTTTTTGACATATCTGCTTATTATAACACTTTTCAGTTCTGGTCATCATGCTACAAAAAAGACACTTTAGACACAATACAATGAAGATCAGCCAAGTGCATCCCGGAATCACAAGGTATGGCCTAGTCTGACAGCCTAAATGAAATAAACCTATTTAGTCTTAAGCGGAGACAACTATGTAGGAGCCTGATCCAGATCTTCAGAATTTTTAAAGGCATCAACAAAATTGATCAGGCAGAATGTTGTCAGTTAAATAGGAATTCACATAAAATTGAAGATACTGGTGGAAAATTAAAGGAAGTGTAGTCAAGATGAAATCCAGGAAGAACTTCTTCACATGAAGATTCTGTCGAAAAAGTATCTAGCCATGCATGTAAAGCAAAGACCATGATCATTTTTAAAAGTATCTGGATGAGATGCTAGGACAGCTTAGCTGAAAGGTCATCCCTCTCTCTTGTCAAACCTAGCATGTTTTTTTTTTCTGCTAGGGTAAATTAAAAAGTAAAGATAGTTTGAAAATTATGTGGTATTGGAATGGAATGGATAGAAGCTGATGCTTCTACAACATGTTTGCAATGGCTTATGGGTAGTTTGAACACACAGCAGCACAGAGCTGTGCTGTTAGTTTAGTCAAGGCCAAGTCAAATGGAAGGACACAATAACAGATTGCACTATTGTTGGACAACGTGCCATAGTGAGATTTTTTAATTTCTTTGGGTAGTGGGAGTGAGAATTGAAATTCACTGAATGATGTTGGCTCAGTGCAGAAGTGAAAACAGCATGACTGAAGGAAATGTTTATGAATGGGTAGAAAGGATTAAAGAGGGAAGAACTAGTGTAACCAACAAATCTCTGTCTGGTCGACCATCAACATTTTGCACACAAGCACACATCGACATGGCGAATGCCTTCATCAGAGAAAACAAATGGATTATGTTGTCCACTACGGATCTGCACATGCCTCAGTGCATGATGACTTGGGGTACCTTAAAGTTTGTGCAAAATGGGTTCCCAAACAGCTTAATAATCTGCACAAGCAACATCATGTGAAAGTTGCTGCCCAATTTCTGAAACATCATGAAGATAACCCTAGTGTGTTGGAGTGGATTGTCACTGGAGATGAGACATGGTTCCACCCATCTACTCCAATAAAGAAGAAATTCAAACGACAGCCCAAGAAAATCATGATGACCTTCTTTTGGGACATGAAGGATCCTATTCTGGTATGTTTTTATAAACACGAATGATCAGTGACCAATTCAACGTACTGTGCTATGCTTAGATAGAATGTCAAACCCTTAATTTGCAGCAAAAGAAGATAAATGCTGTCAAAAACAGTCTTCCTGCTCCATCTCAACTCACGTTAAAATGCAGCAGCCACAATGGAGGAGGCAATGCAACATCTACTGTTGGAAGATCTTCCACTTCCCCCTTATAGCTCTGATCTAGCACCATGTGACTATCACATGTTCAGCCCACTTTAAGAAGCTCTAAGCAGTCACAGGTTCATCTCTGATGAGGAGGTTAAGGAAGTGGTGTAGACCTGAGTTAGGGAGCAGCTAAAAAGCTTCTTCTTCCAAGAAATGAAGAATTTATTTGACCGATACAAAAAGTGAATCAACCAGCAGGGACACTATGTGGAGAAGTGACAGAACTTATGTTCATCTGTTCACAGGTACCAGTATTAAAGGGTAAGTTGCCTTTACTTTTTGATGCTCCCTTGTACTTCTACATGTCAAAGATTGTATCTGTGCTCTCTGTTGTTTGAGGTTTAATCTATTTGAATTTTTTTCTCAAAAATGCAAATATTTGACAAGACTGAAAATATGTTGAAATGTACAGGGCTATAATCAGTGTATAAAGACTTCCAAAACATTATTCTTAATTGTATAAAAGTGATACTGATTTCTTGCCATCACAAGCTTGTCATGTCTTTTTTTTATTGTTTTTCTTACATACTCTCAGGAGGTGTGATGAAGTCATGACTTTTACTTTTGGTATTGTATAACTTGAATGTTTTATTGCTTCCTGATAACATGATTCTTAACTTACAACGTGCCAAAATACAATCAAAAGAAAATATGATTTGATTTTAAACTACAATTTACGTATCATACCAACAAACGATTTACTATTGTAGAAAGGTAAAGCAGAGGGGCTGTGTGTGTAAGTCATGTAAAATATGCTTTAATGTGGAATGGGTTCTTGTGGTAAGCAATGATGAGAGAACTGAATTTAAAGTGAAACTCAGTGTTTTTCTTCACAAAACAAATTAACAAAATAAACGACATTTTAATATCAGTAAAATTTGTTTATTTTAGTATTGAAGCAAAACTAAGCACCATTTTGAACAATGCTGCACATCCGTTCTATTAAACACTGACACTGCCAACACAATATTCAGCAGAAGTGTCTCAGGAAACGTTACGGGGGCTCCTTTATACCACTAGCAATACACCTGCAGAATGCCTTAACCTGACTGGGACTTCCAAGTCAGAAATGTTCTTTTTTAATTTTCTTCTTTTTTAATCATTCTGGTGCATGTTCAGACCATATTGCAGGTGTGTATTTATTTATCTTCCTGTTTATTTATTTAAGGAGCTTCTGTAAAATGCCAAATTCCCCCCCTTGGGACAAATAAAGTTCTATCCATCGATTCAATCCACAGCCAGATTGTCCTTTCATCCCAGCCACCGCTACTCAATCAGGCCTGCTGGGTAGAATTTTTAATCGGTCTTACCTATGATTTTCCATCCATCCATTTTCCAACCCATTGAATCCGAACACAGGGTCACGGGGGTCTGCTGGAGCCAATCCCAGCCAACACAGGGCACAAGGCAGGAACCAATCCCGGGCAGGGCACCAACCCACCGCAGGACACACACACCCACCAAGCACACACCAGGGACAATTGAGAATCGCCAATCCACCTAATCTGCATGTCTTTGGACTGTGGGAGGAAACCAGAGTACCTGGAGGAAACCCACACAGACACGGGGAGAACATGCAAACTCCACGCAGGGAGGACCTGGGAAGTGAACCCAGGTCTCATAACTGCGAGGCCGCAGCGCTACCACTGATACCACCATGAATTTATATGTACTAATTCTGACCTATAGCAACAAATGGTTTCTAAAGTATTATTTCTTCTTTTATAAGGATGTATTTTTACCATAATATTATTACACAATCCTCATTACACACATAAACACACACATCTTTGACGTAAAATAAGTAATCAGTAGAAATCCCACTTGTGTATGGGAAGGATGTGTAAACACCACACAGACAGGAAGAAATGGGCTAGAAGTTGAACCCACATTCCTGGAATTATGGGACAGAATTGCTAACTGTCCATTCATAATAGCCTGTTGATTTAATTAAATTCATTAAATCAATAACACTGCTTTTAAACTCAACTTTTAACAGATTAGTCTTCCATGAAACCATTTTTGTTGTTCTCAGCCTGGGAATTGAAATGGCAGGCAATTTTTCAGTTACTCCACTAAAAAGTTGCTGTCACCTACCAGCTGCTCAGCACACTACATGGCATCGCTGTCAATCAGTTGTCATGTCCAGTTCCAACTGGAGCAATGAATCAAAAACCAGAACTTGAAAATAATGTCTTTTTTTTAATGGTTTATGCTCTGAAAATGGTTCACTTTGACATTTAGTGAAAGCCAAATTAATTTGTTTCCCACTATTTGCAGTTTCTGACAAGAGTTTGTCTCATAGAAATGATTTATTTATAGTTTTGCTGTTATTCCGGGCATTCAGTAAAGCAGTTATATTTCTATTTGGTTTTGAAATATTTTCAGAACACTCTAAAGCCATGCATGGTGAGTGCTTGCTTTAGGGAACATGGTAGAGTTAGGCCCATTTATTTATATCAATATGCTATTGCACGCCTTTTGATTCACTATCAATACATTTATTAAGGCTCAGAACCCAGACCTACCTAATTAAAACCTAGTATGTGTAATATTACTAACGGAAAAGGTAAATTAAATATTTAAGTTATATGTATGCAATAATGATTGGCACCCTGTACAGAGCTGCTTCCTGCCTTGCCCCTGATGATATGAAGACAGGCCCCCTACAAACCAAATATTGAATAATTCTGGCTTGAAAAGTGGGGCATGGAATGATTGGGGCTGCTGCATCGCAGCTCCAGGCTCCTGGGGGATCAAATCCCACCCAGGACATTACCTGTATAAAGATCAAAACACACTAAAAACTGTATGCTCTAGAAGAGAGAGATTAGCAGAAACAATGAACAAAGATAAAGCAAACCACCCTAACACGGCTTCCTGTTTTATTTCTTTTTCTTCTACATCATGTAACAGTAAAATTAATTGTGCTGCCCAGAAACTACCAGAAAAGGTAGCAGCTACATGTAAGCTGCGTATTAAGGGAGGGGTCGGGGAAGAACCAACACCCCCTGAACAGGGCAACAGCACAAATGTCTGGCATATAAGGAGATGGTAAGAAATAATTTTCACTGTTAACATTCACATGTAAAGGTTTCAACATATTATTTAAGAATATAATCGACATTTTGAGAAATAGTGATGAGTGAAAGTATTGCAAAACTGACACAAAATTGAATTCTGCTGTTGATGTCAAACACAAAGCTTACTAAGAAAGAATTATTGGGGTATTTAAAAGTTTTTTTTTGGTGTTGAAAACAAGGATTATCTCTCCCTAATGACTTGTTCATACTTTCAGATTTACCTGTGTGTTCTTTTCAGTAGCTGCGTAATGCACACAATCACCTGCACACCACTAAAATCAATTGTATGAATGCCCCTCGTTCACATCGTCATGGAGGTGCAGTGTGTTCTTTATAAATGTGAAGTGCTGCATATTTTCCACATGAAGACACATCAAAGCCTGTCATTGTGTCCTCTTGTTATGCGACAGCCAGGGTTTGCTCCCTGGCTTATGTTTAGTTTACTTTTTTGTGCCATCTTTGTTTACCTTAAATTATTATTTTCCATATGTTTATTGAAATTATGTATTTTTTGCAGATGGTGTTCTGCTTATTTATTATTTGGTATATATTGTCACACATGTGTGTCAGAGGGTCGCTCTCCAAGTTCCTCCCAGGTATGTAGTTCCACCCTGGGCTGAGACAGAGCCCTGCTACTAAGTTTATGGTCTTCCTTAACCCACACAGTACCAAGAAACCGCCCAGTGAGGGCAACTGACTCCGCCCCTTCCAGGCCCGGGCGAATAAAAGCTCGACAGCCCGGAAGGAGGTGTCACTCCATGACTAAGCAGTTGATGACATGAAGCTCCTAAATTGGGATTACTTTGTTTCTAAGGAGGCTATACTTTGTTGTTGTTGTTTTGATACCATTGTGCATTTCATCCATCCATCCATTATCCAACCCGCTATATCCTAACTACAGGGTCACAGGGGTCTGCTGGAGCCAATCCCAGCCAACACAGGGCGCAAGGCAGGAAACAAACCCCGGGCAGGGCGCCAGCCCACCGCAGGGCGTGCACACACACGCACACACACACACACCAAGCACACACTAGGGACAATTTAGAATCGTCAACATTGTGCATTTGTTTATTTCAAATATTATTTGAAGAAAATGGGTGAGCACATAGGAATGAAAAATCACAAAAGAGATCTTCTTAAAGTTTTTTTTGGCTTCTCCTTGACAACAATGAGATCAGAAAGAAATAAAATCTAGACATTTTCTTTTTTCTCACGCTTCTCAGATTTTTCTCTGAGAAAAAAATACCCCACAAGTGTCCTCTCTTGAGTTTAAGCAGAGATCTCAGCAAAGTCATACTAAAGGCTCAGGTTTTCCAAACAGTGCCTTGACATTTTTTTATTTTTGCTGTTAGAAAACATTTGCATTGTGTGCTCATTAATATATGGTGAAATGTATGGACAGTTGTTTGTGGTAATAAAACACTTTACTATGATTACAGAACTGTAGTCCTTGCTTCTGAATAACACTATTTGTTTCTCTAATTTCTTACTGGTGTGCTCAAATTAGGTTATGCTCCTTTATAAAGAAATGGAATACATTGTGACATGGCAGTTAAGACATTGGACTTCAAACCCTGAGGTTGTGGGTTCAGAAACTGCTACTAACACCATGTAACAATAGGAAGTAATTTTATCTGCCTGTTACCCAATTGGGAAAACAAAAGAAATGTATGTAACCATACAGTATCTCAAACTGGATAAAGGAATCAGTTAAATAATAAGTAAAAAAAACTATGAAGCCTGGAAAGAGATTAAAATGAGAATAGAAAGAGCTCTAACAAAACATAACATGTTTCAAACCAAATTCTCAATTTTGATTCCTGTTACTTTAGTTGTGTCTCATGTCTCCTTTTTGTCAAAAGTTATTTCTCCTAAGGAATTTTAGAAGAAACATCTATAACAAATGTCATTCTAATGAAACATAAATGAGAATCTCTTTTAAGTCTCATGAGCCATCAAAAATCGACCTTTGAGCAGTAAAGGTTTCCTATGGGGGCTGGGTTGGCTCCTCAACAATCATTTTGTCACAACCTGCCATTCCCTTGGACGACCACACAATGTATTGTGCTATGTTCTCTTGTGCTCTTTGAGTTTTGTGGGTAGAAACCCATGATGGTATTCACCTCAAGGGCTGGAACAGGACCAGGAGATGAAACATAGTCAAAATAAGAAAAAACACAAAACACGTGCCAATGCCAGAAGGTTTGCTGTGTCTCCCAGCACAGTCTCAAGGGCATGGAGGAGATTCCAGGAGACAGGCAGTTATTCTAGGAGAGCTGGACAGGGCCGTAGAAGGTCATTAACCCATCAGCAGGACTGGTATCTGCTCCTTTGGGCAAGGAGGAACAGGATGTGCACTGCCAGGGCCGTAAAAAATTACCTCCAGTAGGTCTGGGTTCCTCCTGGTGCACAGCAATGCCCTGCCTCATGTCTCGAGACTATACAGGCAGTTCCTGGAGGATGAAGGAATTGATACCATTGACTGGCCTCCATGCTCGCCTGATCTAAATCCAATAGAACTCTCTGAGACATTATGTTTCGATTCATCCAATGCCGCCAGGATGCACCTCCCCCAGGACACCATGCTACATCTCATTAGGAGTATGCCCCCACGTTGTCAGGCATGCATACAAGCATGTGGGGGCCATACAAACTACTGAGTGCGATTGTGAGTTGATGCAATGAAATTTCAGCAAAATGGACCAGCCTGCTGCATCATTTTTTCACTTTGAGGTTCAGGGTGTCTTTGAATTCAGCCCTCTGTAGGTTGATCATTTTCATTTCCATCAAATGATGTGGCATCCTTTTGTTCCCAGCACATTACCCAGTCCATATCAGTACAGATATCCAGCAGGATTTTTTTTCCCATTGAGATCTGATGTGTTTTCAAAGTGCTCCTTTAATTTTTTAAGCAGTTTATATATATACTCTATATAACAACAACAACAACATTTATTTATATAGCACAATTTCATACAAAAAAAAATGTAGCTCAAAGTGCTTTACAAAATGAAGAAATAGAAAAATAGAAGACACAATAAAAAATAAAAATAAGTCAACATTCATTAACATAGAATAAGTAAGGTCCGATGGCCAGGGTGGACAGAAAAAAACAAAAAAAAAACTCCAGACTCCTGGAGAAAAAAAATAAAATCTGCAGGGATTCCAGACCAAGAGACCGCCCAGTCCCCTCTGGGCAAAATATATCTTAGTATTCATCCAGTTCTTCATGTCTCAAGATACTATACATA
>JANRMT010062835.1:29403599-29489256 GCA_026402145.1 Polypterus bichir lapradei | reverse complement strand
TATGTATAGTATCTTGAGACATGAAGAACTGGATGAATACTAAGATACGCAAGACTAGCCCATTTATAAGAAATGGTACCAATACTTTTAAGGATAGTATACTGTATTGTCTGATTTAATAAACCATGCAGTTGACTTTCAGAACAGAACTATCAGGCAGATGTCTCTTGTAGCCAGCTACACATTTTTCCCTTCCTTAAATTCTGGGACCTTTCAACTCTTGTGGTCCATAAACAACTTGGCAGATGTTCTCCCTGACTCGCCTCCACATATCCATTAACTCCCCAAGCTGGAAACACAATAAAACTGATCTAATAACCAAAAGATTCACCTTGAACCGATGCAAGCTCTCAAAAGGGGCTATCTTTATTGATTATTTTGTATTTATTGAGTGGTATAAGATACTTCTAGCAAATGTTGCTAAGGGTAGAGCTTTGTTCCACCAACCCTGAAATGAATTTACCAAATCTCGATTTACTCTCTCAGTGTTTCTGTTTGCTTCACGGTGATAACTCAAAGTTTAATTCAAAGCACAACTAATGTTATCACAGTAGAATTTCCAGAATTCAGAGTCTGTGGGCATCCGTCAGAAATTATAGACATGAGGAAACAATGCAATTTATGGAAATTAGATATAAAAATCTCAGCTAAATTCCAAGAAGTATTTTTAGCTAAACAAAATCTGCACCTTATGAAAAATTATCTCCTATTAAAAGAATAGTAGTATACTGCTAGGATGGAGGTACATCCACGTTAAAATTCATGCTTATGGATTCTCAGGTTCCATTAACTGGGGTAGTAAGTGTTAGGAGGCCTATGAAGCATCCGAAGATGCTTTGGGATAAGCATAAATATCACACGCTAGTTCTGAAGCATGCACATCCTTAGACATTTTTCTCAAAAGAAACAATGTCACAAAAGTTCTAGATTTTGTTTAATTTTTAGATGTCCAAATATTTTGTTGTGATCACCCCGTTTGAGTATCTCCTTCATGTAATAAATCTGTTAGGGAAATCATTTTGGTAGTACAAAGTTTTTTCCAGAAAGAAAGGTGTAATTTAAGTAAATTTCATTCAGTTACCCTCCACTAAATTGGTATGTTTCATTATCTTCAGTAAGTTAATGGAAGTTATGGTATTGAAAAGAGCATATCCCTGGCTGGAATGAGGATCGTGAATGACTTTACCAAGAGTTCATTAGTAGCAACAACCCTGAAATCGCAGATTACCTACTGCATACCCTTGATGTAGCTTGTAGGCAAAAATGTATAGATACCATCAGAAATATTGACTGTATGTATTCTAGACAGAAAGCATGAAATTTCCTGAAGAAACTTTTGGTAGCCAACCAGTGGCATGAAGAAAGTTAGAAGAGAGCCAAAATTCTCCCCCTTTCAAGAGCTCCCAAAGATAGAAAAAATAGCATCATGATAAAGAGGGAGCCCTGAAAAAAAAAGGACTGAGATGTCTGAATATTCATTGGACTTCACTCTCAAAGAATTATCACTTGCTCTCCAGTGTGAAAACCGGAACAGCCCCAGGCTTTGAAGGTAAACATACAGTATTCCTATAATATACCGGAACCTATGTGAGGCGATGATTGTTAAAATTTCTCACTAACATCTTGAATAGCAGGGAGATACCTCAATATTTAAAAAAATAAAAAAATTATAGCTATTCTCAAACCTGGAAGACCCATAGACAAGGTGGACAGTTAAAGGCCTATTTCTTTTCTAAACTCTAGTTATAAACTATGGAATAAGCAATAAAATCAAGCAAAAAGTATGAGTATACCAAAAAATTAAAAATGGGATCCGATATGGATCAGTCCTTTTTAACCTATATACGGTATCGTCTACATATAGACCTGACACATCATCCAGAAAATTCACATATGCAAATGACCTAGCAAATGCTGTTGCAGAAAAAACCTTTCAAACAGCAGAAGAAACATCTGGTGAGGACTAAGGAATCCTCAAGGGATTATTATGATAAGTAGAGACTAATTCCAAATCTGAATACGTACAGGCAGCATTTGAATAACAAAACAAATTCTCGCAATAAATAATATCAAATGGAGACTGTGTAGAATATCTTGGAAAGCTACAACTACAACACTGAGGTTCTCAGCTCTAAGGCTTGTCTATAACATGATTTAATATGGGGCATCAATGTGACTAAACAGTCGTCATATTCGAAAGGTGGATACATAACTAAATACAACCATGTGTGTTATTACTGGCTGCATCAAGACATCTCCTATTCTTTGCACCCAACACTCACATTGCACTTTGCACATTCCATCCCCAACTTTATGAAGACAGGACACCTTAGAGTGGGAATACTGGAAAACCACTGGTAATGTGCTTCTACCTATATACCAATATCCCAAGGGCTTCCTTAATTTGATTAAATTTTAAACAACTGCCAATAAGATCAGCGGAAGAGAAGAACATTTTGATATATATATAAGGAATGGGATGAATCTTTGATTCAAGCAACACACAACAATATACATAGCCATATAACCAACAGAGAATGAGGGACCTCCTGGATTTGAAATGCCTTGTCAAGTCTGGAAAACCTCCAACAGAATCTGCAGGACACTTTAGATGTGCTGATTCTCTTTTTATATGGGGAATAACTCATATCGCAGAATGTATCTGTGCTGCTCCTAACCAAACAATCTTTCATATTGTGTAGAACTATGTATGCAAGACCTACCCTAGTGAGTGGATAGGCATACTGACGGAATCCACATATATGACTGAGTGGATTAAAAACCTGAACATTACATTTTGACTGTTCTTTTTTATTTCTAAGTAAATTCAGCTAGTTTATATATATGTATACTTAAATATGCTGCGGGAAGCAGCCAGGACACAGACAGACGGACATCATTTAAAGTCCAACACACGTTTATTTACACAAAATATGAAATGCACAACCCAGTGCCGCGGCACCAATCACCACAACAATCCATGCCAAAACTACAGTATGCCTTTTCTTCAGACCACCTCCTTCTCTCTCCTTCCAGACCTCGTTCTCTTCCACCTGACTCCAGCCCTGAATGAAGGGAGGCGGCCCCTTTTATGTCCCGCCGGATGTGCTCCAGGTGTGCCCCGGCAATCTTCCACTGACACGCCCCAGTGTGGCAGAAGTGCCGGCTGTATCCCCGGAAGCACTCCGGGTGTCCCTGCTCCTCTTCCCCCCAGCACTTCCTGGTGTGGCGGAAGTGCTGAGGCCCAGGGCTCTCCAGGCCTTGGGGAGCCCCCTGGCAGTGACCATGGGCCCCTACAGGGTTGAGCTTCAAAGCTCTGCACCTGTGGCCCCCAAAGCAACCTGGGCAGTTGCCCCCTCGTGGTCTGGAGGAGGCGCAAGCCCTTTTCCGGTCCTCCTGGGTGTCCCGGCTGGGTACCACCCCCAGCCGCGTGCCACAATGCATACTGTTAAATTGATTTTTGAAATGCCTATATTTACTGTGAAGTGATTCTGTTATACTGTGAAGTTATATTTACTTGTTGAAAGAGTTTTCACTTTCCAGTAATTTGCCTGTTATAAAGTAATGTAACATCAAAATGGCATTGAGAAATTTTCAAAATTTCATCCACACAGCATATCCATTTCCAGATCATAGAAAGACAAAACCAATGCTGGAAGCACTGGGTGCAAGACAGTACTAGCTGTATATAATACATTAGCCCACAAAAGAACACATTAAAATATTCATTCATTCATCTTTTGAATCAATTTATTCAAATTCCAGGTCATGGATAACAAGGAATGCAAGGCGGGAATCATGGACTGGGGTGCCAATCCTTCTCACCCATACATAACCACATCCAGACTGGGCTACATTAGAATCACTGATGAAAAAAATCTGCTTGGTTTTGAAATGAGGATGAAAAAACAGTAGGTAAAGTAATAAAAACAATACACTTTTAGAAAAGCAACTTATACGTGTGGACCTGCAAATTCCATGCAGAAAATGCCATGAAATCAAACCCTGCTACTGAAAGCATCCCTGCTAAACACTCTGTCACCATGTCGCCCAGTCTACAAATCGCTTCCTCCACTGAGAAACCAGCATTTGCTGGGTTAAGATAGAACTTGTGCAATAATGATGTGATGAGTATTTCCTCTATTTATCTTGTGCATAATCTCTGATGACCCACTAAAATTCAGTTCACAGTGTTTTATGAAAAATAATGGCTAAAATTGAATGTCTTAATTTACATTTAATGCAATTAAGAATGGTTTAAATTATGACTGATGAAGAGCACACAAAGATGTCAGTCAGTTTCATCAGAATAGATTGAAGTCAGTGTCAATGAACGCTCTGCTGATAAATTCCACTTTAACTAAATTAATATAACATTGAAATCTAATCGTTATGTACTGGATGAGTTGAAAATACCCCAATATGTTATGCATTTTTCTGTCAATCACTAAGAGATTAGCCAAACTGTTGTTTTTTCAGGAAATCTTGTGGTCTTTCTACCATATATTTATAAATCCTTGCTGTATTCTGATGGGTGGATATTCATAGCAGTTAGTAAAAGGTGACAAAACCATGAAATACTTGGGAGCTTAAAGACATGTCAAACACAACAGCTACAATAAGCTATTGCATGGATCTCATCCCAGAACCATTAATGACAGGTGATTCTCCGAGGAATTCTTTTGGAATTTTGAAGGGCATATAGTGGAATGGCAGCTCATTGGCTAGTGGTGGTTCTCACATACCCACAGTGTAACACAAATAAGGTGTTAAAGTGTTCCAAGGGGATCAAAGTCATACTCACTGATTTATTGCTGTTTGACTGTGTAAGACAATGAAATAAAAGCTCATACTTCAGCTACACTGCCATGCCTCTGGCATGTGCTGGTCTTTACTGATTCCATCTTGGTGGTTCTTCAGGGCTATACACCCTGGACACCTGAAGTGGTGGAGTTATTAGTAGACTAAAGACTTCCTAGCTATAAAGGAAGAGGACAAATAGTTTGTTGTACAACTACAATATTTTTCCTTGGTGTCCTCTCCCAAACAGTCCCCATAAGGTGTTTGACCACCTTTGTCCACATGTATGACAGGGTACATTGGTTTAATTTCTAGCTCAGTCAGAGTCTGTGTGGAATAAACATGTGATCCTTGTGTGTAGGTAGCTTAAGAATTCTAGTACCACTGTAGAGTACTTTAACATCCCAAAGACACACAGTTTAGATTGTATGTGTGTGTGTAATTGTGTGTCCTTTGTCGAACTGACATGCCACTTAAAGCTTGTTTCTACCTTGTAACTCAGGAGAGCCTGAAGAGCCTTTAGCTGTCTGTAACAGAATATGTTTATAAGGATAATTAAAGAAAAGAGGGACAGATGAAGTTCTGCTACTTTATTATATTACAATAGTACAATCGCAATGACCAAAGAATTGTTGAGGGAAGGAGAACTAGTTTTATCTGAATTAAATATAAACAAATCTTCAAAAATCTTTTAGTAAAATGCTTATTTTCCAGCTTCCCTATTGGAAGCACATTACAAAGCACATTTATCAAAGGTCACAATAAAGTTCAAATTTGCTTTAGGTACGGTACTGTATATAAGGCTTCAGGCACTGGATGACCACCTCATATTTAGTTATATTTATATATAATATGCTACCATGGTTGTTCGTTTGTCTGTCCAGTATCTTAAATCACATGTAGCTCGCTAACCGTTTGACCTATTGACTTGAAATTTGGTACACCTATACTACGTGACGTCTACTATCTGCTTTCATTTTATTTTTTGTTTTATTTTATTGTATAATCAACTCCCGGCAGCAGCCAGCAGGGCGGCCATGCAGCACATGAGTACGGGTGCCGTTCTCATTCCCTATCACCTTCGCCATCACTTCCCCTACCTCTTCATATCTTAAATCATTCTTGAGGCAGATTGAAGACTTCAGTGCCAGCTTAAGTGAAAAATTAAAGAAAATGTACTAAGTAATTTCAACACAAACACTGACTTAATCAGTTTTAACACAAAAAGATGCCGACGAAAGAAGAGAAGAAGCGGGCCACTGGGGTGGAGAAAAGAAGAACTGGTCAGGAAGCAGCAAGCGCATCAACCTCTGAGCAAACAAATGCTAAAGGTACAGAGAAAGAGGATAAAAACTGTGAATGCTCAAGTCAAGTGTATTCGTGCAGTGTGCCTTTACTGGTTGTATATAAATTCTCACTGTTGGGATATTACGATTTCTAAATGTTTGTGTGAGGTTTTGACTTTTGATTATTTATGATTTTAACTAATTGCCAGTTCAGATCCAATTACTGCCAGCAGAGATCCTACCCTGATGGGACCTTAAGCAAGGTCCTTAACCTGAAAATTGATCCAGGGTTGCTATACAATGACTGACCCTGTGCTCTGACCCCAGAGGTCATACAAAAAGACAAATTCTGCTCAGGGATTAATAAATGTTATATATATAAAAAATAAAAATTCTCCCTCTTCACCTTTTCCCACCTCTATGTGGGTTTTATGTGCCTGTTAGGCTTCTCCATACAGCTCGGTCCTGCACCTCCCTCCCAAGTCAGGCCCATTCCTTTCAGATTTTCTTTTACTGTATCCACCCACCTTTGCTTTGGCCTCCCCTGCTTTCTCTTACCCTGTATTTCCATTCCCACCACATATTCATTGTCTCTCCTCATCACATGTCTATACCACCTCAACCTACTTTCCTGTACTTTTTTAGATATCTCTTTCACTTTTGTTGTACCTCTGATTGTAACTCCGCACACCCATCTCAACATTCTCATTTCCACCACATTCAGTTTCTTCTCTCGTGCTCCTTTTGCTGTCCACGTTTCAGTTTCATACATCATTGCTGGTCTTGCCTTTAAGCTTGGCCTTAATTCTTTGATCACACAATACTCCTGGAATTTTCCATTTGCTCCATCCACACTGCAGTCTGTGGGTTATCTCTGAAACTAAATCTCCATCAGATATTTAAATATATTCACTCTTTGCAATAGCTATCCCTGTAGGCTTCTAAATCCTGATCATCATTAAATTTCAAATATTCTAAGCTCTTCCTATTTATCTTCAGTCCTCTGTCTTCCAAAGCCCTTCTTCAATCTTCCAAATTCCTCTTCACTTCCTCTTTTCTTTTGCTACACAACAAAAAGCTTGCACCAAAGTCTTTTATCCAATGACCCAACACATCCACAGCCAGATCAAAGAGGTAAGGACTTAAAGACGATTCTTGGCGCAGTCCTTCTCTAACTGGGATCTCTATTTATCACAACACTGGTTTTAACCCAAGTCTTCGCTCCCCCATACATATCCTGGACAATCCTCACATACTTCTCTAGTATTCCTTACTTTCTCGTGCAACTCCAGATCTCCTGACATGGCACTTTATTATAAGCCTTCTCCAAATAAACACTATAAGGAAACCTTTCAGTTTTCTTTAATTTTGATAATATATTATGTTCTTGGATTTGTTGATCACTTTTTTGTCATGTTGAAATAAATACACAATGCCATTTTATTTTCCCATGGGCGCCATTTTAGGCCTGGTGTTGCTAGTCATAACAACCTGCTGATAGACTCATGTTTACCAAAATCTGAACATGTGATGTCATCGGAGTGACACTATGTAAACCAGCATTTCAGTATTCTTGATGAAGATTGTGGATACTGAGAGTGAACTTCTTGATGACTAGTCCTTGTGCGTAAGAACTTCTTTTTCTTTCGGCTGCTCCCGTTAGGAGTTGCCACAGCAGATCATCTCGTTCCATATCTTCCTGTCCTCTACATCTTTCTCTGTTACACCCATCACCTGCATGTCCTCTCTCTATTCTTATAGAATTTTGCAGTACAAGCGTAGTTTTTGGGTTTGGGTTTGGCTTGGATCAGATGGGATTTGTTAATATGGTTCCAGTATGAATGAGGAAGGAGCAAAACCCTTCCAAGAAGGAGCTGATATTTTCTTGTAACATTTAAAAAGTACTTTTACAAAGATACTTTATTCATTTTCCATGTTAAAACAGTCTGTTATGCTATAATCAAAATGCCCCTTTCTGTAAATGCTTTCTGTTTAGATAAGAATTGATTGAATATTTTGACAATTTGTTTAAATGAAAAGTGTTAAAGACTTTGCAGTATTGTAAGGCTAGAGTTTTAGAAATGCTGCTATTAGAATGTTTTTTGGTTGTTCATGTTTTTCATGATAAGAGATAAGAACTGTTTTAAATCAAATGTATAAGCAGTGTCACAAGAATAGACTGGAGACATGAAAAAGGTTTGGGGGAGCCACCCATATATTATTTCCTGGCTGCAAAATTAGTTTTAAAGGATGTACAGTGTGCACAGGTTTGAATCCAAGACAGAACCGATTCTCTTCCACAAGGATAGTGGCTCTAAAGGAGGGTTGTGGAAGAGACATCATCTTTGGGGCTGGATCTGGAAGTGGTGTCATTGAGGCCGGAACCAGAAGTGACGTTATGGGGGCCAGGCAGAATTTCCCATAACTGATCTACAGAGAAACAAGAGAAAGAGTTAGTGCACTCCGCCACCCCCTGGTCTGGCATGGAATTACTCTCATTCAGACCCTTTAGTTGCCTCCCATGCGCACGTGTGTGACAGCACATACAGCATTTACGGTTTCATACATTATATTCAAGCATGCCATGGCTGATTCTGGAAACAGGATTTTAGTTTTATGACCTTCAGATAAAGGAAAACTTAGCTTAGAGGAAAAACATATGTAAGTATATCTATAAAAGATCAGAGAAATAATCTGATCAGACAGGAGAAGAGAAGGTAAAGGACAAGTTCAACCAAAAATGCTGTGAGACACTTCAAGTAAGAAAACAAGAGCCGTCTGGACATCGCACACATATTGAATGTGTTGCTGTGCTCCATCTCCTAAAAGAACTACAAGACAACGCAGGTAGTATTATGTAGTTTGCCATGCTCTATTTGCTTTTGTTTATGGCACTAGCTATTAATGATGCTTAAACGTTTAAATCTATCAAGCTTGCTTTCCTGGATTCTCATTTTGCTCTATTCGATTATCAGGGGCCGGGAGCCAAGTTCCTTTCTTATCTAGCTCTGTCAGGAGTGAGAAAGGACATTCCCAACAAAGTTCTACAGTGACATTCGTACCTGGGTGAAATCTAAAGGAGCTATGCTGACAGAAGGTACTGGACAGTTACATAAATATATCTCTAAATGTTGGCAAATAAATGTATTGAGAGTTTAGACATTATACCAGGGGTAGGCAGCTATTTAAGGGGGGGGAGGGGTCACATGAGAAAACCACCTTGTTGGGGAGGGACGAACACATTCTGTCAACTGTTACATTACCACAAACATGTTATATTCCTTTTTTCTCCATAATAAAACTAATACAGACACATATTCACAGATTTTGTTTGATTTATTGATTCTTTGAACATACAGCCACAATAGCATGCTTTCTAACACAATCTACAATTCCTGATTATATAAAACAAAAAAACAATATAAGAAATGCATTATACTGCATTAATTACTGCAGTATCTTACTGTCTCTGTACCTTTGACAACTTTGATGAGTTTCAAGTAGTGTACTGAAGTCAGGTGTAATTCCTGATGTTGCTAATCACAGTACAGCAGACAGATGGTCATCACTGAGAGAAGATCAGTATCTGTATTTGTTGAATTTCATTACTGAGAATGTCTGTTCACATATGTATGTTGATCAAAAGAGGACAAGTATTCTCTGAGCTAGTCTTCTCAAGTGTGGGAAATTCTCCTTTTTGGGAGAATTGTAGAATGTCAGTAATGGCACTGACTTGAAGTGCACTGCCAGCAATGCATCAGCCTGCAAATCTATAATTTCAAGTTGTACCTCACTGGGGACACTGTCCACATCACATGTAAAAATAGAGGAGATGGTGAAAATTTTAGTTTCCACTGCTTTGAAGTTTTCATATTGCCTGCAAAACTCACCACACATGCCCAGAACATGGCTGTATATCTCTTAAGCTGATCAGCAGTGAGATTCCACACTCTCAGCATGAGAAGATATGTTAATGCATTACTCTCTACTTGCTGAGAAAGAAGCAGCAGCATCCTCATTAAAACCTTGACTAGGCTGTGTATATCATGTGCTAAAAGACCTTTGCCTTGCAATTTGGTATTGAGTTCATTCATAAGTGTATTCACATCAACGGCAAATGGTAAATCTGATAGTCACTCAGTGCTGCTTAGTTCAGGGATGGGGTTTCCTATAATTTGCCAAAACTCCCGAATCTCTGATTTCAGTTCCCAGACCTGTTTGAGAACTTTGCCCAAGCTTAGCCACCTGACAACTGTGTGATAGTTCAGATCAGTGTGATCAGTCACATGCTCCTCTAGCAGTGTAACAAACTGTCTGGGATTTAATGCCCTAGACCCAATAAAATTTACTAATTTATTATAACATCAACCAAATGATTCATTGTTGGCACTGATTTATATAGCACTTCTTGATGAATAATACAATATAAAAATATCTCTGCCACTTTTTCCTGCATCCTTTTTAAAGGTCCAACATTTTTAACCTGTCAAATTAGAAGAACCATTAGTTGTCACACCGACTAACTTTTCCCACTGCCGTCCTAACTTTTGCATTCACGCTCTGATTTTAGTAAATAAATCCTTACCTGTTGTTGTCCCTTTCACTGACTGTATAGAAGCCAGTTCCTTTGTTATTTCAAAGTCTTTCGTTGTTGTTTTGACAAAAATCAGCCACGAACATTATAGCTTTCATCCAAAGCTAAGGAGAAGAAGTCGACATTTTCCACCTTGCGTTTTAGCTGTAGTATCATGTTCTCCACAATTTCTTCAATTCGTCTTGTAAATGTTCACAGTGATAGAGACAGATTTTCAAACGCATCCTTCTTCCCTGGCCAGAGGATTGGCGCCGACTCCAATAAGCACTCTTTAGCAAATTCTCCATCAGAAAAGGCTTTGCTTCTTTTGCCAATTTTGTGAGCTAATATATAGCTGGTTTTCACTGTTCCTTCCTTTGCTGTGTTTTGCAGTTTAGTTAACAATTCCTCTGCATTCCTCACCTTCTCCTCTTCAGATAAAATTCTGTTTTTTTCCTGTGTGCTAGGTCTCAAAGTGATGGCTCATGTTATAGTCTTTAAATGCAGTGATGTGCTCTTTGCAAAGCCAACAGACTGCTGTACTGATTACCCCTGTAAAAAAATACTTAGGAAATCAGGATTTGTGAATGATCTGTTTTTACCATCAACTTTTTTACTGATTATTTTTGTTGTGTCTTTCCACAAAATGCAGACGGGACACAGATTAACAACAGTTGTTGTCTCCCTTTACTCAATATAACATGAACAATCTCCATATCACCCCTTTCTCTGATGCAATGTCCCACAGTTTCTCTCTTTTATATCCCATCCTTTTTGATGCACTCTTTCACAATTTCCCATACATATCACTTTTGATCTGCATCTGCACGGCCACATCTAGCTGTAATGCAGACTGACACACCCAGGCAAGTACTTGTCGTCTGCACCTCCCATGGGCCAGACAGAACTAGACCACGGGCCGCATTCAGCCCACAGGCCTTAAAATGCCCAGATCTGCATTAAAAAGAATCTGCAACTACTGAAGATAAGTAAAAAGTGGCCAAGAATAAACAGAGGTCTGTTCACAAATCAAACATTTGGCTCATCCAAACACCTATGACCTTCACAATCTTGAGGTCTTCACTTTGAACACTCTCTGGAGTCCATGTAGTACTCAGGAGTACTAGATTAAATTTAGGGGTACCGAATCACAAAGACCAGAACAAAGTCTACAAAACAACAGAAATTGCACTAACACAGCAATCAATATTACAGGTTACTCTAAACTACAGAAAGGAAATGATAGCAGGAAAAGCTAAAAAAACATGAAATGATATTAGGCAAGGCTCAGGTACTTCTTTTTACACTGAAGGCTGGTGGACAATGGAAATCATTTAGCAGAGGGCAAGTGGCATCAATCAGGGATGCCATGCAATAAAAAATAGGAACAATTCATTACCTTTCAGCCATCTGAAAATATTGAGCCTCCCTGGAAACGTAGAATTAGGGTGGCCCCCATTTAAATTTGTAGCACTGTCACGTAATGTATTTTTTGGTTGGGTTGGTCTTTTTGTCTCTCAGTGTCATCCTCAATGTAAACCCCGTCTCCGCCCAAGCACCTATACGAAAGTGGAAGCAGACTTTGGGAAGACGTCAATAAGGAGGACCTTTGTGAGGTATGGTCAGATGAAATTATTTCCAGGAGGTTAACATGGTAATGGACACAATTTAAGACTTAAAAAGGAGCACAAGAAGGCAGGAGAAAAAAAATGATACTGAGTGCAATTGTTGTGGTGGAGAATAGAGGCATACTCTATGCAAGGCCAGACAAGAGATTGTCTTTCCAGTTTGTTTGTCGCCACCTCGAAGACTTCATCAGCCAACATGCTACAGGAAGAAATGGATGGGGCAGACAAGAGGATCAAGATTGGGTGAGCTGAAAGCAATCTTTATTGTTCTGGGATAGCGTGTTTTGGAGACTAGGCTACCATTTTACTTAAGAAGCGACAGAACTGTGTGAACTTTGTGTGTTCTGTTGTCAAGATTTTTTTCCTTTCATGTTATTGATATGCTGTAAGTGTTAGAGAGGTGGGGGTGGCAGTTACGGATTCGATTGCTGCCTTTTATGTTTGTTCATTTATATAATTGATTTATTACATTTGTTCTTTACATTAAATTATTTAATCCATCAGTTCACACAAAGGTGTCCAAGGGCGTTTAGGGTTGATGTGCTATCTGGGTTAAATGTATGGTTAAATGACTTATAGCAGTATCGTACAAGACAGGGTTAAGTGTTATAAACTAAATCTGTGAACTGACAGACATCTTGTTATTTTTAAATCTAATGTGTTTAGTGTCTCAGTACAGTTGATCAAATAATTCCGGACTGGTCTAGTGTTGGGAACAAACGTCTAAGCGCTTGCATTTATGCTCCTCTGTCAGTTGGTGAGGCACCCACCTGGCACACACTTTACTGAACTTAAGGCTGTCACGAATCAGGGCATAGGCAGATCAAACACTCACATTCAGCTCTTCTGCAACTTCTTCAACTGTTATTCTTTTGTTTTCATGAATCAGTTCCAAGGTTCTTTCTTCATTCCTCATGGTCGTGGCTGTAGTTGGACGTCCGTAGTGCTCTGCATCCATCACACTAGTACGGTCATTTTCGAACATTTCAATCCACTCATAGATGACTCTACGAGAGGGAACTTCATCCCCATACTAAGCATAACATGCAGAGATGTATTTGTGCTCCCGGCACACCTTCTGCCCACAAAAAGTGTATGACAGAACGCTGTTCCTCGTTTCACAGCCATCTTAACCACAGGGTGACATCTTTTATACTAAACTGCAAAGGCAGCCAGCTTGCCATACAGAACTAGTCACATGACACTCTCAGACATGACCAATTACTACTCCTCCCGCCTTCACCGTTTCCAACAAAACGTTTTGAACGTCCCTCGCAGAAGTGCTAAACATTCCATGCACTTACTAAACCATAATTGACTTTTAGCTACCCTAATATCCCTTTTTAATGGTTGCTCACATTCTCTTGTATAACCTACAGTTTCCCTTGGAGTTATTAGTCTTGTATACCTTATACAGTTGTGTTTTTTTCCTTTGAAGTTTCTTTTTTATCTTTATCAATTAATCCACTGCAGAGTTTTTTAAATTTACTTACTGCTTCCAAATTTTGGGATGTGCCTGTCCTGCATTATATATAAAACATTTTTAAAACTGCTCCTCAGCTGTCTGCTCTCCTAAAAGGTTATTCCAGTTTATCCCTTGTCACGCACGAAAGCTTGGGGAGCAGCTTAATGATCATTTTTGCATCGCAACAAGTCCCACAGGGGGGCAACGGCATCATACTAACTTCTCTCTCTTTGCTTCCTCAGAAAGGTCGAGATGCTGCCGCCGTAAACATCGCCCGGAAGACTTTAAGAGATGCACGCTTCCAGGTTCCCTTCTTCCCTCTGCTTCCCCATGGATGACCTCATACTCCCATACTCCACTACAATTCTCCCAGCACCCCACAGTTTAATTTCCGGTCCAGCAGTATAAACTGTCCATCCTCCCTCCCATCAATGTCTGATATGTTTTTGAACAAAAGACAGATTTTTATTTTGTTACAGTATACGGGGCTAAAAACCCCAAATCTTTATATGAGTATTGTCTCTTTATTACAGTGGCATAGTCGGCAGGATTGAAGATCCGAAAGAAATGACTGAAGGACAGGGACCTCAACACAGTCCTTAACACCCTGGTCGCGGACCTCCAAGCTGTCAAGGTGGAGCAAGCGACGACAAAGACAGAGCTCGCCGAAACCCAGAGGCGGCTGGCAGCAGCAGAGATGGTAATGCCGGAGCCCGCGAGACCGCCTCCACCTCCGATGCTCCCTCTGACAGGGGACGACGACATTGAGTCGTACCTCTCGATATTCGAGGGGACGGCAACCAGGAACCAGTGGCTGCGGGCCGAGTGGGCGTCCATCTTGGCTCCGTACCTGAAGGGGCCTGCGCAGTGGGCCTATCATGACCTCCCCGAGGAGGAGGTGCCCAATACGACCTCCTGAAGGCTGAAATATACCAGCGGTACGGGGTGACCTCCGGCCAACAGGCCAGGGTCTGGCGTCACTGGAGATTTGACCCCGCACTCCCACCTAGGCCCCAGGCATTCAAATACTAGGGCAAGCTTGGGCACTGTCTACGGCCAGATAAAAACCAGGCTCGCCAGGTAGTTGAGCAAGTGGCATGTGAGGGCTTGATATATGCCATGCCAGACTATCTGGCCCAGCAGGATCGGAGGATGACCCATTCAGGGACATGAACAGCCTTCTGGAGGTTCTGGAGAGACAACTGGCGGTCACCCAACTCAGGGGGTCTGAGTGGCCTGCTCGCGGGACCCGACAGGGACGTGTTGCCTCCCCGGATCCCACTCGCCGCGCTGTGGAGGCTCCGGCCAAACCGAGGGACCAAAAACCTGCGCTGCCGCGCTGTTTCAAGTGTGGTGAGCCAGGGCATCTGCTGCCAGCCTGTCCTCTCAACGTCGAGCCCACGGACTGCAGCTGGGCCAAAGGAGAGAGGTATTGTGCACTATCCAACCCCCTTGTAGTCACAAACACTGGAGTGGTATTGGTAAATGGGCACTCAGTGGTTGCAATGTTTGATTCCGGGAGCAACATCACCATTGTTGCTCGCTGTTATGTCTTGCCACAACAATGGCTCGCTCAACATCTGAGCATTAAATGTGTACATGAGGAGACCAGGGCATATAGGTCCACAAGGTGTTACATCATCTGGGAAGGGACTCCTAAACAACTGGTGGTCGCTATGATGCCGGAGCCCCCCTTTCCAGTCATCTTGGGACGAGACTGGTCGGAAACTAAATGTGGTAGGGCTGTCACCACTCCTATTCCCCGACTGGGTCTCATTATGGAGGGTCCAGGGGCCCACCCAGCTGCTCCCACGCCGTGCACTTCGGCAACTAGTGATGACGTAAGGGGGTCGGGGACACCCTCTTCGGCGTCGGACCTCGACCCGGAAGTACAACCGGGTGGGGTTCCGGGGCAAGCGGGTGCTCCCCCGGACCAGACTCCTGATGTACTTGCTGGCTTAGACATCCAATACCAGTCTACACCGGCATCATTTAAACGTGAACAGTGGAACGATGATTCCCTGAAGTTTGCCCAGAATTCTATTGTGTCCGCAGACGACATATCATCAATGGCTTCCACAAGACGCAAAACCCTACTTTGTATTAGAAAACGAGCTGCTGTATCGAGTCGCAGAGCACGAAGCCGAGGTACAGAAGTTGTTGTTGGTACCGCGGACCTACCAGCAGGAGGTTTGTGAGCTTGCCCACGCCCACCTCTTAGGCGCCCACCTCGGGGCCGACAAAATACTGGAGAGAATAAAACTCCGGTTTTACTGGCCCTGGGTCAATGAGGAGGTCCGGCGTTTTTGTCAGTCTTGCCCCGTCTGCCAACTGCGCCAGATTCCTCGAAGGGACCGTGCTCCTCTGATCCAGATTCCCCTTGTAGATATTCTTTTTGAGAGAATCGGTATCGATTTTGTAGGACCCCTAGAACCTTCGGTGCGTGGTCACAAGTATATTTTAGTTATGGTTGACTACGCGACTCGATACCCCGAGGCGGTCCCCCTGAGAGCTGCTAATACAAAAAATGTCTCACGGGAACTAGTAGGGCTTTTTTCCCAAGTGGGTATACCCAAAGAAATCCTCACGGATCAGGGTACGCCCTTCACATCGGATACGTTCAGGGAAGTTGCCAAACTACTCCGGGTTAAGCATCATAAGGTGTCCGTCTATCATCCACAGACGGACGGCCTCGTAGAACGGTTTAACCAAACCCTTAAGCAGATGCTCCACAAGGTAGTCAGCGCGGACTGTAGGAACTGGGACCAACTTTAACCGCTAGTGATTTTCGCCTACCGGGAGGTTCCTCAAGCCCCCACAGGGTTTTCCCCTTTTGAGTTGCTGTACGGACGCCAACCCCGGGGCATATTGGATGTACTAAAAGAAGGCTGGGAAGGGGAGGCACGTCCCTTCACCAACCTCTTGGAATATATCGTGCAGTTATGTGATAGATTGGCTAAAATTAGACCCTTACTCAAAGAACACATGTCCAGGGGTCAAGCAGCGCAGGTCCGGAACTACAATCATAACACCTCCCTACACAGATTCCAGCCAGGGGATCGCGTAATGGTGCTTGTGCCCACCTCCCACTCTAAATTGCTGGCCCATTGGCTATGGCCTTACGAGGTTAAGGAGAGAAAAGGACTTGTCGATTATTTGGTGAGTCAACCAAACTGTCGACCGAGTGAGAGAGTCTACCACATTAACTTACTGAAGCCGTGGAAGGACAGAGATGTCAACACTAAAAAGATGATGTCCAGCTTTGCTATACTTAAAACATGAATTATTTTTTAAATTTACCCAAGCATTTTAATTGATTTCTTTACTCAGCCCTCTATCTTACACTTTTTCAAGAAATGGCTGTGACAATATGCTTGATGTGTCCACTGACAACGCAGATCTTAGATGAGCCTGTAACTGTAACTAGTTAATAACCTTAAGCTCACTTAAAAAGAGAGAGAAGAGGATAAACCGAAAATGAAAATTAATAAAATACTAACCACACATCTTTATAGTAAAGTCCAGGGGCCTCATGTATAAACGGTGCGTACGCACAGAAATGTTGCGTAAGACCTTTTCCACGTTCAAATCGCGATGTATAAAACCTACACTTGGTGTAAAGCCACGCACTTTTCCACGGTACCTCATACCTTGTCGTACGCAAGTTCTCCGCTCGGTTTTGCAGACTGGCGGCACCCAGCGTCAAAGAATTGCTACTGTTCCTGTGTGGTTACTCCTTATTTTCCTGACGCGGCTTTATAAATACACTGAAACTAACCGCATATTGTTCATTAGTGTAATGCATCTGATTGTAATTAACTTGTAACAATATAATGGTCCAGGGAATAGCCATAGTATTCCAAATACCATAATTGCTTTAGCGTTGTTACTCTCACTGCACCTTCTTCTTCTTTCAGCTGCTCCCGTTAGGAGTTGCCACAGCGGATCATCTTTTTCCGTATTACTCTCACTGCACCACTCGGAGTATTTATATCACTGTATCTGAGTGGTGAATCACAGCAGCAGCTGATTGGAAAGAGAATTATCAATATACAGCTTCAAGCACACGCTACCTCAGCCACGGCAAAACGTTTCAAAGCCTTTCCTGTACGGACCTCGCAGTTCAGAAACAGTTTCATCCCAAGAACTTTAAACGCTCTCAATCAATTGCTCCTTGTAGAACTGCTTGTACTTATAAGTACAATTACCCCACTGTAAACTTGCACTACAGTTATAATATTGCACAACCTGAGCCACTTTATAAAGCGCATATTTACATATGATAATGATATCATTTTTAAGATGAAATGCAGCAAAATATGTTTATTATATTATACAGGTAAAACTTTAACTTCTTTTAAATAATCCATATTCTTCATGGGACTGGCGTGAAGGATAGAATAATTAAACATGTACTACGAAGATAGTTCAATGTTCCTTAAACGTTTTAAAGAATCACCGCTCTAAGCTTACAGATGGCTTAACATCTATTACACAGCTGATTGTGTGGCGATCGGTTACTTGGAGAAAGAACAGCAAGAAATGCAGGGGCGGCCATAGTGAATATAAAACAGAAAGAGAAAATAACGACACAGCTAAAAACGCAGTGGCAAATTTCGACAAAAGTTAAACGCTTGTGTCATGAGCACGAGGTGGCTATGCAGTGTCCGTAACGGACGTGGCCATCCGCCGTGCATAAAATACCATATCGACATTGGCGGGCGAAGGGGCCACCGATTCTTTCTCTGCCTAGAGCCGCCCATGAGTACTGCTGCAATAAATAATTTCATCGAAGGTCGCACACAATCACTGCGCCATGAAACCCATGTTTAATACCGTGCTTTAACTCCTATCATCATGAAAATGATATCACGCATACATCTCAGTATTTTAGTTATTCAGAGAGCTGTAATATCACGAATGTAATGGATTCTGTGTCCAGTCGGAGGAAGAGAGCCAGTTTAAGAAGCAAGTAGTGATTCACACACATAGAGCACATAGAAGATCACATACAAAACAAAGCATTTAACGTGCTACTTTAATTACGATGTGATTTGAGAAACTGGTTAATTAAACAATTTTAAGATGACGTTTATGATGTTCTAATTTAATGACAAAATAAACTACAGTACGTGATTAAAGTGGAAATTTCGAGATTGAATTTGACATTTCATGCTTTTTTCCCCATTGTGTGCCTATTTTTTTTGTCTGTATCCTAATAAGCTTTCATATGACACTCAGACGGTGGGCTACGACTCGCCTTTTCACGGTGACTTTGATATCTGAGCTTTCAAGTTTCTCCAACACGCTATGTCACTCGATCAACTTCCTTTTGTTGATCATACCACGGTTTAATTAAACAAATAGTATGTTTTTCCTTTGCCTTTACTTAGTATTCGCTAAAATTCTTATATTTTCCCCTGTGCTTTTCCCATTGTCTTTTCACAGAAGGCTAAGCTTAAGGGCGATTTATATTGATTTGCATATTCAAAGAGGCGTAATTCTGGGAGGAGTTGGGGCGGGACATAAGGCGCGTTCACGAGCGTTAGTTTTCACGCAAACCGGGATTTATGTAGCGGAAGAACGTGGAAGTTGGAGTACGCACAGGTTCCTGCATCTGGATTTTTCTGTGCGTAAGCACATTTCGGCTTTTGTGCTTATGCCATGTTATAGTGCGAATTCTACGCACGGCATTATACATGAGGCCCCTGGATATTGGGCCACATGTTTTCATCAATGTCACAGAAAATGCAATGTGGGAAATACCTTTTGGCATGCCTGATCCAGCCCTGGCAGTCAGATACTTTGATTGTTCTATAAGCCACCAAGAGCGGAATCGGTATATTTCCAATGAGATCTGTTTATAGTACACTAGTTTATAGTACATGGCTCCACTCACATAGTAGTGAAACAGGACAAACTTTAAAAATGAATAAAAAGTTAAAAAAAAAATTTAATTCTGGCCAAGCAGAAGGTAGATACATTCCAACATCAACCTTAGCAATGTGTCTAAATGTGTTCAGCTCTGACGGGAGAGCGTCACCCACGTGGGGAGAAAAGCATGTGGCCGTGATAAACCTGTCAATCAGCAGCTACCCTCTAAAACACACATAGCTCTGATCTCTTTCTCAAAAATGTCAAACGTTACTCCTTAACAATCTGTAGATGATAATGTCTGTTGAACAAACAGGTATCGCTAGCTGAGCGGAGGTAAGGTACGCTCCAACACATAGCGTGAGGTAGACCGACTCGAACGGAGGCTGGTGCGTGAGTGAGGATGGCATACCCCGCCCCCTCCCCTCAGCCTGCAGCCTCTCTCTCGGATTCACACAAATAAATTGGTACCACAAGTGAACCGGAATCAACAGGAATGTTCAAGCAAACTATAGAAAAAAACCTGATCTAAATCCATTAAGTAGTTCTCTCATGAAAAGTGGACAGATATACATACAGACAACATTGGATTTTATATGTATATTAGTATATATGCACACATATGTCAAGCTCGATTAATCTACTCATTATAGAGATAGTCTAACATCCATGGGGAAATGTAGAAATACAGTACATGATTAGGGCAAGGGAGTAAAACCAGTCCTAATGTTTTGAGTGTCCCCAAAAGCACAGTGGCCTCAATAATTGCAAAATGGATAAAGTTTGGAACTACCAGGACTCTTTCTAGAGTTGACTGTTATGCCAAAATGAATAACTGGATAAAAAGTGCTTTGCCTCAGTAGCACTCCATCAATGAAGTTTTTATGGGAGAGTGGTTAACTCTTGCTTGAAGTCTTTCAACAAACTGCATTTAAGGAACGCTGAGAGCAAGAAGAAAAAGATTCTTTGGTCTGATGAGGCAAAAATTGAACTCTTTTGGCACAACTCCCAACACTAAGACCAGGCACTGCTCATCACCTGCCTAATTACATTTCTATGGTGAAGCTGCTGGTGGTGGCAGCATCATGTTATGGAGGTGCTCCACAGTGGCAGGGAAAGGAAGACTTGTCAGAATTGAGGGAAGGATGGATGCAGCAAAATGCAGAGAAGTACTTGAAGAAAACTTGCTCCAGAGTAAAAAGTGACCTCACACTAGGGCAATCATTAACGTTTCAGCATGACAATGCCCTCAGGCATACAGCCAAAACAACTCTGGAATAATTTCAGGACAACTCTTTCAACTGCCTCTGAGTGGCCCAGGCAAAGCCCCCATATAACATCTGTGCAAAGACCTGAAGATGGCAATTTACAGATGCTTTTCATGAAAAGTAATGGAATTTGAGAGGATCTGCCAGGCAGAATGGGATAAACTGCCCAAATCCAGGTGTGTAAAGTTTGACTTACGCAAGAAGACTCAAAGCTGTAACTGCCGCCAAAGGGGCTTTTACAAAGTACCAAATTAAGGACCTTAATACTTACGTAAATGAGATTTTAGATTTAGATTTTTAATACATTTTCCAACCTTTCTGAAAACATTTTCACTTTGTCATTCTAAATCCACTGTACATCTTAGACAAAGGGATAGATTAACATCATATATTTTATTGTCTATATACTTGCAAAAATGCACCTGGCATATCATATTGCAGTGTACAATATACAGTCTGCTATATCACTGACACAAACTACTGATAAAGCAATCATGAGATATGAATGTGTAGGCCAAATAATAGCTATTAATTTTCATTCTATTTCCATTATTTCTAATGGGAAAGCTAAAACTTTACCATTACTTATCCATATTCCTCAGCTTACTAAACAATTTAACTGAATTAAGGCTTCAATCTATTCTGATTACACTTTTTCAATTTATATTGCCTCCCTGAGGTGAGCAGCTGGTACTGCTCATGGAGGACGCGTCAGCAGTTTATCTTCTATTTTAAATCAGCGAGAGAGCTGCTCTGTGATGTGAAAATAGGTTTTAATGAGAACACTCTCACAAGCCTGAATAATGGTGTCTTTAGCCAAATGGATAACACGGATTGTAACCCATCCACTCATCTAACTCGCTCATCACGTTCAGGGTTGTAGGATGGCAGCATCTATGCTGGTAGTACAAGACAATAAATAGCACTGAAAAGGATGCCAGTCTGTTTCTAATGGGTGGGGGCCGATTTGAGTTTAGTTTTGTTAAGTTTTGATTTGATTGTATGGAATGTTATATGTTTTAAATAAATTCAATAAAAGATAAATAAAAATGAAAAGGATGCCAATCCAACAGATGTTCAACACACCTACTAAAACTGGGTAAATTTAGAATCACAACTTAACCTAACAGTAATATCTCTATGTTCTGTGTTTGCACTCAGTAAAGGGTGCTGTGCAAAAATTACCTGAATTAATTTTGAATCTTCATGATGTAAGACGAAATTACCCAGCGAGACACATGGAGAACATTCAGCTCCTACTGCCGAATTTGCCTAACAGAGAGGTAAAGAATGTGATAAGGACAGAACATCATTTGAGGGTTTTGTAGACTAAACATTCCTTCATAACATGGCTGTGTTTTCCACTCAGAAAGAAAAATCAGTAGCAGCCAGTGAAGCAGTGGTTCAGTAAGCTAGAAAGCTGACATACAGAACAGGTGACTCTTGAGTAAGAAATGCTCAAAAACCTGAATAAAAGAACAAATTATTGATACAAAATGGGTTTCATATTTGGGTGGTTAGTCCTGGATAATCGCCACTCCAACTTTGTAGATTAGTACTGAGCAGTGAAAATCACCAAAGCATTTGCTGGTGACCCATTCTCCAAGTTTTTCCACAAAAACATGCTGTATGCCCATCTTGGGTAAACTTTTTTCCTTAGCACCCTGCAATGCACTGTGAGGTCAGTGTGATATTACAGAAACTGTTTAACATACATGGAAACCAACAGTATCTGTCCATTATTTCATTATTGATTTATGGCCAGTTGACAGAGGAGAGAAAAACAAAAACTCCAGTCAGCAGCATCCCTTGATAAAAAATAAACCTCAGGGTGGTCCAGGGTCAATTGTAAAAAAGAAAATGAAAGACAAAGTCAGAAATGGCAGTCTTGGGTAGGATTGGTACTGGAGGTAAAAAAGGCAAAGTTGTTACCAACAGCGCCTTCTTATGCTAGGAAGAAATACTGCCTTTATTAAAGCCTTGTAGCTGTCCCCTTCTTGCACTTGTCTGACAATATGAACTATTTGCAACATAATGAGAATTGTCAAACAAACTGTTAACTGAGTTTAGACACTGAAATTAAGTCAGAAAAACATTAAACAATATACTGTATAATATACCATATTTATTATAATTTAAAAAGACAAATAAATTGAACACTATTTACATTAATTTAAATGTCACATGCTGCTAAATAAGGCTACGGTTTAACACATATCTACAATGGCACTTAAATTAATGAATTAGGTGAATGGATGAAGCCAATAGCAGTGATATCTTATTGTGCCTTTAGTGTTGATACATTTTCTAAAGATCTCTAAATAAGCAACTAAATTAAAGAAGTGCAGATTCTCAAGTTTTTCCAAATAAAATTGATTTAAAAATTGTTCTTTAACTCAGAATAATGGATTTGCTGAGTATTAAATAGTTTGCAGAATTTCAAGTATCCAGCCCAACCCTTTGCAGCCACTAGAGCACACTGCATGCTTCTTATTTAATGTATATTTTTATTCCTTGAGAAGTAAAAAGCAATACAATTCCCTGTAGATGTATTTTTTTTCAATGTGCATCTGCCACATAAGTGATCACAACTTTCTGGGTGACAGAGGTTGACTACGTTGCGTATGGGAAAGCAAAGCAGTATTAAAAGGCCAGCAGTGGTCAGCCGGGGTTGAGCAGCTATTGTAAACTGAGAATATTCTGCCATCCAGTTATTTGTGTTACTGTGAAATGGAAGCTAGCTTACTGTCCATTTGAATCCTCAGACTTTCGAAATTATCAGTAATGTTAAAAAAATAAGGAATGATTCGCTAACTCTCCAAAGTGCCTTATTCTAATACAGCATTACAAGATGAATGTTATCCTGACAGCATTGAATTAAAATAATTTTGGTAATATGATGTAATGTTAATATTCATACATTTACTGTAGATCTACTGTTCCTTACCTTTATTTATCAAATTAGATTTACTGTTCCTTACTTTTATTTATTATACAGTAATCCCTCGCTATATCGCGCTTCGACTTTCGCGGCTTCACTCTATCGCGGATTTTATATGAAAGCATAACTAAATATATAACGCGGATTTTTCGCTGCTTCGCGGGTTCTGCGGGAAATGTGTCTTTTTACTTCCTGTACATGCTTCCTCAGTTGGTTTGCCCAGTTGATTTCATACAAGGGACGCTATTGGCGGGTGGCTGAGAAGCTAACCAATCAGAGCACGCAGTTAAGTTCTCCTGACTGAGAAGCTAACCAATCAGAGCACGCAGTTGAGTTCCTGCGTGCTGAATGCAGTGTTAACCAGGAAGTCTCATTCAGCATCAACGTGTTTCGCTGTGTAAAGAGTTGTGCTCTTTTGTGTTTATCTTTGTGCATAGTCAAGCCCTTCATTATGGCTCCAAAACAATCTGCTACTGCTTCAGGGGCCGTGCCCAAGCCCAAGAAGAAGATGTTAACGATTGCCGAAAAGGTAAACGTTTTGGATTTGTTGAAGGCTACAATTCTTTTTATTTAAAAAGTAGGAAAGGAATATAAGATCTACGGCTGCAGTGTCCTTTTAACCAGGGTGCAAAACGAGTTGTAAGTGGATGTAATAAGGCAGTAGTCTGGATGGAATCTGCTTTAGGGATTTGGATTGAAGACTGCCAGAAGAAGAACAACGGCAGTGCTACACAATCGCCTGAAGTGGCTCCTTTACAAGGGCTGTAACGCTCTCCTTTGTTGTGCAGTAAAATTAAACTCATTGTTATCGGACAAGTCATCGTGTCATTGTTGGTGAGTAACCATAATTAATTTTCTTCTTACAGTGCTTAGTACATGTACGTACGTTTAGTGTCACTGTACACACATTTACTGTATACTATTTTCTTGCATTGTACGTATTTATTGCTGGTGGCCTGTCTATCGTAATGGCTGTAACATATGTGATATCGGAGACACTCAATATCTTTAAAATAATATTTAGGTTTTACTGTATATAAACAGTGTGTTTATATACATAATTTCAATGAATCTTACCTAATATCTAAGAGAATACAAAGGGATTATGCTGTATAACTCTGTGGGGAATATTTATAAACAGTGTGGGAGAGTTTATAAGGGCTTAAAATATATAAAAATAACCATACAAACATATGGTTTCTACTTCACGGATTTTAACCTATCGCGGGGGGGGTCTGGAACGCAACCCCCGCGATCGAGGAGGGATTACTGTACTTCTTAGCTTTATCTTGGGTTTGAACACCTTGCCCAGATGTCACCTGGGTAGAGTTTACACGTTCTCCCCATGTCTCCATTCAGGTACTCCAGTTTTTCTCCCACAATCCAATTAGTTATGCAGAGTAATGACCAAATATAGGCTGACTTATACTTCTGCATCAAGTCAATGCTTTAGGCATGTCATAGTCAGTATTACCTATAGATTATTGACATAGCTTGACATGCAACTCCTCAAAAATGTGATTACGTGTTGCACCGATGCAAACTCTGTGCAGACCCTTGCTACTTTGATTGGCCAATTTGGTTAACTACATATTTTGGGAAACATGTTTCCATTCTTCTTCTGGTTTAGTCTGAAAAGGCATGAAAAAGTGGAAAATGGTGTGAGACAAATACGTAAGACTACAGAAAAACATGTGCAGCAAGAGGAGCGGCCATCCAGGAAGACAAAAACTACCTGCATTTTAATGGATCATTCGCTTTTCTTACGTGCTACAAACTCCACCAACTAATGTTCAGGCATGTGCCTGTGGGATGGCATTACATGGAAGTATAAATCAGCCTTAACTCCTATTCAACAAATTTCTACATTTGCTTCCAGTTAAGTGTATGGGTGATTTCCTTCTAATATACAGTATGAAGAAGTTAATGGCTTTGATTCCCTTAATGATAACGTCAGACACATGAGTGTGTCTCACAGGAGTCAGACTGTCAAATAATACACAGAAGGATCTGGATGTGACACTGCCACTAACCCATTTTCTGTTGTCTTTGGAGTGGAGAACTATCTGAAGGTCCAATGATGTTGCTTCCACTTTCTGCTACTTAAACCATCAAACCTAGGAAGTCCTTATTATTCTGGACCTAGCTGTCAATGAGAATTGATGTCTCTGAAGTGCTAGCACATTATTGCTGATGTATCGTTCCTTCTGTTTTTCTCTATGCACCCCTAACCAACAATGGACATCAAACAGGGAATCGCCTGCAGATGTTCTATTTTTGCTTCTCTCTGTTCATCTCACAGTATACACATGGCAAAGGTGTACACTGCGCTTGCCAGAAGTGGAACATGAAACTTCTGTAAGAGCTTTAAGCTATAACACATCTAAACTTAAGAGTGATTAGTGTAAAGGATGTCGTAACATATTAGCATTAAATCTAGGCAGATGACCCTCTGCTTTAGTCTGCCCACTGATAACTGAGGTTATCTCTCTATTATAAAAAAAAAATCTTGGAAGGAGACGAGACATGATTTTCTTATGCGTCCCGCGAGAAAGAGATTTAACTATGCCGGGGCCGGAAATAAAGGACAAAGAGTAGATGACAAAGTAGAATGTCATAAAGAATTCAAAAATGTTGACACGGTACACATGCAGAGCAGGTTATAGATAATGGAAGTACGAAAATTCGAAAGTCTCAATAAAAGGATAGGAAAGTTAGCACAAAAAAAAAGGAAATTATTACTCGTTGAAATAACGGAACACAGAAAAGAGTTTGGAACATATTGCTCAGATTACAATGGCCAAATGTGTGCCAGACCTAGACCATGGAGCAATGGAAGAAGGTGGCAAATCTGATGAATCATGTTTTATTTTGGATCATGTGGATGGCAGAGTGCACCTGCATTGTTTAACTGGGGAAGAGATGGCAGTGGGACGCACTATGGGAAGAAGGCCGAGGCAGTGTGATGCTCTGGGCAATGTTCTGCTGGGAAACCTTGGGTCCTGGCATTTATGTGGATGTTACTTTGAAATGTGCCACCTACCTAAAGATTGTTGCAGACCATGTACACCCCTCGAACAGTAATCTATTGGAAAGAACAGCAAGATTGTGATTTACAAATCATTGCCAATCATGATTAATAATTAGACTTGTAGATCGTCTAATTTGTGTTGCCAGCGAAAATTAAAAGATTCCAAAAACGTCGGCGTGGTATGAAGTCCCGTGAGATGGAGACTTTTAACATGAGATTCTTTCAATTCACGCCATACTTACAACTATTTTCAAACAAGACCACGGTCATCTAACCTCAGTCGTGTGAATGCTTTTGTCAGACACACTTCCTGTGCTCTCAGCTTTTAGTCATGTGAATGCTTTTCGTAGATACACTACCTGCGCTCTCAGCTATTATACATTTTATCAGAACAGTCATTTTATACATTCTAGATGACACGTCAACGACAAAGCGAAGAAGAAAGAGCATTGACAAACATTTGAAAAAGTCGTTTTATTTATTAGAGATAAAGAAACGATATTCACTCATAGGCAGTTTTACGTTGCGTTGTCACGATGTAAGTCCAAACACGGAATCAAAATTCAGTGCAATCTTGAAGAAAAGTTAATTCCAAATATTGTTTTTACTTCTATCATTTTTTTTCTCTTGGTATTCAATGTGGCACTTGGTGCTACTTCTAGAAATAAGAGAAGATTAGTAAAACATTGAACTCTTTTGTAGAAAGAGTAGAAAGAGTAATTTTGAACCGCATCAAACCATCATTTTATACTAAGGTTGTAGACTCCATCATTAAAAAAACACAACATTAATTTTCACTCGTATGCAGAGAATACCCAGCTATACCTTTTTTTTAAACTAAATGACATGTCTCCAATGATGTCTTTAATTAAGTGGGTCAGTGAACTAAAAGAGTGGATGGATGAGAATTACTTGTCTCTGAATACAGAAAACTCAGAGATGTTACTTTTTGGGGGAATGTAGAGCACAACAACATTCTGTCACTTTTTAACTCAGCTGGAGTCACCACTAGTTTTACTAAATCAGCATAAAATTTAGGTGTCATCTTTCACACCAGTGTGTCTTTTAAAACACATATTGCACATCTAAAATCTGTCTTTTGCATTTTAAAAATATTGAATAATTAAGATGGTTTCTAAATAATGGAAAGCACAGAGAGATTATGCATTTATTTCAAGTAGGATTGACTACTGCAATGCATTAATATTTACAGGCTGTTCAAAGCTTTGTTTAGGCAGTTTTCAATTTATTCAAAATGCAGCTGCAAGAATTATTACAAGAACCAGAAAGTACAAACACATAACTCCAGGTCTTTAGTCCTGGCACTGACTTGCAGTTTAGCTTAGGGCTGATGATTTCAAAATCCTCCTTCATACATATAGGCCCTGACTGCTTCTTTGACATTTGCTGTAATAAGTGACCCTTGAGGGTTATTTTCTCTAAAGAACCTGCTGACTATAATTTTTGTTTTCCTCTCCACCGATAACAAATGGCCATAGTTTAACAATTAAGGAATGGACAGATATGTTAGCAGAATTTCTATGAAATTTAGCCAGAATTTATGGCTGTCTCTATTACTACCCACCTATCCATTTTCTATTTTAATATCCATTCATTTTCTAATGTATGCTGTAGTTCAGTGTGGCCAGTGTGAACCATTCCCAGTCCGTCTCAGGGCATATTTACACACACAGTCATGCTTGCTCATGCAAAGTTAATTTAAAACCATCCATTAACCTTCTTTTTTGTTAATTTACTGTGACTTTGTCTGCATACATTTGATTATTTGTTTTTATGTTGCATTTTCAGAACGCTATTGTGTTTTATTATTCCACACAAAACTTTATTTTAACTTTGGTTATTGAAAGGTGCTATAAAAAATGAATGAATGCAAATGATTTTTAAATAATTCTTTTCAGTGAAACAGGAATCATATTGTGAGCATGAACAAATTGATTCAGTAGAGCTCAAATGGAATGCTAAAGTGTACACGTGATGTCAGCCTTTCGTTTAGATGTTTACAGTAAAGCCCATGTGCATGTACTACCTCTCTGATTCATGATTCTCATTCACTTCACTTCTGATTCTTTCTAGTGTAGATGAGAGGACAAGTGAGTGTCCTGCTCAGGACAGAAGCAAATTCTTTACCTGACCGAGATGCCATAATGGAATGATGGAATAAGTGGGGGCAAAACCCGGCCAAGACACCTTATGATTCCCGTCCTGACTGGAATGCCCAAAGATGTCAGGAACCAACTGGGGAGCAATTCATCCTCCACCATTCTTGGTGGCAGTGTCCCTCATGCAGTCTGGATACCCACAGGGCTGTATGGGAGTTGGGGTCGGGAAGTGCAGTACTGTAGGGTTCCTGGGGTACAATAGATGGTGCTGCCGGGGGAGGATTTCCCTGGCTTTCTTGTAGCCCAGAAGTGCTTCTAACTAGCCACATAACATCACCAGAAGTAATTCACCTTAAAAGGAGCCCACTTCCATAGCTCTTGGAGTCTGAGTCAGGAAGAAGTCGGAACCACTCAGCTGGAGGACTGAAGGAGGATACAAGTTTATTGTGCTTACAACTGTATTGTGGCTTGTTACTGGAAGGAGAGTTGGAGAGGTGCTTCAGAAAGGAATAAAAAAAAATCCTTTATTTTATTCTATCAACTTGTGGTACTTTACTGTGTCTGTGGTTTGGGGCTCTCAAGCACCCCCTTGTGGTCACAAGAGTTAGAACTAATAAGAACTCTTGTTATTGATAATTCTCTTGTTTATTATACAAGTACAATACAATAACAACACATATTAAAATGTTTTTTTGTTTAGTACAACCCATTATTATAATTTTTCTAATCAGAATATATTAACATATTATTAAAATATTGCAAGTTACGTCCCTTTGTACATTCAACAAATCAGTCTCACATACCTGAACCTGATAACAATATTATTCTAATTATTATTAAAATTTTTATGGCTTTCAAGCACAAACTGAATCATTACCCAAGAACGAGTCACACAGTTATTGTTCATTTGATTTGTAAATGAGTTACATGATTCTCGTTCATTCAAATTTGTGAACTGAATCATTACTTGAGAAAGGGCCACAGGATTCTTGCATCACTGAATCATTACCTGAGAACGAGTCACATAAATCTTGTTTACTTATGATTTTTGAACTCAGTGTCTTATTTTAATAATTCATTTTCATTATGTTTTCATGCTTCATGCTTCAAATAGGTTAATTACCAACATGTTTATTGTATAATATATTAAATCTAAATAATATATTTAAATAAATAATTATTTTGTGAGTCATTGAAGAGGAACCCCCTCTCCCCCAAAGGTTTTGTTTTCATCATCTAAGTCCATCTGTTTGCCTAACATGTGCTGCATCTTTGGCTGTTGGAAAAAATTTGGCCTACCTAAAGAAAAACCCACACAGACAAGAGGAGAACATGCAAACTCCATACAACAAGTGGATACAAGATTCAAATCCTTTCTCACGAGGCACTGAGACACCACTTCAGCACAAAATGTAAAATGCAATTCCTTACTTGTGTCCTTGTTTGATGCCTTAAGTCAAGCAGTCACAGCATGAATAATCCCCCATCCATCCAGTTATTGAACCTGTTTAATCCAATTTCAGCAGTGCAGGACGCTGGAGCTTAAAAGCAAATTGAATAGAATCAACTGCAGTGCAAAAAACTGGAATTGGATAAAATTGAATTTCAAGAAGTGCTGAATTTTTATTGCCTTTATTTACTTGTTTCCTCGGTCACTACACCAATGCTGCTAAAACATGATTTCTTAAAATATCTCCCCATAGTCATGATTTTAAGAAATAGTATGCTGTCATTTAAACGTGTTGAGGCAGATGTGACATTGCTCTTGACTTTAGCAGCTGTCACATGACCCTCTGCATTTGGCCACCTGGTAGGCACATTAGTCGAGGTCACACAAAGGTGACAGACAAATAAGCATGGAAAAGTTCAAGTCACTGAGTCATTTATTATCTGACCTGATTGTTCAGTGGTGATTGTGCTTGAAAGTCCTCTGGTAAGAATGCTTAATATGTTCTGTTGCACACTGGGCCTTAGGAACCTGATTTTGCCAATATGAAAAAGTTGCAGCCTGTCTAGGGACAGACAGGTAACAAGGACACAGTGCCTGGAAAATAGTTGTACTGCTTAGACACTGCATCCTGTCTGTATGTGGATTTAGACTCGTCATGCTGTATAGCAAGATGCTTCAAGTCTTTGCAGTACATAAATTGGAATTGAGATTTATATTTACTCCATCATTAAATGTATTGAACAATTAAATAAAATATATAAAGGGGACAACATAAAATGAACAGTACAGAGTAATAGTTTTTAGTGAACTTTATTTTCCATCCCTCAATCTGTCTATCTCTCCATCCGTCAGTCCAAGGATACATCCATTCATAACAGAATCCAGTTGATTCATCAGTTATCATATATTAGATCATTTATTAACTGATTTGTGAAATCAGTTAAAAAAACAGGGCAACCAGGGCCAATTTCAGTCTTTGTGGTGCCCCTTGGCGTTAGCACGTCTAGTGCTGTCGTGTACACACACAGAGACAAAGCAAATGCAATTTACTATACAACTAAAACAATGTAAAAGCAAACAGGCTTTCAAAGGACAGAAACCTGGCACCTGTACCAATTTTCTTAAATTCCATAGGAATGTTAGAATCAGAATTATTAATCATGATTGGCAATGATTTGTAAATCACAATCTTGCTGCTCTTTCCAATAGATTACTGTTGGAGGGGTGTACATGATCTGCATCAATCTTTAGGTAGGTGGCACATTTCAAAGTGACATCCACATAAATGCCAGGACCCAAGGTTTCCCAGCAGAACATTGCCCAGAGCATCACACTGCCTCGGCCTTCTTCCCACAGTGCATCCCGCTGCCATTTCTTCCCCAGTTAAACAATGCACGTGCACTCTGCCATCCACATGATTCAAAATAAAACACGATTCATCAGACTTGCCACCTTCTTCCATTGCTCCATGGTCTAGGTCTGGTACACATTTGGCCATTGTAAGTGTTTTTGGTGGTCAACAGGGGTCAGCATTGGCACTCTGGTCTGCGGCTATGCAGAACTGTGTGCTCCCATACCATTCTGTCATGGCCAGCATTAAGTTTTTATATCAATCTGTGCTACAGTAGCTCTTCTGTGAGATCAGATCGAGTGCCCAAGACCCTGTCACTGGTTCACCGGTTGACCCTTCTTGGACCACTTTTGGTAGGAACTAACCACTGCATACTGGGAATACCCCATAAGACCTACTGTTTTGCAGACACTCTGACCCAGTCATCTAACCATAACAATGTGTTCCTTGTCAAAGTTGCTCAGATCCTTACGCTTGCCCATCTTTCCTGCTTCCAACACACCACCTTCAAGAACTGACTGTTCACTTGCTTGCTAATATATCCCATCCCTTGACAAGTACCATTGTAACAAGATAATGCTATTCACTTCACCTGTCAGTGGTGTTAGTTAATGATGTGGCTGATAGATGTACCTGGTAATGACATAAACATTTGTTTAATTGTTTTTAAAATTAGATCTTCATAAAAAAAATCTTCATAAAAAATACCCATGAAGCTGAGCACTAAACGAAAAGAAATGAAAACAGCTTTTCGCAATTATTTAAGAACAAAATCAACTCCCAAACCTTTATATTCAATTAGAAATTAAATAATACTATCAACCATTTACTCAGATAGCTTTCTACATTAAAATGTTATCTTTTCATAAATAACAAATTCTTAAATCACTAAGCTTTCAAATACCATCCAGAACTGATGAATTTATCTAGTCAAAAATGTGTTAGTAGAAGAAGAAGATATGCACTTCCAGTTTATTTGGAGACACTTTCATCAGGTTTTAAATGAAACAAAAAAAGTGCACCTGAGCAACCAGGGGACCGCAACATAAAGAATCGCTGGTGATATTTGAAATTGTTCTTTGTCATTTAGCCTTCTTAAGGCACCATCACATACTCTAATAAACTGATTTTATGAGACGATTGCAAGCCTTTTTATGTAGGGCGGCATTATCAGCTAAATATTATGATTTGTGATCATGTGTCAGTTACATCTAGGATCTTATGCGGGCTGTTTATGCTCCCCAAGTTGAGTAACCATGCATTATGTGGACGACTGGCCCTACATTTTGTTAAATGACGTTACCACAGGTAGTAGCATGCACGCGGGACCTTAACTTTTTTTTTCCTTTCAAAAATGTTTTTGTTTAATTCTGTGTGTTGCTGTGATGTGTGTGTGAATGTGTGAATCCAGCAGGGGGCGTTAGCTCCCTGGGAATGAGTTTTTTGTAATTGTGGCATTTTACATAACCCAAATCTATATAGATATAATATAAAAAGGTGATACCTCACCCTTAGTGATACGGCGGTAAGAAATCACATAGGAGAAATAACTTAGCTTTGTTTAATGACAGCTTACGCTGCATAACAAACGAAGGAAGCCAATGGCAGGAACCCAGTTATCTACCATCCGTCAGCTTCAAAGGTATGCCAGGCAATGTTCCAAGGCTTTATACTCTTTCTTCATGTGCAGGCCCCCACTTAGGTGAATCATGCCATTCCAAACAAGGCAACAGAGGATACAGTTTCATTCTGACTTTGACATACAAAAATAATATATAATGGTCCTCAGTCTGACTGCCCATTTTGCAGTTGTCTCTATCTGTCATCTTATAATGCTTGCCTAGCAGTTCTATATGATGAGCCCCTGTGCTAAATCTGGCTCTGTGTCAACTGTGCATGTAAGTAGAAAAAGGCAGATTTATAAAATATATGTGCACAGAGCACAGTGACATATTAAACTTATACACTTATTACAATGTGTGTATCGTTTTACCAGTGAATGCATGCCAGAAGTCACACACACCCAATGAGATGTTAGAGAGTGTAGTATTCCCTGTTTAAGGTTTTTTTGTGTGGTTGCCCTAAAGGAAGCAGATGAAGCCTATTCTAGTAGCGTCAAGGCAGAAACCTTCTGTAGTTCATTGCAGCGAACACTCATTCACGCGATTGTTTGTTTGTTATATACATTAATAAACTCATTCTGCTACCCACACACTACAAGATACACTTTTAATATCAAAACACACTAACTGCAATAGTTCCTAGAAATTAAATTTTACACATCATATTATTTCATCATTTTAAAATGCATACATGTAATATTTAACAACAGAATAATTAATTGTTCTGTCATGGTTGTGCTAAAAAACATTTTTGGAATGTTTCTGAAACATTTTATATGAAGTTATCGACAAACCAAATGTTATGTTCTCACCTAACATTTGCTTAATATCAAAACATGCCAATCCGTATGAGTATACTGTATCAGGTGTCTCCAGGCTCAGTGGAGTTGCAATCACAAAATCAAATTGGCCGCCGAGTCTGAGGGTACCTCCCTCCGGGCACCACGCCCAACACCCCAAATTCTAAGTGTTTTCTTTAATTTCACAACAATTCTTACCTTTTCACATTTACTAATTGATGCAGCAAGTGCATGTAATCAGGAGGATTGTGACCAGCGATCTGAAAGTGTACGGTTTCCAACCATGAGACCAGTTTGACTACTGTTTCCTAAACTTTGGGTTGCAACCATGTTTGTGGTGGGTCGCCAAATGACTGTGTCATAAATTTAGACAAGTTAATTCAAATGCAAATTATATACCACCCTTTATTTAGCACGCAAAACAACACCATTAAATCATCACAGAGAGCTTTCGTTTCTGTAGCATGAAGATATATATATATATATATATATATAAAATAAAATTCCCCACGACACCACCTCCCTTGTGGCTCTGCTGTCATTATAGTAATAACCCTCTTCTTGGGTCTGCACTAGTTGCAACCGATTAATGTCTTTTTTGGGTAGTCCTGAAAGGAGTGTGTTACAGTAATCTAGTCGACTAAAAAAAAAAGCGTGAAGTAATTTTTCAGCATCTTACAAAGTTATAAGGGATGTAACTTTTTGCTATATTCCTTAAGTGAAAAAATGTTGTCCTGGTAATCTGATTAATATGTGATTTAAAATTTAGGTCAGAGTCAATAATTACCACTCTTTACCTCTGCCTCGACTTTTAAGCCTAATGGATCAAGTTTATTTCTAATACCCTCATTATATCCATTTTTGCCAATAACTAACTTCTGCTTATTTAGTTTAAGAAAGTTACTACTCATCTACTCAGAAACACAAGTAAGACATTGGCTCAGTGAACCAAGAGAGTCAGTGTCATCAGGTGCTATTGATAAATACAGTTGCATGTAATCAGCAAAGCTGTGGTAGCTCACGTTATGCCTTGAGATAATCTGACCTAATTGAAGCATGGAGATCGAAAACACATTGCAGTGCTAAAAAATGTCCAGAGAAGTGCAACTGGACTGATTCCGGGACAGCAGAGCATGAGTTATATGGAAAGAATAAGGGAGTTAAATCTGTTTCAAATTAAACAAAAGGAGAATTAGAGGTGAGATAATTATGAAAGGAATTAGTACAGTGGTTTACAGTTATTACTTTAAAATGAGTTCAACAAGAGCAGGGGGACCTGGCTGGAAACTTGTTCATGGTAAATAGTGCACAAATATTAGAAGGATTTTCTTCACACAGTGAACCATAGATACATGAAATAACCAACTAAGTAGTGTAGTAGACAGTGGGGTTCTTAAAAACTTGATGTTATTTTGGAGAAAGTAAGTTCACAGGGTTGGTGAGCTTTGTTGGGCCAAATGTCCTGTTCTTGTCCATTTTTTTAACATTCTCATGTACTGACCTTGTACGTCTGCTGCAAAAGTGGGCCACCCCGACTCTGCAACCGTTTAAATGTTTCCCTAGGATCAATAACAAAACTGCCCTAAGCCACAGATTTACTTGACTTAAAAATCTGTTTGAAAGAAGAAATGAAGACTCGGTGGTCTGAAGAAGAGGTCAAGGTCAAGAGGGAGACATACAGTTAGGTCCATGAAATGAAGGGATTGTGTTAAAAAATACTTTAGTTGCCTCACATTTTTATGCAATATTTTTGTTCAACCCACTGAATTAAAGCTGAAAGTCTGCACTTCAACTGCATCTTAGTTGTTTCATTTAGAATTCATTGTGGTAATGTAAAGAACCAAAATTAGAAAAAAGTTGTCTCTGTCCAAATATTTATAGACCTAACTGTAGACAGGAAGAATGACCTAGTATGGGACTGAGAAAACGAGCACAGTGTTAGCCACTTTAATGAAGTGTTTCAGAAACACTCGAAGAGACAGATGTTTCTTGTTTGGTTTAAGTCTAGTGCAAGGTATGACTAACTAGATGATTCCATGATAACTTTCTAGCACAAGTTTAAGTTTCCAAAGTATTGCAAGTTTGTCAATTTTTCTGAAAACTAATAATGTGCAGCTTAACAAATCCAGTACTATACGAATGCTTTATGGGTATATGGGGAGTTCAGCTGAAATCTCTGCCCAGTTTTTTCTTTATTTCCATTCTGTTGTGGTATGTAAAACCCAAGACATCAGACAGACGAGCCTCCAAAACAAACAGATTTGTTATTACTCATGGCAAATTGTACTTCTGGCTAAAAGCTCTTTGGTGTACAAGTGTGCTACTTCTGGAGTTCAGCCCTATGACTTAAAATCAAACCTGTTTGTGCTGCTGGCAACAGGCCCTCATTACCCTGAACTGAAAGATGTGGGTTTATAAATGTATGGATGGATTAAATGTTCTGTACGTAAACAAAATATCGTTTACACAAAGAACGATAGACACTTGGAATAAGCTACCAAGTAGTGTGGTAGACAGTAAGACGTTAGGGACTTTCAAAAAGTAATTTATGTGTAAGTATAACATAGTATTTGAAAGTTAATTAGTACTTTTATCAAATCTTAATGCATCTTGCCAATTTAAAGCATTTTGGGTTCAATTTTTCATTCAAAACAGTCCATACTGTGTTAAATATACTGATGCTTTGTTAAGAGTTTTGCTTGCCCGACAAAACTGATTACAGTACCCTTTTTGGATAGTTGTAGTGTGGACAAATACCTATGTAAATGGGCTGCAAACCATAAGATTAAGTGTTCAGTTGCTCACACTTATTTACATGTTGCCCTGAAAAAACTTGCAATGCTCCCCTAGAATCCCAGAAGGAAGGCAACATCAGGAGGCATTGTGGGTGAGCACCGTAAGCCTACGCCCAGGCTGCACCTCCTTCTGTCATGCTGGTGTCCCTGCCTATTGACACAGCAGACATACAGGCAGCACTGCCCTCTAGCTCACCGCTGTCTAACACAGGCATGTGGAGGTCCTTTTCTGCTGCCATTTTAGTTCCCTCATTAATGTGAAAGCTTACTATGGGAATTAAGCCTGTCCTTTGTGCTATTCTGGTGGTGCCCTCAACCTGGTAACATCTTCATACCTCACCTCATCATTTTTGGTCTGCAGATTTTCTTTTTAAGCAGGAAAAGCTTGTTGAAAGTTCTATTCTTTAGTCTCTGTCCTTAGTATGCTTGTAGTCATTACACCCAAAATGATGATATCCCATGCGTCACTTAGATCTGTCAGGTCTGTTATGTGTATACTGACTTTTGAATGAAAAGTAAATTTGTAGATGAATCTATGTCATCTGTCTTGATAGATATAAATGAAAAACATTTGATACACTTTTGACAATGGGGAGAATAAAAAAATTAGACTCTGTCAAGTGAAATCCTGAATAATGAAAAGTGTCAAATTCATCTAGTACATAAGTATGCATCTGCTAGAAAACAATATTTTGGCAGTGAACGATCATTTGTTAGAAATCTCACTGGCAGCAACAAAGGTTTCTGGCCAAAAAAAGAGCAATCAACATTTAAGTTAAACTGGCCACAGTGATAGATAGACAGACACCAATGCAATTGGCAGTTTGGAGGCAAGTGGTCAATGAGTGTAACAGAATATTCAGAATCATCTTGTAGTTCATTCAGGGATGGAAGGTATATTTTTAATATTAGACACTCTCAGTTTGTAAAAAAAATATTTTGCTGAGACAAAACAACAGATAAACCATTATGACGATCACCTTAGGCTTTTAAAAGTGCCCCCAGTTGATCATAACAGTTTTTCAGTATAACCTCGAAGAAACTTTGCATACCAGATGCATCAGTGTTGAAGACTATGCTAATGAATAATTTACATAAACACATTAAAAATCTTAATGTGCTATTAAAAATTAAAAAAAACAACTTAATCTGTCTGCTTCTGGATGTCGCTTTGCTCATCTCAGCACAGAGTTGGTATCAATCAGTTTTGAATTAGCCCTGTCTTTCTGTCTTGCATTTATTTGTTCCCATGGTTAATTCATTACCGCATTATCTTGCAGTCATCTGCTCTTAGTCAAGAATTGCAGTGAAGGTGCAGTACACCCAGGGAACTGCTGACACAATCATATACAGTGCCTTCCGTAAGTAATCGGACCACTTTTCTTTTTTTTTTACATTTTGTTATTTTGTAGCCTTGTGTTAAATTTGAAACATTTATTTTTTCCACATCAAACACCACTCAATACCCTAGAATGGTAAGTGAAAACAGGATTTTAGGATTTTTTGCAACTTTATCAAAATTTCAAACTGAAATATCACATTGCCACAAATATTCACCCTTTGCTATGACACTTGAAATTTGGCTCGGGTGCATTCCATTTTATTGATCATCACTGAAATGATTCTATACCTTGTTTCAAGCCCACCTGTGCTCATTTCATTTGATTGCACACACAAATGTCCACAGAATGTCCTGTAGAGATTGAAGCTATTAGCTGCAGAGCTTACAGACAGTAATGTGTAAAGGCACAGATCTGAGGAAAGCTGTAAAATGTCTGCAGCACTGAAGGTTTCCTAGAGCACAGTGGCTTCCATAATTATTAAATGGAATAAGTTTGGAACAACCACAACTCTTCCTAGAGCTGGACACCCAAATTGTAGGAGAACAGCAAAGGTGACCAAGAACCTAATAACCACTCTGGAAGAGCTCCAGGGAACCTGTGTGGACTCTATCAGTCTGAACTTTATGACAGAGTTTCCAGACAGAAGCCTTTTTAGACACGTGAAAGCCCACTTAAAATTTGCAAAAAGGTACCTAAAGGACTTTCAGACCGTGAGAAACAAGATTACCTGGTCTGATAAAACCTAGTTTAGTGTCATGAGGAAACAACATCTGTGCAATACCATTCCTACAGTAAAGTCGGATGGTGGCAACATCATGCTGTAGGGTTGTTTTTCAGTAGCTATGACAGATAGACTGTACAGCGTTGACGGAAAGCTGAACGAAGCAAAGAACAGATATATCCTTAATGAAAACCTGCTCCAGTTTGCTCCTAACCTCAGACTGGGCTGAGGATTGACATTCCAATGGAACAATGACCCTAAGCACAAAGTAAAGACAACACAGGAGTGGCTGAGGAATCACTCTGGGAATGTTCTTGAGTTACCCAGCCATTGCCCAGACTTAAACGTGTACAAACATCTCTTGAGAGACCTGAAAATAGCAGTTTCCATCCAACCTGACAGAGCTTGAGAGGATCAACAGAAAAGAATGGTAGAAAACCCCTAAATCCAGATGTGCAAACCTTATTACATCATACCGAAGAAAACTACAGGCTAGAATCACTGCCAAAGGTGATAAAACTGTCTGAGTGCTTTTGTCAATGTTATATTTTGTTTTTATTTGTAATAAATTTCCTTAATTGTTTAAAATCTTGTTTTTGCTGTCATTCTGGGGTACTGGGAAAATTTTGATTTCAAACTATGTGAAAGTCTGAGTTTCTTGTAGAAAACTGTGTGCATATAAAAAGTAAATGAAATATTATTAATAGCATCAATGTTAGTTCCTTACAATTTTTTACTGTTACACAACAGTAAATCACATTGGATTTAATTAGGCATTTTTAACATCGACAAACAGAAAGAGACTCTATCTGTCTGAGGTGAAAGTGAAAACAGATCTCTGGAAAGTGGTCTAAATTAATAAATATAAAAGACAAAATAATTAATTGCATAAGTATTCAAGTCAGTATTTAGCAGATGCACTGGCCTGCTGCCTTTATTTAATTAATATAAACTGCACCATGTTCCAGCATTATTTACTATGATTAAAAGCCCATCTTCTCAGAACAGAGCAGAGCTGCAAGAAGACGAAAAGCAATCTTGGAAGGCAAATAAACCTGGGTCAGCACTGACCAGTGTGCCACCTATAATTACACTAAGCAAGAAATATTGAGGGGCAGTACATGGTGCAGTAGTAGCACTGCTGCCTTGCAGTGAGGAGACCAGGGTTTGTGTCCCAGCTCCTCCATGGATGGAGTTCTCCCTGTATCTGCATGGGTTTTCTCTAGGTGTTCCAGTTTACTACCACTGTCCAAAGACATGCAGGGTAGGCAAACTGGTGACACTATATTGGCCTGTGTGTGTGTTTAAGTCTGTGTGTGTATGTTCAATGGACTGGCACTTTGTCCGGGGTTTGTTCCTACTTTACGCCGTATGCTAGCTCAAGCCAAAAAAAAATCACCCTAGTCTGGATTAAGCAGGTTACAGAATGACATGACAAGATGCATTTGGTTTAAATATTTTTTCAAGTTATTGAAATTCATATTTGCATTTTCTGCTAGAATAATAATAAACAAAAATGAAAGTGTTTTATCATGGAAGGGTATTGGGGTGACCCTATTCTAAATTTGTTATATGCTGTATAACCCACAGATATATCCTCCACCCCAACTTGTGTTCTCTTATCCACGGCCCACAGAGTCAATGCACTTGCACTTTGGACTATGTATTTATTCTGCATCCAGAACTGACTACTACTGTGCTTTACTTCTCCTAGCAGAGGATGTCTCCTCTTTTCTGTTTATCCCAGACAATAACAACTACTAAATGAAAGCAAGAGAAGCAGGTAATAAACTTGTCTTCATTCATTATAGTCTTTAACACTCTCACATATTCTTAATATGCCAAAATGTGAAAGCAAATAGAAGTAAAGAGGTATAGTAAATCACCATAAAACAACCTGGAATATTTCAGGAGCTGTAGACAATGGATAATACTGGCCGACACACCCAATGTGGCATTTAGCCTCTTAAGGTGACATTAATGTGTCTTCTTGGTTCTCCGTTCTTCTCCTCCATTCTGGTTCTTCTCTCTTTGGCATATTTGCATTTTAAGCTAATAACTTTTTAAAGCTTGTCAGGACCAAGGTGAACACTCTTAGCCTCTCTCCTGTCCAATGCCATTTTGACAGACCATAGCAACACATGTGCACAAGGTGTCTATGGACGAACATAACCAACGGTTTGAGGGCTTCACGTTTACGCATGAGGAAAGTTCAGAAAAATTACCATTAGAACTTGACCTTGCTTTCCATATAATTTTGCTGTTCAAAGTTTTGAACTTTTCTAAATCGGGAAAATCCCCACCCTGTAAAACTACCTTGCCCTAACGCTTCCTCTTTCTGTGTTTAAAGGAGACTGCTATCACAGGGAATAAAAGGTCAACTAAAGAAAGAGCACAAGTTTTAAGCATTTTTTACCATAAATACTATGTCTCTAAACCTTCTTAACACATTAACAAAAAATATAACACATACTACAATAATAAAATCATATTCCCCTATAGCAGGGTACAACTGTACAAAAAGATCTTATTTTCTTGGGTCTTGACAATATTTCTGGCCCAGATTTAATAATCCAATTACCATATAATATCTAATCAATAGTCCTTTTTAAGTGTAAACAGATTCTAGGATCTGCCTAATAATTTCTATCCTTATGATATCATTACTGATGCGTGAACAATTGTCCTTTAAAAGCTTTTACAGGGAATTAACTTAAGGAATATGTCCAACACAATCTATTCTAGTAATACTATTACTGTAACTGTTAATAATCATAGTAATGTATTTATTATAGCAACACAGAGAAAAAAACATTTATGTATTGTATAACATTTTAGAAGTAAAACCAGCAAGATTAAAAATCACTCCAGTTTTTAAAAGGTTATGAAACAAACGCTACGCTGCGGCTGATGGCAGCGTTATTTTTAGCCATGTCTTGGCACATCTTGAGGGTGCAGCCGGCTCATGTACAGGCAGTGTGTTTTTAGATTTTCTTTGATGAGATTAATAAATGCCCAGCATTTATCCTGATATGACATGGTGCAGGCTACAAATATAAGACATAATAGCCTGAATTCATTTTCTGTGTTCCCCGGGCTGTCTTAATCCTACCATTTAATTAGAGAATTCTGCATCCTTAACTAAGATTTAATTGAGTGAGAAAATGACATTCTCAAGCAGAGGATTACCGTTCCTGTGGCGCTGAGGGGGTCTTATTTTGAGCTCAGATTTCACTTGAGTGACACACACAAAAAAGCAAAAGGCCAGATAAAGCAAACACAGGCAACACACATACAGAAGAGCCGCCTTCTCCTATGGTAACACCTTGGAGGCCCAAGGAATTAAGGCTTGCATTGGGAGGCTGTTCTTCTAATTGACAGACAACCGGTCTGTGCTTTTCTAAAGTGACCCCAGTGAAGAGACATTATTCTTTAAGGCCTTCAGTACGTGTCTGCAAGGCATTTACGTTTGTGACGGCATTTGGAGTGATGAATAGAAAAAGCAATCTACCGTAGCTAAGCTGCATCTAGCATGTCTATGAGGAGAAGCATCCACCTGGACCACAGGCACTTTGGGTCATAACTTCACACCAGTAAGCTGAAGATCCTAGCAACACAAAGGCCTAGTGCTGTCTGCTGAGCTTTAGCACTTACTAAGTGGGCCACGCGTTACAGTAAACCAAGCAACCTGAATGAAAATAGACAGCAATATTATTAATAAAACACAGTTAATTTCATATAAAAAGAGAACAGTTGACACACAATGATAAAAGTGTAACACCACAATCAGACAAGCTGTTCAGTTTTTCTAAATGGTATAAATTTTCTACCTTTACCAGTAGGTGGTGCTGCTAGGACAAAGCAGCCAGTTGAGAACAGGGAAGCCCACCATGTTGAAACCAGTTGCCTGTCAATCAAGCCAACTGTACATAAATGTAACTAAAAATGGAGCTTGGAAATGACACAATTCTATTATATTAAGCTATATTTCAGAAAGAAGTCTCATTATCATGTATTAAGTTCTTTATCACAATATTATTTATAATAACTCAGTAGTGAAACAATTCCTGAGTACTGATTAAACTGAATAAAGGGAAGTGTTCGACACTGCCAACTATCAGCTAATGTTTACAATGATGCTCGGCTGCAGTGTACTGTTCAATGTAGTGTGTCATCTGTGCCAGGACCATTAAGAAAATGTTCTGCTCACTTGTTTTACTTTTTTATTTATTTATTACTGTCTTGTCCTACATGCACTTTCAGGGCCTTTCCTCTGTGTTTCTGTGAGTCTGAACACCTCTTCACAGGTGCTCTCTTTATCGATTGTGTTCTGTAAAGTCTCCTTCTTAGGCTCTGTCATTATTTTCGAGGCACCTTTCTTGCCTCCTAACCGGTTTTATGCTTTCTCTCATTGAAGGTGACTCTCTCGGTGTGCGCCTTTACTCCTACTCATGTATCTCCCACTTCCATTTCTTCTTTCATCGCATCACCAAAGCCACATTGACCAATCAGATTGCTCTGAGGGACCGGAAACACAGATCTTAGTGTTTTTATTATACAGTATAGCAGATTTTACTATTGTGATGGTGGTCATAATTGGTAAACATTTTATAAGGTTATTTTATTCCTGGGTACCACCACTTTGTGCTTCTTGTTGTAGTATTTGCCACCATATTTTGTGCGTGGTCACTATGATGTTGTATGGATGCTAAGCACTTGGTACAGATGCCAAGTGACCCGTGCCATCCCTGTGTCATAAAATATGTAGTGTACATATATTTTTAATAATAACTCATGAGAAAACTTTGTTTTAATTTGATTATTGTTAAGAGTCTTCTATTTAGTGATGCTTTGTCATTTCTCTAGAACACAGATAGGCAACGTTGGTCCTGGAGGGCCGCAGTGGCTGCAGGTTTTTGTTCAAACCCAGTTTCTTAATAAGAAGTCAATAATTACTGAAGAAGCACTTATTGCTCAAGTGACATTTTGATGCTTCCTTTTAGTGGTCTTGCTTGTTACGGTTCCCCACCCTTAATTGCTTATTTCAGTCTTAAACAGCTGCATTCAGGGTTTTGTAATGACTCCTGATTAGCAATAAGATGTAAACGACAAAGGAGCCAGCAGTTCTCCATCAACTTGTTTTCATTTACAACTGTGCAGATTCATCATGCACCATTTGGTTTGATAAAACACTTAAGAGAAAAATGTGACAGACCGAAAATGATCTGTTTTAGACTTCAAATTATTTAGATAAAATCCTTGGAAAGGAAAAAAAAAATCTATAAGAACCTAACTTTGCAGACTAACAAGCCATAAAATTAAATAAGGTCTGAGACTGGCAAGGACTGGTTTCTAATTAAGCAGTTAGGTTGAAATGAAAACCTGCAGCCACTGCGGCCCCCCAGGACCGATGTTGACTTCCCCTACCCTAAAACATTGATGTAGCTGACATTTTGTGGTACTAATAGGCAAATTAAGTAAGTTTTAATTTACATACTTTTATGAAACAGGTAAGTTTCGATTCACATACAGTTCTGACAAACAGTCAATTTTCAATTCACATACAATTTTACAAAACTAACACTAAAATTTGTTTTGCACAAAATATAGCAATTGTGAAACATGAAACTCATTACAAAATGGTGTGGTGTTGTAGTGTTTTGTAGGTTTGTTTTTGAGTAGAAAGCAAGAAATGTCACTTCTTAAAGCCTTGCTCACATGTCTTTGGTGACATGGGTACTTTCTGCAGCTGTGTAACGTAAGTAATCGGTTCCATGCTGTTAAAATCAATTCTGTTTAAGCCTGTTGTTCACATCACTGTGGAGGAGTGCAGTACATTTTATAAAAAATGTAACATCCTGTAATTTTCCTAAACAAAGACATACCAAAATACACCATCATGCATATTATGGTGTTTTTCCCCACCTGGAAAGTTATTAATGCCAACCAACCTCTGGTGATTTTATCTTTTTATTAGATATCTTTATATAAATACTGAATGATAGGCAAATGTATGTGAAATTAAAGCATGAAAAGGCTTCCAGACATGAACTAAATTCCTTTCTTCTTGTGTGAGTAGCACGAATTTCACTGGAAGCGAAATTCAAATCGTGTTGCAAATTTTTTTGACAGGGAAATACTAAGTTTTGCTGGGAATTCAGTTGCACATGAATTGTTTGCTTATCACTAGTCCATATTGGACTTTCCTTCTCTAATGTCCCTAAAAAACGTCTGCTACCTGATCAATAAATTTAGGCTGCCAGGAGTTTTGTTTAAGGTCCTAATGGTCGTTACAATCTGTACACTGATGGATGCAGGCCAGGAGTCTGTAATAATGAAACAATTAACAGTTCAGGAAATGCTAATGGAAATGTTATTATTTTGCATGGGAATTAGATATTAACACAAAACATGAATAAATCAGACAGAAGATAAGATTTCTTCATTTTTAGTCAATGGCATTGCAGGCACTGGGGGAGAGAGGGAGAGAGAGAGATCTGCAACACATTATGAAAAGATGAAGACGGATGTGCATTTGAGTTCTCCATGTTGTTGGCAGCATCATGCTCTGGGAAAGCTTGTCTGCAGCAGGCCTTGGAAGGCTTGTGAGGGTGAAATGAATGCTGCAAAAAGCAAGGGAATCCTGGAGGAAAATCTGACGAAGTCTGCATGGAACCTACACCTTGGGAGAAGATTTTCTTTCCTGCAAGACAAGCATAAAGCTAAAGCTACACAGAAATGGCTTAAAAAGAACAATGTGAATGTCCTACTATACTGCCAATGCAAATTCTAAAAGTAAACAATGCCATCAACAACAACCCTAAACTTAACCTTTCAAAGGCAGATATCTTGTACTTGCCATCTGATTCTCCTTCTTCAGATTTGTTTCTAAGCATTACCCTGGAAGACATCACCCTTTCACCATCATGGTTAGGAATCTTGGCGTTGACTGTGGACTCCTTATTTTCATTCATTGTATACTGTATAGATCTTCAACTACCCAGTCCTCTCATTTGCTTCTTCATAATATTCAAAGGATTTGACCTTTGACTATAGAGACTCTCTCCCAGCAGGTTTTTCCTCGGCTGCAACGATATCTCTCCAGCTCCTCCAGAACACAGCTGCTTAAATGGTGTTCTCTGTTCCTCGCTTTACCCCTACGACACCTCTCCTTTGATTCCAGGTCTTAATGTACAGCTCTCGGAACAGCTCTGCTCTTTAATATCTCCAGTCGGTAGCTTATGTTCCCTGAAGAAGACTCCGATCTGCCTCTGCCTGTAACTGCTGAACATCCCTCCTCTTGCATGACATGCCATGACTAGACAATGTTTCTGAAGTCTTGCCCCAAAGCTGTTCAATGATCTCCCTTTATCTATTCACACTTCACCCAATTCAGTTCTGTTTAGGTATCTTTTGAAAACACATCTTTTTATGAAATATTTTGCAACTGCTTAGTTTCATTCCTACAGGATAGATGCTGTTGCACAGACAAATAAGTTAGAATACTATTTATTGAAGTATGCTAGCTTCTTGTTCTAATTCCCTTGTTCTCTCTTTTTTATCTTGTTCTCTGTAGCTATTGATGCTTGCACCTTCATTCTTATATGTATTTAACTTGCTTTGTAAATCACCTTGGATAAAGGGGTTTGCTAAATTCATAATAATAAATAAATGATAATAATAAACTAACATATACCTGGCTGATAAGTATTGGTGCATCTCAGCTGAGTGGTGGGTCAAATATTCCAAAATATTCCACCATATTACCATACTGTTACAAATACCCTTTCATCTGGCTAAACAAACTGCTAGTCAGATGTCCATCCCTGAGACACTGGTTCGATGATCACAGTTCAGACTTCATTTATGAAACAACCTTTTTTCTAAAGAGAATTATGAGAACTTTGTGCTGTCATTGGACAATAATTTTCTTTTACCTCCTCCAGCGTAGGCAGAAAGACGTGACATGTTTGCTGATGGATCTCGGCTTATTACGGTGGATGTTATGAGCACACATTAACCAAAGTAAAGGCTATTAGGTTGCTTAGAGAATGTTGTTTATGGCTCAGGGTATGATTAGTCATTAATGATGATTACATGCCATGGTAATAACCATATCAATATATGTGCTATTTATAATATTAGGAATGATAAGAGTATTGAATTATCGTCTCTTTTTTTTTTTCCTGCTGACAATCTTGTTTTTTTTTCTTTGCTCCAGCACTTTTAAAGAAAAGAAACATGGCCCTGCGTATCTGCATCAGAAAAAAATTTTAGTCACACTCGAGTGCTTATTGATTTATTTCCTTTATTGGCATAAGATGAACTTTGAGGTAAAATGCTGGTTTGTTCCCCATTTCCAACAGCCTGAGCTCAGCATTTGAAGCGCTGCGATCTTAAGGACACAGGGTCAATTTGCTTCAGCTCCCTTAATCAGTCTGTGAAAAATTATCTAATGAAGAATGGGTTGCACATTTCCACAAACTAATTAACCAGGGTGAGAGTGAAACTAATTGTTATATTTATGTAATATAATTTCACATCTGTTACTGGAATCAGAAAATCTTTATCTTCATGCATCTTTGATGTCCTCCGACTGCACTGATGCGTTTTCCTGCCGCACATTTTAAAAAGGCATTGAGGGAAGGGGAATGGAAAATCATTTTCGGTGCTTTAAATCAGGAATTTGGCTTCATTTGAGAGGACTTACACAGATTAATAAAAGTCAATGCCGTTTTCTACCCAGCCTCTTTTATTTATTTGGTGGAACGGTGGCACAGTGGTTAGCGTTGCTGCCTCACAGCTCCACAAGGTTAATGACCAAAAGAATGAGATCACGGCAGAAATGTAGTTTCTTTGTAGGGTGGCTGGGATTGCTCTGCATGAGAAGGTGAGAAATTTGCTGCTCCTTCTGATCGAGAACACCAGTTGAGGTAGTTTGGATATGATGTTGGAATGCCTCCCCGTTAACTGCTCCAGGCAAATCCCACTGGGAGGAGACCCTGTGGCAGAACCAGGACATTCCAGAGCGATTATATCTCTCAGCTGGTTTGGAGATATCTAGGAATTTGCCAGGAAGATCTGGAATCTGTAGCTTGGGACAAGGAAGTGTGGGCTGATCTGCTTGGCCTGCTGCCACTGCAATCTTCACCAGGAAAATCGGATGGGATGAGGTGAGGTCCAGAAGGTTAAGTTTGAGGGTATAGAGCCCACATGTTCTTCTTGTGTCTGTTTGGTAACTCCGGTTTTCTGCTCTCATCCTAAACACACACACGTTAAGTTAATTGGTATAGTATGAGTGTGGGTGTGTTTGGGATGGACCTGAACTGGACTGAAATTCTGTTTTGTTTCCTGACCCCAGCTAGACAAAGACCCCCATAGAAGACAAGATTCAGATTAATTATGTAACGGTGCCTACAGAATGTCCTTTGCCTTCACATTTGCCTTTTCACTGTTTTCAGGGCCATCATTCAACCCAGTGGGTTTGGTCACATTACAAAGGAGCCCCACACCGCAGCTTCCACCTCCAGCTTAGAAAAGTAAAGCACGTCCTAAAGAAGAGCTTTGAGGGTGCAGGCTTCTAAGAAAAAAGCATCTGCTCTGCCCTTTCTTATGTAGTTCTTCTGTGCTACAAGACCAGTCCAATCTCTCAAAGATGTGGACCTCCAAGTACTTGCAGCAGTGCACTCCCTGAATAGCAACCGGACATATATATCCTTTGCTGCGGTGGAAGTCAATAACTAGTTCCTTGATTTTACTACATAGTTATATTATTTTTTTAGATTATGAATTAGAAATCTGTAGGTCACTAATTAAATCTCCCATGAAACATGTACCCTACAACGATGGTGACAGCCTAGTTATAATTTTACCAAGGCAGCTCCATAACATAAACGTGTCACTTAAAGTTATAAAATGAATTGACAAACTTAATATAATCACACAATTCAATGAAAATGAAATGATCATCTATAAACAGGAAACTTTACCCATGATTCCTGTTCACTCTGTCTTAGTGTATGCAAATAATGCAATACAACCATCCAATCAATGCACAACCCCACAGTTTTTTCAGCAAGAGATGGACTTTGAAAAACTGCATAAATGTGGCAAGAGCAAATCTCATAGGTGGCAGTGAACAACAGAGAACAGTATTTGGCCAACTTTTAACATAATTTTTTATATAAGTCCATTTTGGGAGTTTATTATTGTTTGAATTTAATCAGTTTGTAACAATGCATTCAAGAGCAGCAGTCCTGTTGACATTTTAATCATTTCATTTTATTTTGCCATGTCTGTGTCATCTGTGCTATAGTTTGAGGATTATTATTATTATCACTATTGTTGTTGTTGTTGTTCATATTATTAATGGACTGTTTATGTCAACAGATGTTAAGACCAAATATCACTAGAATGTGAAAATAACATAAAACAATATAATCGGACAGTCATATTGAGTCAATGTGTTCATAGCTCTGAATTGTTTAAACAAATGTTGCCCCACCACAAATTTTGCCAACCCTAGGCACCCGCCTAGTTCACCTAAATGGTGAAGCCGGAACCTGCTTAAGGGGAAAGGGTTCATAAATAAACATCACAATAAATAAATCAAACAATATTCAAAACATCCATCCATCCATCCATTTTCCAACCATACAGACAAAAAACATGATGAATAATGTAATATACAAAGTAATATTTAACAGTAAGACAGCAAATAAAATTTACTTGAGCCAAGGGTAAATCTCTAGCTAAACATTAACATAAAGAATAATATAATAAAAAAAAAATGATAAATAATGCAAAGGGAATTTACAAAAAAAGAAAAAAAGTGTCTTACTAAGACAGAATCTACATGAAATGCATGACCACAACCAACATGGCAATTAAAAAGATTCAAAAGAGACGTTCTGTCTTTTTACACTATTTACTGATTTCTTTATTTATAGATGTTAAAAATTCATGACACATTCATATTTTTCTTTTTTTTATCTTTATATACCTGCTGGCCATCACAGGGTGTTTGTTTCTAGCAGACATGTTAATATAAAAACCCTTCCTGTCTGCAGAGCTGAGTTAATTGCAAGTTTTGCTCCATCCTTTGGATAATTGTGATTTTAGCGGCATGCTTTAATTTAAACATGCAACGTTTCTTTTAAATTTATTCTTTAATTAAGTCTTTTCAAATGTTTGAATCGAGACATTTCTAATTTCAGTCGTAAGAATTTTTCTACCAATTAAGAACCTGAGTTGAATCATCATAAAGCATGATGTACTCTCTTTTGTCAGAAATAGGAGTCAAAATGTTTTCATAAATTTGATTCCCAATTATCTTAAGGTTTCAAGTTACACACTTATGACAGTCTTTATTTTGAGATTATATTTCAGCATGCTCACAGCATTTAGTTATGTTAAAAATAGCTATGTGATAATATTTTAAAGTTGCAATACCCATTACAAAGAGCACTGAACCAAGGAGTCAAGAATGCAATGAAGGGTGCAATAAGTGTGCGGCTGTGCTTATTAATACACAGCGGCCATGAACTGCTGGGGGTTCGTGTTCATACAAACTAAAATACATACAGTACTGGGTCTGAATGCCAACCCATTTACACCCAGACCCCACTCAGACCCAAAAGTGAAGCCAATGATGATCAATGAAATGCCACCATTCAAAACTTTGGGAGACTCGGACCATTCTGAGGAGGCGTGATGTGTTCAAACCTCTTTCAAATAATTAAGTTCCAGTGTCTCATTGTTAACAGGTGCATTAAATGAAGCACATAGCCTTGCAATCTCCTTTGACAAACAAACACAGGTACAAGTGTGGGTTGCACTGAAGAGCTCAGTGACTTTAAAATGGCACTGTCAAAAGATGTCACCTTTGCTACAAGTCAGAACGTGAAATTTCTCTTCTGCTAGATCTGCCCCAGTCAACTGCAAGTGCTATTATAAAGAACTGGATGTGTCGAGGAGCAACAACAGGTCAGTCATAACGTGGTAGACCATGCACGTTCACATAGCAGTGCCGAAGGACACAGCACATAAGAATCACCTATTCTCTGTTGCACCACTCACAAAAGAGCTTCAAATTACCTCTGAAAGCAACACCAGCGAAAGAACAATGCATCAAGAATCTTCATAACAGGATCACTATGTGCAATGACAAGCACTAGCTGGAGTGGTGTAAATCACGTTGCCTTTGTATGCTGCTTTTGTGGGAACATGGAGTGATGAATCATGCTTCACTATCTGACTATCTGCTAGACCAATCTGGGTTTGGTGGATGACAGGAGTGCATCATGCCTACTGTAAAGTCTGATGGAGAAGAGATGCTGGTCTGAGGCTGTTTTTCAGGGTTTGGGCCAGGCAGCTTGGCGAGAGTGAAGGGTACTGTTAACGTTACAGCATACAAAGACATTTTAAACAACTATGCACATCCACATCTGTGGCAACAGTTTGGTGAGACACACAGAAAGCACGAAACGCACATAAAAGTCCAGAAGATTTAACAGAAAATGGATAATGTTTGTGAACCTAATTCAGCTGGAAAAATTGTCCTGCGGAAAGTAAATGGATGAAAATGATGGCTTGCTCCTCTCCCCAAACAACAAGAAACAGTCTCACCGTGCTTATCCTCGGCACGTGGTGTAATCCAGAACCCTGGGGTTTTGCTGTGCAAAGATGTTGTTGTTGGGCGTTGAAAGTGGCAGGTAGACAAAGGTGTGAATTATTTGAATCGGTGCTTTCTCCTGTCTCTGTAGCGAAATAGTGGTCTTGTAAAATGGGATTTTTTTTTTTCCTTTCTGTCCTTCCGTTTAAATAGCGAATGATCAGATGCAGGTGATGGAATTAACAGGACTAATTATCGTGAGGGGCCACGGTTCCACAGTGTTATCCTTCCCCCCATTATTTCCAGGAGAGCATATTTACATACACACAGCCATGTAAACAAGACAACACTACGAAAGACGGGACTCAGCACAAAATACATTTACAACGATATTAATCATGTAGCACCGCTACAGTGTCTTACCAGAAGAGTGAAGGCTGTTGTAGCATCAAGAAGGGGTTGGCAACTTCATATTAATGCTCCTTGGCTTTGGAAAGGGATGTCCAACAAGCTCATAGAGGTATGGTGTCCAGGCGTCCACAGACCTTTGGCCATACAGTGTATGTGACTTTCTAAAACATCATTACAGATTTGAAGTGAAATAAAATGAACAGTTAAACGTTATTTTAATTCAGTCTTTTCCCTTTCTGATTACTAAGAGAAGATCATGAGGTCCTGAGCACAAACTCTGTGATAAAGTATATATGAAGAAGAAAGAAAATATTCCACACCTCACTGACAAGCATAACAGACCTATGAGGCAACTACATGGTAACAGAGTGAAAAAATGACTTGACATTATATGTGTTTTCTCTCAATTAAACAGTAAAAGACTTTTAAAAAACGACCAGAAGAAGAGACATAACCAGAGCCATGCAAATTTGTTAACTTGACAAACCAAAGGGCTAAACACGAATATGTTGTGATTTGCACAAATGGCCAAGAGTGGTGTGAAACCTTGAAAAACACGGAAAATGTGCACACAAAAGACAATCTTGCTCCCACTTGAGTGGCTGGCTTTGAACAACATCTGGCCAAAATGAGCTTTACTCTCAAAGGTCAAAAATATATTCCATAAAGTCCAAAAACACTTTCAAATTGCCTCACAAGGGAGGGGATGACTGTCCACCTCAGGCTTGTATAGAGCTAGGCCATGAAAATAAAATTATAAAATCAAGATTACTTCACAAGAAACATTAATGTACATCAAAACCAACAATAATTAAAAAGGACTTGCCTATAAAAGCAATCCATGACAAACAAGATCTAAACTGATATCCACAAGAATAATCCAAGAAACAGTAGCAAAAAGTTGAAAAAAAATCAAAGAAAATCACAATAGTTAAGATAACCACTTAAATTTACACCAGTGCATTAAAATGAACCGCACTAGACTTCAGTTCCTAACCTGCCTTTATTGGTCCCTTGGCTATGATGAACGAATGGCCTCAACTCTTAGAGATCCACCCACCAAATACAAAGAATATAAGAAAACTGCAAGTGAGACATAGTTACTAAATATTAACCAAATAGAATAAAATGACAACAAAATCATAATTAAAGAAATATTAAATGCACATGATAATATTATGAACAACAATTTAAAACAAACAACAATAACGGAAAAAGATAAAAAGAAACCGTTTCAACATGAGCTGGGGGAACGGAATCATAGTCAATAGATCGTACAATAAAGAAATGGCTGGCAGAAAATACAGTTTTTGACCAATCTTGGATAACATCAAAGTGGACTCACTGACCTTTATATGGTTGCATCAAAGGCATCACATGCTACGTTGCTCTGGAGAATTCGGACGACATCATCATGGTTGCCACCTGTAAAAATGGTGAGAAAAACCAAATGGCTGAGTTTAGCACTGTACGTTCAACTCATCAACATGGATTTCTCAACTTCTGAAATATTGAGGCAGATCATTTCAGCCAGGAGAAGGAACAATGTGATCACTCTAGTCAAAACCACCTTTGCAAATAGATGCACTGAAGCCTAACACAGGTTCGGGGCAGTGGGGACACCAAGACTCATTAAAGAGAGGACTAACCTGGCAGGTCTGCTGCAAACCTGAGCCAACTCCTGTCTCTGCAACTGGTTGCAACTTTTGTGTAAATATGACCCTGGAATTGAATTTAAAACTGCCCTGACACCCAAATTCATTGGCTGAAAGCTGAAATGAAGACTCAGTTCCTGGAAGAACATATCAAGGTTGAAAGAGAGACATGAAGAATGGTGCGCTGTGGGACTGAGAAGGTGAGGAAGGGATGAGCCCTCCAAAGAGACAGATGTTTTTTGTTTGGTTTAAGTTTCCTGAAGACTTTCTTCTCTTGTTTGAATCAGGCATTGAGTGCTCAGTAGACCATGAATGCATTTGCATTTGTTTCTCTGTTATCTGAACAAATACTGCCATGAAACATGATTTGCATCTTGCCTGCATTATCGTGTATTTTTTCACAGTAAAGTTGGCCAGCCCTCTCCGTGGATTGTAATAGCACACCGAGGAGGGCCTGAGGTAAGAATGGCTCATTTTAGTAATTGATTTGTTTGATGTGCAAGGTAATCAAACATGCAGTATTCAAGTGTGAAAATCGTATTGATCCCCTTGTACATTTAAACCATTTTAAAGGATAATTAGGGTCATCTGTACTTAATTAAACCAGATTTAGGAAACCTCTTTCCAATATAAATCCAGATAAACGATCATCATAGTGAAGGTGGGGGCACTCAAGTTCTACAGGCACATCATGTCACGATCAAAAAGAAATCTTGGGCACCTCCAATATAATATAATAGCCATTTTTAAGTTTCATTCCATAAGTGGCCATAACATCCAAATTGCAGAAATCTAGGAGAGCAGTCAATGTTATCAGGAAATGTTGCCCTACTGAAATATCTCCATGGGCCATATGCAAAATGTTCCATCATGTTCCTATGAACCCTAAAACAACGCATACTTTTAAACAGACGTCAGTTGATTGTTATGTTACAGCCAGGCTTTGTTTGTGCTTTTGCATATATTAATTACCCATTTTATTGTATTTTTAAACCTGGATGGGACACCAGTCCGTTACAAAACGCACTCACTTGACAGCATGTGAAGAAACTCATCTCATCCCTAACCTGAACCCAGGTCAAAGCAGCACCACACATGAAATGTATAAATGAGGAGCTTGGCCACATCCAGTCTGCTCCATTTGGTTAGACGATTGTTTTATCCATTCCTAAACAGTTACAAAAGACTTCTCCTAGAAGGATTTTCATTTTTCAGAATGACTTCTGGAAGAAGGGTAACACTGTGGCTCAATGGTTGCTGCTTCTGACGCGCAACAGAAGGTTTGAATCCCAGCCTGGTCAATTTGTGTGGAGTCTGCAATTTCTATTATGTGCCAAAGGCATATGTTTTAGTTTTTTGGGCAATTTTAAACTTGCTAACATGGGTGGGTGTGTGAATGTACTGTGTGATGGGCTCACATCCCAGACTCGATTGGTTTGTATATCATGCCTGATGGATGAGTTCCAGTGACCATGTTCTTGAATTTCATTAAGGAGAAAATTAAGCAGTATTATGAATGTCATTTTTTGTAAATAAATCAATTTTGGATTAGGAATGACAATTAACAAACTTTCCTTTATCAAGTAATGCACTTAAACTAGTAAATATTAACTCAGGGATATCCTGCTCAGGAATTCCAAATGTAATTTGTACACTTGAATGTACACTTGTGGACAGACGGATGTCCCAGATGGGTTGGGTAATGGTATCTTTCCTGGTCTGGAGGTCATTAGAATAAAAGTTGCAGAGGGAGACTGCCTCACAAAGCCAGGTGTTCCCCCAATATGCTGAGTGCCAGCATCCCTCTGCTACTGCTGCTGTTTGGACACCCACAGGGCTGCATGGGAGTTGTAACTGCGGTGTGCAGCCCTGTTGCGGTCCATGGATGCCACTATAGGGAGTTGCCGGGGGTAGGCCACCCTGTCAGGGAGAGGGTCCATCTGCTGCAGAAGTACTCCTAGGTCAGGGTTAAATCGGAGAGCTTCACCTTCCCCAGATGTGTCAGAGCCGAGAGTGGAGTTGGGCAAATTTCACCTGGGAGGAGTGATGGAGATAAAGAATCATTGATATTTCCGGAACAGATAAGGAGAACTGGTCAGTAAAGAAGCCTCGTTATAAGTTATTTGGTTTAATAAAAGACTTTATTTTAATATGGGACTATGTGGTAGCAATTGTGTCAAAAGTTTGGGGCTGTGAGATGCCCCTATTTGACACAACATTTGCCTCTAAAGCAAAAATTACAAAGAAACATCTCACCATTTCTTAATAAAAATCTTGTTTCAATATGCAGTATATACATACACAATCTTTGGCTTTATTCCCCCACTTTCTGATCTCTCAGCCCCTAGATAATGGATTCCTTGAGGAACGCTAGGCAGCTCAGCTTGTCCTATATAAGCCTGATCACTTGTGTAACAAACTGCCACAGTGAACATTATTAGCGACTTTTCATGTCTACTGCTCAGTGTCACTCTTGTACCACTAATCACATTTGCTTTTGAATAAGTTGAGGGAAGAGTGAAAGGTAAGAGAGAAAAGAGCTGAAGATCAGTCGCTCGCTCACAGACTCTGCCTAGTTCAGCAGGGAGAGGAGGGCCACTCTCCTCTGATATACCCATTATACAATTTAACTGATGTCATCTTTTCATGCTGGGATTCATGACTTCTGTCTTCAAAAAGTAGCAGCATCTTATCCTTCCAAAGACGATGTCTCCATTCATGCATCAGATATTGTTTCTTTGAGTGGCAGAGTAATCATCAGGTGTGAAATGTCCCACACTCGATGTCTAATGTATTAATCTCAGAGTCAGGACTGTCACCTTCCTCATGCCAAGTGGGATTTATTTTGTCTTTGTTCTTATTATAGGAGGCTTGGCTGGTAGTCTAAAAGATCCATGACAACCTTTCTGTAAAGTGATACTTGAGCCTCTTAATTGAAAACCCAGAGAAGGGAAAAAAAAAAAAAACTCAGCAATTTTAGATCCCATCCTGTTAGTGTTCACATTCAGATGCTCTGCTGCAGCCATCCACATTGAAAGTAAAAGGACAGGTGATGCACAACTTCAGCATAATAAAGATCAAATTGGGATGATAATGATGAAAACAGAGCAGCAATGTGGCATAGTGGTTAGAGCTGCTGCCTTACATCTCCAGAGTTCTGCATTTGGATGGTGTGTACTTGGCATATTTTCCCACTGGTTGAAGGACTTTTGGTCTAGGTGCATTAGTTTATATCATAAAGGCACCCAGATTAGGTAAAATGGCAACTCTAAATTATCCCAGAGTGCCAGAATGTGCTATGAGGTAAACTGGCACCCTGTATGAAGCAGATCCCAGCCATGAACCCTTTGCTAAAATAATAGACACCAGCTTCACATCGCCATGCATGGGATAAGCATTTAAAAAAAATGGATGGGTGGACAATTAAAATGCCAACTTTATTTTATACTAGCTTTGCTTACCTGTTAAAGACAAGAAATTAATTAAGTTAAGACCTGTTTGATATTTGATATCTCTACCCCATGTGTATCTTCAGCCTTCCTTGTAACACTTTCCTCAGTATCCTTGTGTATCTCAGCCTCTCTTGCTCAGTGCTTCCTTTCTTGATCATGTTCCCATAAAGCCTGCTTCTCAGACTCTTTCATTTTGGGGATCCTTGTTCACTTCCTGTCCGCCTTTTCACTATCACCAATGGGAGAAGTAAGCTCTATTACCCACTGTGAAAAGATCATTTGCATTCTTGTTAATACTTCCTGTCTCTGAAGGTGACTTGGATAGCTCCTCGTTATTTTTAGCAACCCTGTGTCGCCCGGTAAGCTGTTCACTTTGTTGTCATTGAAATGCTCCACTTGAATTCCTTTTTTGTAAAAATAAAAAAATTTTCACGAGCAGGAATTGAACTTCGCATCCCTAACATATCATTTCATCATCCCTACCACTGGGCCACCACAGCAAGACTGACCATTCAGATTGTTCAGAATGACCACACACACACACAGTAGTGTTTTCTTCCATAGTAGATTATGTATAACACTTGTGCTCTGCCTGTATGGGAGACGTTCAGAGATTCCTTCTCAAGATAACTTATATGGCATGCATGGGAGGAAGTCACCTCTCACCAATGTGGCCCTCATGGCTTTTTAATATACAGTATAGTGTAAAACGTGAGGGCTGGCTTGTGGAATTTCTTCAAAATGCACAATGATTCCAAGGAGCTGAGAAGTACAGGGTGGTGCAGATCTAATTATGCAGATCCAGATCGTCTGGATGACTTTGATTTATGCGGGGATGATTCCAGTTCGGTGCAAAGACGATTCTTCCTGTCGTCAGTTCGCACACTTCTCGATGGTCCGGGATTTTCCGGGTGATTAAACTTAAGTTATAGCGTAATGAAAATTGCATAATTAGATCTGGACCACCCAATATGTAAAAAATGAAGTGCTTATTTGCATATCTTAATACAAATAGAATGGATTAATACAGAGAATAAGAATGCAAGAAAATATTAAGCCCTGTAATGCATTTGCTACAAGCACCTTGAACTCTGGTGTCGCTGGTAACTGTTATGATATGGCATTAATTAAATGTTTTTGTGTAAATTCTAGAGTTTTTTTTGATATTTATAAATCCATTTGTTGTGTGGAAAGTTTCTGGAAAAAGTATCAATTTTTATCTTAATATTACAACGCCATTTTGTATTATTATGGGTGCTGCCATTTGTCACGTTATTTGGTGATCCAAGTCTTCCTGAGACTATTCAGGCAATGGCATTGATGGTTGCCAGTTTGATGGGTCCCAGAATTGTCCGGGGTTGAGCACATGTGACGTTGTCGACACATCTTTATGGCACATCCTTCACTTTGTATCTTGAGATTGGAATACACTTGAAAAAAAAATACTTTGCGATTGTTTCTTAGTGTTTTTCTCGTTTAAGACACTTGTGCTTATGAGAAATTAGTTTTCTTCCAATCCTTAGGGGAATTTTTACAAACTGTCTTTTAGACAGAACACCTTTAAGCCCAAAGATTGTTTTGGGATAGGACTATGTTATGATTTAGTGTTTATTTTTACAGGAATTCTACATTTTTTCACTGCTATGTATTATGCTAGGCAAGCTAGCAAGAATATTCAAGTAGTAGCCAGGAGAGAAAGGAAAAGTCAAAAACTGAACAAAAATAGTCAAAAAACAAGACACCAGCCACAATGATACCAAAACCAAATCATGAGACAAAATCCAATGTCAGAAATTCACCCCAAGCCAAAAACCAGAGAAACAAAAGTAATAGAATCTCAAGGTACAAAAAGAGTTGTTTTGTATTTGCAAATTCAGACAATAAAGTCCTTCCAATGATGACCTTTAAACCTATTGTGTCGTTAACTTGATGTCACAACCTCTGAGGACACGACTGTAACAACATGAGAGGCTGCCCTAATGACAGGATGTCGGAATAGTGGTGAACAAAAACTAGTGGCAAAAACAGTTCAAAATAAATGACAAAAACATAAGTAGCTTTAATTTGGAAAACTAATTGCAGATTCTAGACTCAAGAAAACCCCAAAACAAGAGACAAATCTTGTAAAACGATAGAGTAACAATTAATTAAAAATTAATGAATTCACACTATGATATTGATATTGTTGACTTGCTGGTAAATGAAATTGGCTCTACTTTTGACTATGTTTATCTCCTACTCCTCTCTCATTAAATATTTTCTCTTCCTCAGTCATGTACCAGAGCAGTAACCTGACATACTAAAAAGAACAGACTCATTTAAAGAGACACAAGACAAATCAACTCTATTATCTGGCCACAAGTGACTGCATTAAAGTAACACCAACAGCAGAAAATGCCTCAACATTGGAGGCTCCATGCCCTTTGACTTCATTCTTATTGAAAAAACAATTAACAACTGAAAAAAAGACATAACTGCAAAATAAGAGAAAAAAGAGAGATTAAGAGAAAAGGTAAGAGATAGATGAGGAGGAGTTAGAGCCAAATAATAATAACACAACTTAAGTGTACACTGCTAAGATGAATCTCCTAAGAGAGTTCAAATGATCTCTTCAATGGGGTGCAATTCACAATTTTATCTTGATGAACTCTCCTGTTACTTCTAATACAGTGTGGTGCTTTGTGTTCTGCTGAAGCACAATGATTTTAATTTTGGGATGAGACGATGAAACAAGAACAAAACTGAGTGCCTGCTGGGGTCAAAACCAAAGAGACAAACCAACCATTCACAAAGCCAGAAACGTGAAACAACAATCAGAATCCCACACCAGAAAGTAAATCAGAAAACCGAGAACGAAAATATAGAGAAGCACGTATTAAGTCTTTTAGTTTTACCCAAAACACAGATTCCAAAATGTCTTTTAGTTTTATCCAAAACACAGATTCCAAAGTGGCACATGAATGGCCATTTTTAAAGGGATATCTCAATGACATCACACAAGTACTCCCCCGGGGACCTCTGGAAAGATACCTTGGCAATAGCCAACTCGAAAGTCACAAAATACCTAACAATATTCAAACTGCACCATGATAAGATGCTAAAAAATGACAATTTAGTCAGGAACCAATGTCTTAATCAAAATTCCTGGCCTCAAAAAACCCAGAATAGCTATCAACAAGTCCCAAAACCTCCTCAGGAAAGTGAAAAACAATTAATAAAGAACATCAATCACATTATTTTGTAGTTGATTGTCTCAGCAGGAGTGCCAGGTATTCTCTTTATTGAGCCACACACTGCTTATTCTGAGCATCTGCAAGGGTTTTTATTCACAACTGAAAAATAATTATATGTATCCAACCTACCTCATTCAGTACAGCAAAATCTAAATTTATTTTTATATTTTCCTTTTTGATTGGGAATGGGCTACTATAATATCAGAAAGTAATAATCCATTTTAATAATTTTGAATATTGCTTTCATGATTCAGAGCCATATTAGATGCACCACAAGAAAAGTCATGCCTACATATCAATTACTGCATTTAACATAAGAAAATCAATCCATAGGCGTTGTTGGAGATCTCCAAGTTGTTCTCCAGCTGGGATGGTAGAAATATGACGATATCTGATCAGCTTTTAAACAAAATTCATAAACTGGCAAAGGTTTACACAAAGCAACTTTGATTCTCTTTCTGGTTCAGAAGCAGTGATTTTTCAAAAAAGTAACCCAAACAAACTTGCAGCAATAAATAAAATCCTTCAACTTCTTCATATCATAGGATTAAGATAACATAGATGTATTTGCAGTTATATACAGAAAAACGAAAACTGCAAACAATGCAAAAAAAATAAATCTATGTCAGCTTGATTTGATCTTTTTCTCCCCTGCAGAAAACGGCACAAAACCTTTGAATTCCATTTCTTTAATTCTTATCTGAGTTATGCCAGGAAACCTTATTGATTCAGATCTGGTATTTAAATGTTTCTGTCATAGGTCCTGTCTTTCAGCTGCTTAGAAGTTAGTTGTCAGGTAGATATAAAGTTTCTGGAGCTCCTGTGTTTTGATTTCTTCACAGCTCACCCACACTTGCTTACCTCCACCCACACAGTTCCTCTGTAAGGATAGATGTGTGTGTGTGTGGCATACACTTTTTAAAAGTGCTGTGTGACTGATGCTGCTCTGAATTAATGGAAGGTTACTTTAATTTTCATGCTGAATTTGAAATTCTGACCAGATCACCAACTCCATTTGCAGAAGTACAGCAGCAGCCCTAACGGGAACCTCCGCTGTGCTTCACTGTTGACTGCAGACATTCATCCATATAGCACCCTCAACATTCTTTTATGAACAAATGCCTCCTGTCTGTGCCAAAACTCTTGGCTTTGTTTCCACAAAGGAGGAAAGGCTTTTTGGTAGCAAATCTTCCATGAAGATCGCTTCTAACAAGACATCACTGGACTGTAGAGAGCTGCATTTGGGTTCCAGTGGTTTCCTACAAGTTCAAAGCTGAGAGCAATGATGGACTTCTTCTGATTTATAAGGGAGGTCAGCCTGATGTCTCTCTCATCTGTTGCACTTGGTTTCCATGGCTGGCCACTGTGTGGCATTATGGTCCTTAACATGGTTCATTTTCTTCTACAGAACAGCTTGCTTAGTACATCTTGAAACTCCTGGTTACTTGCGAGAGACCTTGCTGATACAGGATGACAACCATGTATCTTGATGCTATGCTCACTCCCATAACAATCAATTATTTAAATGTTAGGCTGATACATCTGTCACACCACCATCTTTGTAGTTTGGTTGTCCTCTACCCAGTTTGATTTCTTTTTCACCTGTTTCTGTTTCAATTAATCAGTTTGGTTCGTTGAGCTCTTTATGTTGCACTCATTAGCCCCTGTTTGTTTTCTTGTGTAGTCAAGCACTGGGCTAGAGACGTGCAATGTCATCAGGTTTTTAATCTGAAAGGTGGTCTATCATTTAATACGTTACTTTCTTTAATGAAGCTAGGGGCTTTGTCCCCTGCTTGCTTCGCTTGCCAAACGGTGATACAATGGGAATCAAATAACAGTTGTTTTCTTACCTCCTCTTTGCTCGATCAGCTGCTGGCTTGCTGCTGCTCCCGTGCCGCATGATCTGCATTTCGTGTGGCGCTTCAGACGTTTTAAAATCACTGTCTTCTCCCCCAGACATCCTCAAACACTATTTGATCTCTTTTCACTGTTCCATTATTTCACAGAGTAATATTTTCTGTTTGTTTGCGCTAATGTGAGCTTTACTCTCATTTTATTGAGACTTTGGAATTTTCCTACTTCCATTATCTCTAACCTGCTCTGCATGTGTATCACACCCGCATCGTGGGACGTGAAAGTGTCTCTCTGTCTCTGCCTCTCAAAGATCTCTCTTCAAAGGATCACATCTTTTTGCAGTCTCGTCCCAAGTTTTTCTTTTTTTTATAATAGAGAGATACAAATTTTTCTCTGTGATGCTTTAACTGCACAGCAGTTCTTCGCTGGTGTGCTTTTTTTGTGAACTTTTGCAAATTTTCACATTCCTTGCATTCTTTTTCCCTACAATCATGAACCTCTTGCAAGGTGGACTGGCACTAAACTGTACAGGGTGTAACAGAGGCTGAAATTGATGGTTACTAACAAGCATTGGTATGAACTTGCTCAATATTGTCCTGAATAGTGGAGATAGATGGGAGTCCTGCTCTTTCTTCATGCTTAACACTTGTATGTCCATTTCTAAATGCTCTGCTGTGGTAAAACACTATCTCCAAATTGTGCAAAAAACACTTCTATTTACTATGGCCCCAGGCATCCTTTCAACCCATAAAAAGCATTATCACTGCTCGCTGCTCTTCTTTGGTGTAAATGAGGAGCAGAGTGCCAATGTTTACTCCTAGCAAACAACAAGAGAAACTGACTGATCGTGGACCAAACTTTAAAACTGTGATCACAGACACATTGTGTTTCCACACGTGTGCAGGGAAAGCTGGACAGCCAACCCACTTTTGTGAAGCCCTGTATTAGGGGATTAAACCGGGTTGAAGTCAGTCGTCAAGCAGCTCATCATGGACGTCCCTAGGCTTGAATACACAGGGAACAAGATGGAAAGTGAGACAGCTAAGAGGTTACAGAGGTAACATTACTGGTTTTGACATTTCTTCTTATCCACCATTAAAGGATAACTTTGGCATCTTTCAAGTTGAAGTTACTAAGTTTCTTCTTCACGAACATTCTATTTATGCATTTACCACGGGAAAATTTGAGTTCTAAAATTAAATGCTTTCTATAAATTAAATTGATTACACCTTGCCTGAAGATGGGGCCTGAGGTGCCTCGAAAGCTTGCATATGATTGTAAATAAAATGTGTCATTTTGTTTAACTTCAAACTATACATTAAAAAATATATGTACATATTTCCCTCTCTGGTGCTTCACAGTAGTGGGTATGAAGCACGGAGGAAAAGATTAAAAACTTACCAAACACGTCCAATTTTTAAGCCAGCACTACTGTCGAGTATTTATTTGCGCCTTCCGTGTTTCTGACGCTTGTCTGTGACAACAAACGGCATCTGGAAATAACTCATTTGATCGCATGTTCCTGATATTAAATTTCTCGTGGTAAGGATACGTTGACTATCCGCTCCCACGTGTTTGCGCTTAAATACGGCAGTCAATCAAAACAAAACCAACCACGTGGCACAAAAGGTTTACTGTGATTTGATCTGTCTGGAGGAGACCAGCCAGCGGGGGCGTGGCAGGTTGTTACTCAGGAAGGCTGGATGGAGCTATCCTGTAAGTCTGGTGATCTTTTAAAATGGCGGAATCTTTAAATTTGGGTGTTTTTTTTTCACTAAGTCGTATATGAAGTATAGGGAAAGTACAGTATTGTAATCGTCCAAAAATTCAATTTCGAGATTTTGAAGAATCTCAACGTTTTAGACCTCCCTGACTTTCTCGTATACTAAATATATATCCACCAAAATTAACATTTCCTGAGTCCGAAAATACCGTTCTTATAATTATGTTTGCGTGCCAGCTGTGTGTGTAAACACGATAACCTGAGTACATTTTCACTTAGGTCAACCAAATTTTGCATACAAGTATTACGTATTAGATGTAGGTTTCTATCAACTTTTGGGCGATTTCCGTTAACCGGAAGTGGTACTTTACCTTTAATCTATGCAGTTGCGGTGTCCGATTTATTCAGCATTACTTTTATAATAATTGTTCAATACATTATTAATTTGATTTGATATGTTGTTGATGGTTCTTTAATGTACATAATATTAAAATATAATCATTGTCTTGCGGTTTACTCCTCAAGTATCCATCCCCGCCTGACTAGGGGCGACCACTCCCGATTTTTTTGTTGTAAAAATATCATCTATAAACTAATTTATAATGTGTGCGCAATCCCAAGACGAAGATCAATACTCGGCAACAGTCTCATCTTGAAAAATGGACGTGCTTGGCAAGTGTTTACTCTTTTCTTCTGTGCCTCTTAGACTGCAATGTAAAGCGCTAGTGAGGGCAAGATATTTTTTAAATTTATAGAAAGCGATTAAGTTTAGAACCCAATTTCACGTGGTAAATGCACCCATATAGCCTGTTTGTGAAGAAATAATTGTGTCTTGAAAAATACAGAACTTTTTCTTTAAGATAAGAAACTACGAGGTTTCGTGTTAGGAGAATTGTTAACATCACTTTATGGACTGTCGTTTTCAATGCCAAACGCAAAATGTCGACCACAGAGAAAAGAAACGCAGTTTACAGCATTCCATGCAATGCATGCCCAGCGGAGTACGTGGGACAAACAGCCAAAAGACTCACAACAGGTATACGGGAGCATCGAAATGCCGTCAGAAGGAAAGACTTGATTTACACACTAACACACGTTTAACTGGGACAATGTGAAAGTAATATTCACGGCCAATACTAAGAGTGCCAGAGAGCCGGCTGAATCGTGGCTTTCTACTAAAAACGCCATTAAAAGACACTTGGACTTGAACCCAGCATATGCAGGCTTAAAAAGAAGAACACTCTAATAATAAAAAAGAGTTTATGACCAACACCCTTCTGATCCCAACCTTAGTGGTCCAACCTCCACCCCCACCCTTCACCTGCTATATATTGCCTTTGATTCCTGTTTGTCTAATCGTTTTACTCTGATGATGACACCTGGCAGGTTGCCAGAAGCCTAGGGATAAAAAACTATTTTAAGATACGTGACACATTTCCTCCGTTTGTGAATCTCTAGCTATAAATATATACGTACATATATACAGTGTGCATGTGCGAAGTAAACCTTGTATCATGATGAATTAATTGTCATTTTGTAATGTCATTCATTTACTTGTTTCCTGCTCTTGAAATTCCAGTATAGTGGGACATTTTCCGACAGCCTCTTTCACTTGAAGAAGCTTTATTTCAGTGTGCTCCTTTATGGTCTTTTATTTTCTTGTTTCCTGTATCTCTCTTCTAATTATTATTATTTTTTCTTATTGCTACTTAGTACTGTCTGTAGTGACCCAGATTTTGTCAGGATGTGACCATAATATGTTATTTAGCATCAGTGTGATTATCATATTGATAATTTCAGATCTGTCTGTTTTGCAGTCTGTGGTGTGTGCAGTCATTTTTTCCAGCAGCACATCAAACCTTCGCTTTACACTTCATGTGTTCTTATCTATCTAAACTTCTTCTGTTCCACCTCTTTCTGTCTCTCAGTCATTTAATCTAGTACCTTGTTTGGAAAATGCAAATGTATTATTTAATTCACAGTTTGTAGTTTAAATGCCCTTATACATTAAAGGGAAGAAAGTTGTTACCCAAAAACAGTACCCATACAAACTTGAAGTACGATAATTGGGTAAAATCCTTGGGGACAAAATAAAATTAAAAAAACACTCCTTATCTTTAATAAATGGCGCCTCTTGGGTGTTGGTGCTCTAGGCAGCCATCTATGTCCCCTAATCAAATCAAATAGCCTTTTATTGTCAATTCACTATATGTGCAGAACATACAGGAGAATTGAAATACTGTTTCTCTCTCAACTTCGTAGTACAATAAAATATAAAAAGTATAAAGTATAACATATAACGTTAGAACTTGTAAAGTAGACCTGTGTACAATGTGCAATAGTCATTAGTGCAAAAGCCAATTACAGTAAAAAAAATGAGAAGGTGCATTATAGAGTAGCTTATCAGATTCTAAAAAAGACAGAGAGTTAGCAGCAGATGTAATATTGAGTCCTTATATAATACCAGCTGAGACAGGGTACTTGGTAGATAGTGACTCTTGTTACGGTCCAGGGGCAGGGGGCAAGGGGGGAAGGTAGTGGACAGAGTTCAGCATCCTGACAGCTTGGTGGATGAAGCTGTTAGACAGTCTTGTGGAGCAGGCCCAGAGGCTCCGGTACCTTTTCATTGAGGGGAGGAGGCTAAAAAGGGAGTGAAAGGGGTGGGAGGAGTCACCAGCAATGCCGATGGCTCTACGGGTGAGACGGGTGTGGAAAATGTCCTTAAGGGAGGGCAGTGGGGCACCAATGATCATACTGGCTGCATCCACTATGCGTTGCAGGGACTTCCTACAGGCGGCAGTGCAGCTTCCGTACCACACAGAGATGCAGTTAGAGAGGATGCTCTCGATTTTGCTCCGGTAGAAAGAGCACATGATGGGGGGGGGTGAAACTTATGCTCTCCTCAGTTTGCGTAGAAAGTAGAGGAGGGTTTGAGCTTTCTTGGCCAGTGATGTGGTGTTATCTGACCAGGAGAGGTCCTCTGAGATGTACGTCCCCAGGAACTTGGTGCTACTCACCCTTTACACAGCTACACCATCGATGGTCAGTGGGGGGTGCTGTGAATGACCTCTCCTGAAATCGACCACAATCTCTTTGGTCTTTCCCACGTTCAGGAACAGATTGTAGTCATTACACCACTGAACCAGTTGGCTCACCTCGTTCCAATAGTTGGCTTCGTCATTGTGGGTGATGAGGCCGACCACGGTTGTATCGTCTGCAAACTTGACAATGTGATTGGAACTGTAGGTTGGTACACAGTCGTGGGTCAGCAGGGTGAAGAGCAACAGCCTGAGCACACACCCTTGTGGGGCCCCTGTGCTCAACGTGACGGTCTTAGAGGTGTTATTGCCGACTCTCACATTTTGTGACTTCCCTGTAAGAAAGTCCAGCACCCAGTTGCAGAGAGATCTTGAGTTCCAAATGGCTGAGTTTTTGTATTAGCTGCTGGGGAATGATTGTGTTGAATGCTGAACTAAAATCTAAGAGCAACATTCGCACATAGGAGTTCTTTGAGCCCAGGTGGGTGAGGGCTGGATGGAGAGCAGCAGAAATGGCATCTTCTATGGACCTGTTTGACCTGCATGCCAACTGAAACAGGTCATGGGAGGGGGGAAGAATGGACTTAATGCTCTGCATAACCAGCCGCTCAAAGCATATCATGATGGTGGAAGTCAGTGCTACGAGCAGATAGTCATTATAGCTAGATTGGAGGGGCTTCTTAGGGACAGGAATTAACTGGCTCTGTCAAGATGGCCCGCCATAAAAACAGGCAGTCTCTTGAAGAAGGCGCCCTAACGCTCACGGAGACGGTGTGCTGATCAATTTGGTAACATATTTGCAGCGAATTGCTTTGTGTGTGATTATTTAAAATCAACCAACAGTAACATTATGGCATCTAGGGAAAAGTTATTGATTTTCCTGGAAGATATTAACTCACAATTTTGTATTTTTCCAAAGTGCAGAATACAAATTGACAATGTAAAAGACCAGCTCGGCTACAGACAGACACTGAGGCACAACGATGTCCAAAAGCACACACATTTTATTGTCACCTTCTTCTTTGTACAACACACAGTGCACGGACCACCACAATAAACTCAGTTCAGTCCTTTCATTGCCTTTTCCTTCATCTCTGTTGCCCTCACTCCTCCTCTCACAAGCTCTGTCTCCTTTCTCCCGACTCCAGCTCGACTAGTGGAGTGAGGCGGCCCCTTTTAGAACACCCTGGATATGCTCCAGTTGCTTTGCAATGATCTTCCAGCGGCACTTCCTGGTGTGGCGGAAGAGCTGCAGTCCAGGGCTCCATAATCCTCCGAGTGGCCCCTGGTGGGGGCAACGGGCCCCAACAGGGTTAAGCTTCTAAGCTGTGATCCTGTGGCCCCGATGCAGACCAGGGCGGCTACCCTCTCGTGGTCCAGTAGAGGTATTGTCTCTCTCCCGGTCCTTCTAGGCATCCCAGCTGGACAGGATCCCCAGCTGTCCACCACACAATATGCATTGAGATAACACAGCCTGTGGTGACACGGTCAATATTTGAAATGCATTGACTTTCCCATGAAGACTTTCGCTTTCTGTCTCTCATCAGCTCATATAATGTGGACTCAGAAATTCACACAGATATTCGGGGTGTAGGAAGAAAACTGGAGTATCCTGAAAAAACCTACACAAGCAATCAGAGTGTGCAGACTCCACAATGTTAGTGACGAGAGGTCTCATTTGTTAAACTTTCCATGGATTCAAGCCCTGAAGATATGCATACAACATAAAAACATGAAATGCATATGCCACAAAAACTAAGATTTATAAAATCTGGAGTACACATAGTTGTATACAATGTACTTTTATAAATTACAATCATCTTGTAAATGTGTATATGAACATGGCTCCCTGGTTACTACCCTGAATCAACCAAATATGGACTATGCTAATGAACCTCATACAAATGCAATCACGATGCTGCAGAACTTCACAGGGTAGTAGATCAGCCCCTACCTGACAGACCAAGTCTTGTGCAGTGATTTGTAGTGCCATTCCTCTGCGTTCTTAGGGTCAGGGAAAGGCATAAGGCACCTTTGTCAGAGCGGGTACCCACTATCACCTGGCACATTTAATGACATGGCCATCATTACAATAAATAGTACAAGTCATATAAAGAACTGACAATAAACTTAACAATAAGCCATCCACAATGTACAGCACCATTACCTCTGCCAAAGCTAGCTTGCCTCAAAATAAATGAATCACAGGTTGACCCTGGCCACTGAGCCACAACGCTTTTCAGTCTCATCTTAGCATTACAGGTGACTTGTGTGTTAATGGAGTGGTCACGGTTAATAAAAGTAGTTGTTTTTGTGCAAGGTGCCCTTATTGCAATGTAAGTGTAGTCAATTGCTCTGGTTACATTAGGAGAACTGCTGCAAATTGCTTTCTTATATTGGCGTAAACAATTGAATTTTTTATATATTGTCATGCATGAATGACAGAGGGTTGTCTTCAAGGCTCACCTAAGACATGTGGTGCCAGCCTGGGACAGGAGGGGGCGCTGTCGTTAACATTCTTGTCTCCTTTTTCCCCTCACAGTGCCAGGAAACTGCCCCTTGAGGGCAACAGAACCAGGGAAACCTCACCACCCTCTTCTGGTTCAGATGATATAAAAGGGAAACGTCCTCCTAACGTGTTGTCTCTATTGGATCTGAAAGCCTGAGGACAGACTCCAGACCTTAATTGCCTAAAAGCACCACTAGAGGGCAATAAGATGCCACAACCGATACTGTTTGCCCAAACTACCCTGCACCTGATAAGTTTCTTTTTCTTTTTTTTTGTTTAAGATTAAACTGGGTTTGCACAGCTGGCGCTCCAACTATTTTGGGACTTTCACTGCCTTCTCATTTGCTCCCCTAACAGTATGTACACCCACACCATATGAAAATTGAGCGTAGCGCCTTGCCAGTCTGTTAACGGCTTCCAGCACAGCGGGCGTGAGTGGAGTGAAGCTTGGCTGGGATGTTCCTGAGCTGTCAGCCAGTGCCCTGAGAAGTGACAACAGATAGCCAATATAAACTGACAAATAACCAAAAAGGTTCTTCAGTGCAAAGTATGCAAAAGTAACCTTTTTCAAAGGGAACAAAAATAGAGTCTGCACATCTTATTTGTCACTTTTAAGGTTTAACATGTTTTTCACATCAACTCTCAATATAACAATGGCTCGGTGATATGAAATATGCCCACGAGTCATCATTTAGCTGGTTTGGCTGCATTTCGATTCCTGATCAAGTGTGTTTTCATTTCCCAGTTTCTCCACAATGATGCCTAAGAATGGCTCATAGTTATCGTAAATATACAGAAGTTCACCTGTCAAGTTTTCTTTTATAAATCTCGCCTGAAAGTTGCATACACATATTTCTGGCCTCTTTTTATGAAGTTTTGTTATGTAAGTTTTATGAATCTGACCCCAGGTTAATATCTATAGCCTGCCTCCTCGAGCTGTGAAGCAGCAGCGCTAACCACTGTGCCACCCAGAATCAACTTCACTATGTATGTACCCATATCATCTCAGATGACTCGGATTTACATTTTTAAAATTCAATATTACACATAATTTGCACATTATTTAAAATTAAATATTACACATATTAAACAATAAAGTCAAACATGCTGCCACCAACAATTAGAGACCGCAGCTGGCTTATTGATTCCTTCCTCCTGGAGTTTTTACTTTGGCATCTTTGAGCACTTTCATCTGTCACAGTGGAGAGGTGCACAGCTATCTCTGGCTACAATAAAAATTATTGTGATGTAAAAAGAAATAATAAACCTGGCCCCATTTCATTTCCCGGGTGTGCGTCTGGATGGCTCTTCAGTTCATCCGCCACATGGTAGCCTCAGTGACCTGACTTTCATGAGGCAGGAGGGAACATCCATAATGATTTCCTAATATTTAATACACATAAAGCAAAAGTATTTCTTAGAAATCAAAAACCATCTCTATGTGAATGATAAAAAACGGATTTCTGCTTATTTGTATACAGTTGGGGTGGCACAGTGGCACAGTGGTAGCGCTGCTGCCTCACATTTGCATCAAAGGTCATCCCTGCATGGAGTTTGCATGTTCTCCCCTTGTCTACATGGGTTTCCTCTGGGTGGTCCAGTTTCCTCCCACAGTCCAAAGGTTAGGTGGATTAGCATTTCCTAAGCGGGCCATAGTGTGTGGTTGGGGTGTGTTTGCCCTGCGAAGGACTGGCACCCTGCCCAGGGTTTGTTCCCTGCCTTTCGCCCTATACTAGCTGGGATTGACTCCAGCAGACCCCGGCAACCCTGTTCAGGACTAAGCGGGTTAGAAAATGACTAACTGACTGTATGCAGTTGACAAAACTGGTTTTTGGCTTTCTTGGAGCTATTTAGTTCTCACTGATTCCAAATTTAATGCTTTTAACTTAATTATTCTTATTCATTTAAATTATTCAATCCATCAAATATCCTCTTCATTCAAAAAGATTCACAGAAGTGCGTGTTTAACTATTAAAAATTCAGTCACAATTGTCAGATTTATTTTTCTTTATTTAAGAAAAATGAAACCTATTAATAAAAAGTACCTGATTAAGAAATTCATTGATTAGACTATTATATTAAATAGGATTCCTCCATTCATTAGTTTAGCTTCGTAATATGCAATTTCAAAAGAAAGCTGTAATCTACAAAGGAAAACACCTAATATAATAAGAAAAAGTGAAGAATCCAGCCATACCTTGTCTCATCTGATATTTAGAGGGGCTGTTTAAAAATGTCAGCCTGCCTGATTGACGGCCTTTAAGTTTCTTCTTCTTCTTTCGGCTGCTCCCGTTAGGGGTCGCCACAGTGGACCATCTTCTTCCATATTTTCCTGTCCTCTACATCTTGTTCTGTCACACCCATCATCACCTGCATGTCCTCTCTCACCACATCCATAAATCTTCTCTTAGGCCTTCCTGTTTTCCTCTTCCCTGGCAGCTCTATCTTTAACATTTTTTTTCCTAATATACCCCTCATCTCTCCTCCGCACATGTCCAAACCAACACAATCTCACCTCTCTGACTTTGTCTCCCAACCGTCCAACTTGAGCTGACCCTCTAATGTACTCATTTCTAATCCTGTCCATCCTCGTCACACCCAATGCAAATCTTTTAATTTGGGCAAAAACGCACACCAGGAAAATGGACACATGCAAAAGTTCACAAAGAAAGCACAACAGCCAAAAACTGAACGATTCTGATTTTGTGGTGAGCAGAGGATATTTATTGAGGCTAACCGGGGAAAAAAGACAATGTCAAGACATAAAAAAAGTCTAAAATCATTACACAGGCAACAAAACCAAGATGTCAAAAATTCAAATAGCAAAGTCGTAGCCAGAAGCACAAGAAAGGAATTGGATTTAAGCCACAAAACACAATTACAGTGCATCGGTGATCTCGGATAGAGAAGTGCCACTACGGGTGACCTTATCATCACAGTACAAATTAGTATTAGGGTCATGACCTCCATAGCCCTGCCCACCAAACACAACAGCATTGCCTGAAACAGGAAACAAAACAGCAGCAGAAACAGTTCATAATTACAAAATCAAAACTAGGCACTGTAACTTAAATCTGATAAGAAAACCCTGACATAAATTCATCCCATAAATGGAGCAGAAAATTATTAAAACAGGCATTGAATAACATGAATTGTTGCCCAAAAATTCTTCAATTCTATTTCAGTGTCCAGTTTATTGTCATCGTACCCTACAGTGCAGATAAAAGCACTGTTTGCTACTACCACTAGTGCAGAAAAATGCAATGGCAATGTAGCCCGTGATACAACACCACAGAGCGGAGCAGAAGCGACACAAACATGGTGAAAGGGTGTAAGACTTCCAAAAAGTCCCATAAAACAAGCCAGGATCTTCACTGACCTGTCCAGATAAGGCCTTACTCTAGGCAGCCAGCTCCCAACCGCCACTAGGAGACTTCAGCCTACAAAAGCCTAAAATGCAGCCCTGTTTTTTTAAAGTTGAAAATATAATTTTATTGTCCCAAAATATACCAAAAACACTGTCAAGGGAACAGGATTGTCAAATCTCTAGCTTGATAAGACAACACAAAACAAATCTTATATATAAACGTCTACGCGTGGAAGTGTGTGTGTCTGTCTGCCCGGTCCGGAAGTGATAGGTGGAGTCGGGTTAAGGGCTCCACCTCCAAGGAAACAGAAACTCGCTTAGCCGCTAATAACACAAGTGAGGCCAGCACACCAGCAAAAGGAAACCTCCGAAGAAAGACGGTCGCTTAGCCGCTAATGCACAAACGATGTGAGCATGTCGACAACACGAAACCTCCTAGGAGATGTCCGAAGTAGTCCCTTTCAATTACCTGACATCTCTACATTTCAATTTTTTTTTTGACGATTTCAATACTTTCCAGGACCCCGGGCTTTTTAGAGCACAGGCTTACACAGCTAGTAATCTTTATAAATGTTGAACGTAATAAATAATGATAAACAGATGGAAAAACAAGAAAAGAGACAAAAATAGGAGGCAAAAAGGCAATCCGAAGCAACCATATGTAATCCTGAAATCACAAAAACAGAAGCAATAAATCAAAAACCAGACAATTTCAAATGTACTGTCTTCAAATGTTAATGAACAACTCTTGAGCCTGACATACAAAGGAAGAGGGCAGTCCTTCAGCAGTGACATCATTGTGGCCCCGCCTCTTGGGGGGGTTCCACCCACAAAACACAAGAAGCATTCGATTTAGTAGACCTTATACACAGGTACTGAGATGTGGATGAGGGTCAATAACTATCCACACATTTGTGATAATTTTGTTTGGCTTTCTAAGCTCACATGTAGAAGAACTGTCTGTGGCTACAGTGGTAAAATGTCAACCTTGATTAGTCGGTTTCTCTTGTTGCTTTCTAGGAGTAAACATGGTCGCTCCCCATTTGCACCAAAGAAGAGCAGTGAGCAGTGATCTGATTTTTAGGGGCTGAAGGTGATAACACATCCAGTTTCAGTTTCTCGATAACGAATGGTGAGGGACTCACTGATACTCTTCACGGTAGTTTCACACCAAGGTCTTTCGCCAGTTTCTGAAAGGCTTTTGGTGAGAAATGAGAGAACCTCACATCCACAAAATGAAACCACACCTGAAGAAAATTTCCCTTTTAAGAGGAGTAGTCATTTAAAGCTTGGAGGAAAGTAGAAGTTTAAATTAGAGATGCAATGCTAATTAAACAATTAATTAGGGCCTTCTATGTGCCAGCACCCATATGGAAATATTGTAATACATAAGGTATCATGTAGCAGAACACGAATGCACAATCTCTTAATGCAATTCTAAAAATAAGTGAGTTTTAAAATTATTGACACTACGGAATGAATACATACTATATGTACATTTTATAAATAAATCCTAGTGTAGGAGGAGAAGGTAGATGTCACAAAAATGAGAAAGTTCAAGGACACCTTGCTAATGAGAGGTAAATACATTCACGTTTTAAGCAGAAACAGTAGGTAGAAATGGAACCGAAAATGGTTGTGGCTGGTGCTGGCAGACCGATTAGTTGGCATCAGACCAAAAAAAGAAATGGACAAGCTGTAGCAAGGCTTTTGAAAGAAAATCAGTGCACTGGAAAAGAAAGTGTGGGCCACACTCAGGAGTGCACACTCTCAGACCAGAAAGAATGTGTCTATTCGCGACATTTTTCTGAGGGAGAAGTTTTACAGTGAACCAATATTTATTATATCAGAACAAGTTTTTAAGTGCACATCCTGTTTCAGTAATGTGGACCTGATCATCCACAGGTTCTTCTGAAGTCCATGTCACTTTTCGCAGTGATTTTTATATAGACTTTGTGAGTTGTAGGCAGTCGGCAGCACGCTCCTGTGATGTGCAGCCATTCAGTCTGACATCCGCAGCGACTCAGTCCAAATAGACTAAGACTCGGTGGAGTGAGTCAGCTTTGATTTTGTATTTAGTTGTAGGGGTGGCTCTGTGTGAATGAGGGCTGACAGCCAATGAGCACTCACCTGAAGTGCAAAGAGAAATATGAAACACACAAACAGAAGAGAAGCGTGTCAGTCTGATGTCTTATGTTTTATGTATCACAACAGAATGGAAAACAAAATAAAAGGGCCGAATTTGGGTCTGGACTTGTTGTACCTTCTAATCCTTCGTACATCTTTGGCTCCCTCATTGGCAGCATGTTATTGGCTGTCACACAAAAGGGCAATGCTGTTGTGCAGTCACTAAATGTGACATTCTGAGTGATTTTCAGTCGTATAACTTGACATGGTCTGGCAGCAAGATCTGCAGTTGGCATGTCTGACATACCCAACAATTAGAAGTCATGTAATGCAACATTAACTTGATTTCCTCAAGTGATGTGCTGTTGCGCTAAGCAATGTCGGGTAGTAAACATTCTGCAGTGATCAACTTTACACCACCAGACTGATGCGAGATTCTGAAGTGACTGTTTAACAAACTGATATACAGTACCTCTTAATGGCTTTTATTTGTGAGTGTGAGTGGTCCATATTGTACCTAACGTCTTCCAAGGATACCCAACTCTTTCCCAAAAGTCACACACCATGAAACTCACCTTCTTCTCCTGGACACTTGGCACTTCAGTTTGCCCATATTGCTGCTAGCCACATGCAGTTCCTGGCCACTTATAATTAGCTTGCTGTCACAGAGGATTCACACATTTAGGCAAGGATATCCTTTTCTACAAACATTCTTTTGTGACTCAGAAGAATTTAAGAAATTTGACAAACTGGTACACATTATTAATCAAAGAGGGAAATCACGGAGAGTGTTGTGCAGCATTGTTCATCCTGGCACTCAGTTTTGTTGTAATTCTCTCCTTCATTACAGCTTCCAGGGTTTCCAGAGTGTGTCCTATAACTGAGCTTGCCCTTTTAATTGGCTTGACGATTCGGTGGGCCTCACTCGAAGTGATGTTACCAGCCCAGTACACCACTGAGTAGAAAACTGCACCGGCCATGACGGAGTTGTAGAACATGTAAAGGATGTTGGTGCAGACATTAAATAGCTAAAAAGTCCCAAATTCACATCCTGATTCTTCTAAAGGGTTGTCAAGGTTTCTGTTTCAACTCCGTATCTCAGTAGTTTGTATCAAAGTCCTACAGCTCTTTGCATAAAAAAGTGCTTCCTGGCTTCAGTCCTAAATGTACTTCACCTTAATTCCCACCGATGTCCTCGAGTAAGTGATTCATCGTTAAGTTAAAAGAATTCTGTTGGATCTACTTCATCAGTGCCTTTGAGGGTTTTGAAGATCTTGATCAGGTCCCCACATGGTCTCCTCTGCTCAGGATTACACAGGTTTAATTCTCTGAGTCCTTCACAGTACGGCGGGTCTGTAAGTCCTGGGATGCACCTGGGTGCTCTACTCTCTGCACAGCTTCAAGTGCTGCCATGTCTATTTTGTGGTGTGGTGACCAGAATGTATAAAATAAAAATGTCATTCTTGGGTCCCATTAGGATCGCTTCCATGTAGTAAATCAACCATATTCTGTTTGCCGACATGAGAACTGCGTAAATTCATCCTTTCAAAAGCTGCACTAACTCTCATACATGACCACATGCATCATTCTTTAGGAAAAAGCCAACGAGACTTTCGCTAGCCCCTCTGACTAGTGTAAGACCCTTCTCGTCGATTTAAGGTGTTTGAGAAGTAGGCCTTAATGTGTATCATCCATATTCTGTAATTCCCAAGTGCCATACATAAGCAATAACCACAAATTACACTAATACCTCTATAGTTTAATATTAGGGCAAAATTAAAGCTACAGAAAACCTTCCTAAAAGAAATTGCAGGTATTTTAATGCTTCTAGCTACATGACCTGATTCCTTTTCAACCCAACCATTATTGTGTCATATTTTAGCCAGGATCCTCCAAACGACTTTGGTTCATTTTTTTTGTTCACCTTTCACTCCTTTGTTTATGTCGATATTGCTGGTCATTTAGTTTCTATGTATCTGGGTGTCTTCCTTTATGTTCTGTGTGTTTTGTGGGTGGTCAGGCCCACCTGCCCATCACTTTCAAGGGACCACCGTAAGCCCTATAAAGGCAGGGACAACCCACGGTCCCTTGCGGTTCATTGTGAATCCTTATTGGAGTTGCTGCATTTTGTTGATAATTGTGTATTTTTATGATTTAGTGGATTTTGCGACCTTTTGCTCTGTTTTTGACTTCATTTCAGATTTTGCAGTAGAATTGGATTACCATTACTTTTTCAAGCAACACATTTTACCTTTTTGTGCTCCACTGAGTTTATTTTTGTTCAAGAGCATTTTTGTGAAGATAAATTTATTATTTATAAAGATTCTAAGTTGCCCTTTGTGTAACTCGCTGGGTTTTATTTTACAGTTATTTCCCTTCTAGTGGGCATTTTGAGTATTTTTGTGGACTTTTGTGCTTGGTACCTCATCAGCTGGAGCATATCGTGGCGGCACTGGAAACACAACAGAAAGCAGTCCTCGAGATGACACAGAAGAACACACACAGCGCCAATTTAGGGCCACAAATCAACTTCAACAGTCTATGGGAGGAAGCCCTCAAGGACACAGGGACAATGTGCCAACTCCACACTTACAGAGACCAGGCCTAGATTCGAACCCAAGCACCTGGTGCTAAAAGGCTAAAGTGCCACTCACAGTGCCTCAGTAATTACGCCATAAAAGACTTCAAATAATTCACACCAAAACACAGTACGGTAGACTTGGGGTCAGGGGGCACGCAGCTCTTCTTGCCATTTCTCGCAGAATAAGTATTTGTGTTTTTTGGTAACAACTGTACCCCCATATTTCTGTAAGTTCTTTGTTGCAGTATTTAAATTAGAATGCTCTAAATAAAACATATAGGTTAATTATTTTATCTTTTGTTCCAAGCGATATGCAAGCATGTGCAGATAATAAGCAATTACTTGTATAGCAACCACAACTGCAAACAATAACAAGAAAAATGATTGATGGATATTGTGATTAATCACTCACATTCTCATCATAATTTCAAATCCTTCTTAATAACCAACACAATTAAAAAAGAAAAAAAAAATCCTCTTACACATGCATTTAGATGTAACATTAATAACATTAAAAATACACAAGCAATGAACAACAATTTCTGCTCTGATGGAAACAATCAACTGACAATCGAAATGGTGAAATGGGGGCATTGAGCAAAAATGTAAGTTGTGCATAAATGGCGGAATGTTAGCCTTTATTTATGTATTTGATCATTTTAGAACCATCTTCTTGGTTTATACTATCAGGAGAGTTTAGTGGACTGGATGGAAAGAGAATAGCAAAGCAGCTCTGCCGCGTGGGTCTACTCTGGAGCTTTTACAACGTTCGCCATTATGTCCCTGGTATTGCCATTGCTGACTGTTTTAAAATTCATTTTTTTATTTTTTTCATCTTTGCAAAGCCATGAATGTCACATGTTTTAAACGTTTGTCTTTCATATATTTTTTTCATGCATGAAAAACTACTTGACAGTCAGATGTAGTTGTTTCCATAGAGATTTGTTAATAATTACATTTTGTAATGCCTAATATGTAATGAGTAAGTCATAACTTTCCCATTAAAAATAACTTTCATGTCAGCCCCTTTTTAATCCATGTTTCTTTATAATGTAGGATTTTGTTATAATGTACCACATATGCAGAAACCGGATAGGCAAACCGACCGGCGCATTTAAAATTTATTCTTGGGTTTGGGATTGTGCATGGGGCCAGCGAGTGCCGTAAATTGGCTGTGTATTTAAAAAGGGATATTGAAGACAATGATTTGGGGGTCTCTTTTACTATACTTTAACAAATGGGCCACCGAATGGGTGAAAGCAGTCTGTATCATGAAAATGATTTCTCCAGCAACTTTGCTTAATGAAGATATTACTAGTAATTAATAATAGCTTTGAAGTCACTATATGAAAAATCGATCAATGTACATGCAAAACAAAATACCACCAAAAATAAAGAAATAAGAAGTCAAAAATAATCCGATTCACCCAGCCGTCCTCAGTCACCTTAAGACCACAGGGTGTCAACATTGGACGCAAGGCTGAAACCCACCCAACCTGGGACACCAGGGCAATGTGCCGAAGCTTTCACATTTCCCAGCACATGACTTTGGACAAATTTTGGGATACATTTCAAAATTATTTACATAATGGAATTGAACATCCAATCACACATTATCACATGACAATGATCGTCTTATCAGCACTGCCTACACAGAGCTGAATAAATTGAAATGAACTTATAATGGTTAAAATAGACTTTAATCATTAAATGTAATAAGGCCAAGAGCTACTTTAGAAAAGTTGGCGATTTCCATGTGCTTAATTGGTTTAAGTACTAAGAACATCTATGGCATCAACTGTACTTAATTATTTAAAGTAATGTTTGTTTAAATAATAAACTATTAAATGCACACCATTCACCAGTCTTTTATCAAACCTGCTTAGCCGTTTCCGGGTCACTGGGGCCAAAGAAGCTTACCCTCACAGCATCGGGCGCAAGGCAGGAGCCATCGATGGACATGGCAAGGCGTGCATTCGCTTGCTTGAGGCCAAGGAGCCTGACAGATGCATCTGCGTAAAGTGGGAGGAAAACCGGAGACCTACAGAAAAACCCACACAGATGTGCAAATGCAACAGACACAGAGAGAGTGACTGGGCCGGCGAGGCAGCAGGAGTAGGAGCAGCTTTAAGTGTTTTCAAAGTTTTATATATGACAAGGGACTTCAGCCGGTACCCAAATACAAATGAGACCGACGACTTGGGGAGAGCCTCAAACATACCTGCCTCTCTTTAGAGATACACACACATATAGGATATAGAGTGTTATTAATAATTTATTGAGCAGATGCCTATATCCAAGGTGACTTACAAATCAACCTAATATATATATATATATATATATATATATATAAGCATCAAAAATAACAGAGAGAAAGATAAATACCAACCAGAAAGGAGTACTATTACTACTACTATATAATTATACCTGCAGGTAGACTATTGATTTTAGATAATTCAATGAAGCTAAAAAATACACAGCTAACATATTTTGTATGTTTCCATCTATCTAAATCCTATCCTATCTAAAAACACAGTACAGTACACTATACAATACCATATAGTTTGTTTTCAAGATAATCCAATGAAGCTACAAAATATACAACTAGTATATCTATCTATCTATACACATATGTAGTCTTTCTATGTATACATATATATGTATATGGTATGATAAAATTTGTTTTCAGATAATTCAATAAAGCTAAAAAATATAAAGCTAGTATATTTAGTGTGTGTTTCTATCTATCTACAGTATATACATACATATATAAAGTCTTTCTATCTATACATATATATGTATACAGTATGGTAGAATTTGTTTTCAGATAATTAAATGAAGCTAAAAAATATACAACTAATATATTTTGTTTGTGTTTATTTCTATCTATATAAATACATACATACATATACAGTATATATATACACACACTATATAGTGTCTATGCATAATATATACTGTATATACACACAATATGAATATTTTCAGATAATCCAATGAAGCTAAAAAATGCACAACTAATATATTTTGTGTGTCCATGTATATCTGTATACACATACATATACAGTATATATATATATATATATATATATATATATATATATATATATATATACTGTATCTGTAAAGAGATGTACAACACACACAGATATATATATGTATATGCAGGTATATATATACCTTTAGAGATATATACATATATACATACACACACACACATACAAGTACAGCGTATGTGTAAATTCTATATTTCACTTAGTTCTATCTTTACAACTAACGAATCATAACGACTCAGGTCCAGGAGTGGTCCGCATGCTGTTGCAGAGAGGAGTACAGAATGGGGGCAGTTGAGTTTATAAAAGTCAATCATGAGAATGAGCTTAAGATCTCGTTTTGTGTTCTCTGTTTTCCTTTTAATGGTTGTCTCTAAATTCCTGTGACAGAACACAAACCGACAGATCAGTGTGCCTATGATCAAGAGAGATGAAATGTGTCACAATGGCTTGAAGAGGTCTTTAATACTAATGCTTGTGACACGTTCCCTGAAACAATCTGCAAACTGTTTCCCTGTTTTGCCTAGATAAATTGCAGTATACTGTCTACAAGAAATACAATAAATCTGCTGATGAGGCAGGCAGGTGTCCCAGTCAGCTGCGTGCCGATGTGTATGTGTACTGTGTAGCACTTTTATACACCAGTGAAGAATCAAACCTGACAAATGCTCCACATCCTAAAATGAGGAGTTGCTTGCCTTTCGCTTTCCTTTTCCTTTGGCACATATACACTGGCACTGCCCGCGTCTACAACAACAACAACATGTATGTAGTACATTTTCATACAACCAATGTAGCTCCAGGTGCTACAAATAAGTCTAACGTGTAAGTTTATCTAGAACGTCAACCATCTGCAACACCAAACAAACGGTTCAGCAGCCTAAGGAGACCTTCAGTGTGTGGTGCAGGTGATGCAAGGTCCAGTCCAAGCAGGTGAGAATGGCAGGTTTACACACCTGTACAGACGATTCTTCCATCTTGGACGAACTTTGCATCAAATCAAACACACAGAGGAATGGGTAACCACCACCACTGTCAACCACCCCACTGGATTCCAAAGCAATGGCACAACACACCTAAAAGAGAAGACATGAGGCTCCATAATTTCACATATTGAAAATGATTTTATTTTTCCATTTACATTTAAATTGATATAAACCTGTTCAGGAAAATCAAATTTGCTGTTTTAATATAAGGTCAAACATTTAATAAGAAACCCATTTTTCAATAAATAAGCACAGACAATAAATTAGAACATATCACAAATTGACCAGTCGGTCACAAGAATGCTTTATCTACACAAAACATCCTAGATCACAGATTTTATTTTCAAAGGTTTGCTTGTTTGCTGTTGTCTTTTTTTTTTTTTCTTCTTATTTATAAAGTTTTTTTTTTTGTTTGTTTTTCTCTCCAGTGTTTTCTCCTGGTCAGCACATGCAGACAAAGCTGTTGTATTAAATTAACGGTGTATTTCATTCGCTGTACACACATCTTGTGTATCAATCTCATACTCGCGTGCCCTGGTTATGCCAGCATTGGCCTGTGTGCCCACGCATGCGGTTAGTGCAGGTGGCATTTCCAGGGATGCCCACCTTGCCATATTGAGTCTTGGTCAAACAGTTTGACTGTCGAGGTCCATTTTAGCTATGCTGTTTATTTCTGAAGTTGTGTAGGCACCAGTGACCCAAATCCCATCGTACTGCTCCAATCAATTAGCTATTAAACATCGAAATAATGAAGGAAAAGGGGAGCGTGGGCGAACAAAGTAAAGAAACACATTCAGCCATACATACCATACGTACATTTTTGTTTTTTCAAAGTGAGTGCAGTGTTCGCTGAAAAAAGCAAAAGTACAAAACAAATTGATCTAGTCTTTCTAATCAGCTCTGAACAGACGCTGCGGTGTTCCAGTCCCGGACGCTTGCTTTACGTTGCCCTCGGTGTTTGCTCGTGTAGTTCGCGACTTGGGATTTCGTTTTAAATCGTTATACACAACCAGTCTTGGTGTACATTTATATATAGATATACATATAGATCTTTTTTTTTTTTCCTTTTGTTCTTGTTCCGTGTTTCAAATCCTGAGTAAGCCCCCCGGCGTGTTCTCGAGAGTAGCGGGGACGGGTGGGGTGCAGCAGGGCCTCCTCGGCGGTCTCCTCGGCACTAGGTGAAGCTCATGGACACTGTGTGCTCGAGTGCTTTGCGGCGCAGGGACGCGATGCTCGTTCCTCTCCACACGTCGCTATCCGGGGAGCTGCACAGCTGCGGCGAGCCGGTCACGTTAGTGGGGCCCGAGAGGGACGAGGGCACCATGCCGGGGAAGGCGGGCTGGTAGAGGTGGGACTGCAGCCCCGTACCGTTGGAGGCCGCCGACAGGCTGCCGGACAGGCCCATGGAGTTGGGAGGTGGCCCGGCGCCGAGGCTGCACTGTGACAAGGACTGGGCCATGGCCTGCTGCCGACCCAGTGCCGGGGGGAGCTGCAGCTGCGACACACCGGGCATCCCGGCCGCCGCCCAGCGGGTGTCGTTGGCGTGAAAGGAGCAGAGACTGTCGCCCATGGCGGCCGCGGCCGCGGCGGCTGCTGACGGGAACTGAGGGAGGCCGTGGGTCGGGAGCAGTGTGCCGGGGGCGCGGAACACGTTCGTGGTCTTCTTGCGCTTCTTCCACTTGGCGCGGCGGTTCTGGAACCAAACCTGTGTGAAAGAAGAGAGAGAGAGAAAGAGAGAGAGAGAAAAAAGAGAGAAAATAACAGGTTACGAGTTTGACGACATGACAACGCACAACGCGTCCAAAGGCGGCGAACGACGTCCGCGCAATTTTAATGTTACGTCCGAAGCGAGTCGAGGTGCCGGGGACACGCGCGGCGACCTTACCTAGTCAGCTGGAAACGTGAAAAACAACACCCGACTTGTTTACACCTTCAAGCTCAGGTTGCACAAAAATACCATTAACCTCTTTGTCATCGTTGTAAATAACACATTCTACTGCTAGTCTCAATACCACATATTGGCTAATAAATCATAAAAAAGAAAAAAAGAATCTGTAAAAAAATGACATTCCTTGCTGTGAGCCGACAAAAGACAAAGTTAATGTGTTGTGCTGGAATTTACACTTTGAGGACAAGCCGGGTCCTTACGAGCTGAGTACGCGTTCGTGTTCAGATGGTCCCCGTCAATTTTTAATTTCTGGGAAATTATTTTTAAATAATCGCGTTCAGGTTGGTCATACTGATGAAGAAGCAACTTGATGGCAACCGTTCGGTTTAATTGTTGAGAAATGATTTTTAAATAATTGTGTTCCGGTTGTTTATATCGATAGAACACCTACTTGATGGCCCACATCAATATTTCATTTTTGAGGAATTATTTTTGAATAGTCACGTTCAGGTTTGTTATAATTACAGAAAAAATATTTGATGGCCCACATTTCTATTTAATTTCTGGGAAATTACTTTTTAAATAATCATTTTCAGGTTGGTTATACTGATAGAAAATCTCATTATGGGCCATATTTCTTTTTAATTTTTGAGAAATTATTTTTAAATTATCGTGTTCAAGTTGGTTATAGTGATAAAAAAACGTTATGTAATGGCCCGCACTTCTCTTTAATATTTATGAAATATTTTTTAACTAATCAAGGCTATACAAATAGAAAAACTCAGTATGGTCCACATTTATATATATATATATATATATTTTTTTTTTTGAGAAATCATTCTTAAATAATCATGTTCAGGTTGGTTATAGAAAAGCTCCGTGATGCCCCACATTTCTATTTCATTTTTGAGAAATTATTTCTGAACAATCCCGTTCAGATTGGCTATAGAAAAGCTTACTGATGTCCCACATTTCTATTTAATTTTTGAGAAATCATTTAAAAGAATCCTGTTCAAGGCGGTTATAATGAGAAAAGCTCATTGATACCTCACATTTCTATTTAATTTTTGCGAAACTATATTTTTAATGACATCAAATCGACGATGCATTTTACGTTCTGTACGTTATTGTGTGATTTATATGACTCCTTTGTTTTATTTCGTACATTTGATCCTTGTTACACATTTATGCTGTAATTGTAATTGGTGTTTTGATCTTGGACGAGATCGTATTCACAGTTTCTTTAAATTTAACAAAATGAAACAAAAATATTTTGTATTGGACATTAATGTTTGTTGTATGTATAAAATGTACATTATCATGTTAATGAAAGCTGTTGAAATATCATATATGTAACAAAAACCAGTGCTAATGTTAAAAACGGTTAAATCTTTGCTTATCGGTTTTCTATTACCGTATAATAGATCTAGCTTCACATCTAGACTCTTTCAGTATTTTAAACTATTTAAAATGTGCTTATTAAATAAATTAAACATCAACTTATTAGGTCTTGTATGAGACGGGATGCCCAACATCTTTAACATAACGTTCCGTTGTTTTAATTTTTTTCGGCATCAGAGATTGCGTTTCCACACAGCGATCATTTACTTATTAAAAATACATTCGTCCAAATTATATTTTATACTATATTTTGTATTTTATTTCAGTTTTCAAAATATCAGTTTACCAGTTTACTTTAAGCAACCCAGTTTAAAAAAAATATACATGTACATTTTGCGCATTTAACGTAGGAAACGTTAAATTGTACGGTATACCGTTCTAATATTATAATACATGCATTGTGTTCATTTAGTTACATGTTTTAATGAGGACAGTGCCTTTTAAAATAACCTGTGATCGTGGAATGTGTAACAATTCTGGCTGTTAAGTTTTTACAGCACTAAATACCTTCATACATTAATCAGGATGAAATAAAATTAAGTCGATTGGTTAAGTATTAATTCACCTCTTAAAATAGTTTCAATACAAACTATATATATATATATATATATAGATATACACACACACACATCTAGATAGATAGATAGATAGATAGATAGATAGATAGATAGATAGATAGATAGATAGATAGATAGATA
>JANRMT010062835.1:29379544-29394544 GCA_026402145.1 Polypterus bichir lapradei | reverse complement strand
TCGGGGCAAAAGTGAGAGGGGCATCGCTTGGGAGCGCCCTTGTCCCTGGGAGTCCCTTACTCTTTTATAAGATGTGAGGAAGGCCCGTAAATGCGTACGACTGCTAATCACCAATCTCGCCGGGTTTACGGCAAACTTCCAAAGCACGTGAGCAAAAACATAGCATTTTATGCACATTTTCCAAAAGTTCGCATGTTCTTTACGAGCTAAGCGATAAAGAGCTGCTGCTCGGTTAGCATCTAGAAATCCAGTTTTGTTGGGATGCTCTGTTAAACGTAAAATAAAAAAAATACACATTTTTTTTTAAATCACCATGCACACACTTAAAATTGAATGGCACTTTATGGATCTTGTTGTGCGGTTCCTCCCCTAACTATTGTTTGACAGAGCACCATTTCATTCTGGGATGGGATCTTTACATATGAAGTTGGTTCTTTCTGTTTTGAAAATTTCCCTAATATATGGGTGAAAAAAATCTTTTAATATATGGTAGGCTATACCTAGCAGGACAGTAACTGATGAAGAAATGCTGGGCTTGGCCCGAGTTACTGTGTACAGCGAGAGGCCTTTTAAAATCAGGAGCCACTGGGATTCACAGATCTGTTACCATCAATAGATCTATAAATAAAGGCTCTTTCTGGAACCTTCACATGGATGAGACCCCAAAATGGATCCCGTATGGCATTGCTGTGAAGATCCACTCTGGCTCCTTCATTTATCCGAGTGTACCATCTTGGTGTCCAAACTGCACTGGCAATGGTATGGAAGGAGCCTTCATGTGGAGGGGTCTTTTGGGATCCAACAGATGGTCCTACCATTGCAATGCCCCCAAGATGCACTCTGGCCCTTTTATTTTTAAGTGTGTACTCGGCTGACAAACCGACAATATTTTTAAAATGTTAATAAGATGTAGGCGCATTCCCCCGGTTTGTCTGCGCATAAACTGGCAACATGAAATCTTTATTTTCTAATTTTAACGGGGCATCATATACACAATATATTTATAGTACACTGATTACAACTTAATTAGTAATATTTGTTTTCTTAGATTTTTTTTTAACAATCCAATCACATGAGTGTCTGGTAAACGAGAAAATCAGATTCTTAAAAACGCGTCCCGGGATATAAAGTGTAATGCTCGGCACTTTTGTGTTCATTGGCGTATTCAATTTTAAACGCATGTAAAGACACCAAGCTGCACAAAGTGTAACATCCCGGATCGACTTAAAATGATTATACAATAGACCACCGCACTGTGTGGTTTGTGCGTTCTTTGTTGTCTACACTGTTTGTTTGTTTGTAAACAACGTTTTATTATTTTTAAAGACAAAATGAAAAAGGGGGACAACCAGATAGGCCAAACTCAATATCAAAAAGAGAACGGAGGTGTTTTACTTACACTGCTAAAAACGAGGATATCAAAGCGGTTCTTCAGAGCGATGCCATAGGTAAACCATTTTTCGTTCCCAAAAGACCACCCACATGAAGTTTCCAAAAACAAACTTCATTTATTTAAATCTGTAACAGCCTAATAACCATCCATCCATCCATTATCCAACCCGCTATATCCTAACTACAGGGTCACAGGGGTCTGCTGGAGCCAATCCCAGCCAGCACAGGGCGCAAGGCAGGAAACAAACCCTGGGCAGGGCGCAGCTAATAACCAGGAACAGATTTGTGAAATAGCAATGGATCCTGATTTTAAAAGGACTCTCGCTGCATACAATAGCACAGGCCAAGTCCAGGTTTTCTTGATCTGTTAGTGTCCTGCTAGGTATAGCCTATCAAAAATAAATGATTTCAGTATTTATTTCTACATATTAAGAGGTTTCTCAAAGTACAAAGAAACAACTTCATATACAAAGATCCCTTCCCAGAATGAAATGGTGCTCTGTCAAGCAAAACTTATATGAGGAACCACATAATCCAGTAAAGAACCATAAAGTGCCATTAAAGAACCATTAGTTTTAACAGTGTAGGGGGCAAAGAGAGGACCAATGCTGGACAAGGGGTCATGCCATCGTAGGGCTTACACACACCCACTAATCCACAATCAGTTTAAAGTGTTACTTTTATTTATGTTGAATCTCACTTGGCACATAATGTCGTAAAGTTAATTCTGTCAGTCCATGTCCTCAAAATCCACATAGGCATAAAGATGGAAGTTTAAGGTCACATATGCACAAAATCAAAATGAGATTCTCACTTGCGCGCCATTTGAAGTTTTGTTAGAGTCATACAATACTAGTGCAGCCTTAATTTACATGTATCTTGTGATTTCTAGTCGTCTTTGCAAATTTTGAACTATTTTTCATATTTTTTTGTTACTTCTGTCGATCAGGTTTATAAATGATACGCAGCGCACTGTCCTTTTAAATTTGCCTGGGGTTCATGCTCTTTGTGGGCAGTTCCCCATGAGGCGGAGCCACTGACATGACATCACCACCTTGAGCCCGCCCTCTGACTATCAGGAAGCTTGAGCAGCTGCTCTTTGACGCTTGCTGGCAGAGTTAAGATATTGTTTCTGTATTTGGATTGTGCTTTTGGTTTTTGGTTTGTTTATTGGAGTCTGTTTCTGGATTGTGATTTAGGACTCATTTGGTTAGGATTACCTTTTTGGGCAACTCCTTTTTGTTCTTTTGAGCTTTGTTTGATGTTCATTTGTCATTGTCCAACCCACTATATCCTATCACAGGGTCACGGGGGTCTGCTGGAGCCAATCCCAGCCAGCACAGGGGGTGAGGCAGGAACAAATCCTGGGCAGCCCACTGCAGGGCACACACACACACACACACACACACACACACCAAGCACACACTAGGGACAATTTAGGATTGCCAATGCACCAAACCTGCATGTCTTTGGACTGTGGAAGGAAACCCATGCAGACACAGGGAGAACATGCAAACTCCACGCAGGGAGGACCCAGGAAGCGGACCCAGGTCTCCTTACTGCGAGGCAGCAGCGCTACCCACTGTGCCACCATGCCACCCTTGTTCTTTTGTTTAAAAATGAATATGTTTTCATTTATACAGAAATTATCGTCTTTGACGGTTTGAGTTTATTGAGTTGGACGGTTGTTTCCTTCTTGTAAGGCATTTTGGAAGATATAAGCTTTTTTTTTTTTTTATTTAGTCCAGTTCTCTCATTTCTGGGCCTAGTGAGACCACAGCCTCCTGGTGGTACATTGACATTGTAGTTTGGAGTAAGCTGGTCTGGGTGGCAATGAAGGTTCTGCTTTGTGCTTTTTTGTGAAGGCGACAGACCCACTTCCACCATGTTTAAGTCTCCTTCACTTAACGAATACCAATAATAAATACACAATGAGAGACAACAAATACAAAAACCTTAAATGAAACAACACTTGATAGATGTGCTGTGTTGATGCCCTTGTCAGTATCAATGGCTGTTGAGTATACTGGTGACCTGCAGATAAAACTGCCAGCTAACCCGGTGGTGTGATTACTGCCAATTCTGAACAGAGGAGAAAGAAAAGTGGTTGTACAGGATGGCCGGGGTCTTTTTGGCTTATTTTGGCAGCTGTGCACCAGCTGATCTCCTCACCATTTGTAGAATGGGATGTAATGCAGCCAGGGACGATGAGCTCCTCAGTGTACCTAAAAAAGAGTGGCAAGCAAAGATGGAAACATCTGGGCAGTGTGTGTTATACTGTATCAGAGAGCTGTGTATCAGAATATTCCAATGTCACCACCCTTTGTAGGACTTGGCAGCCCTGAGCTCAGCAGCTGCCACACAGGATGCTATTCAGCCAGACAGTGTGGACTCCATTTTCACCTAAATGATTTGGACACATTAAATATAGCAGTGGCCCCATCATTAGGCCATGTGGTGCTCCACTTTTGACCTCAGCTAATTTATAAAATGATCCTGGCTCCATAATACACTGTGTTTAGCACCTGCATGTGTGCCTCACCCTCACGGCTACCCCCAAATATGGTAAAATGCTGCTTTCATGTGTTTTATTACTGAAATAGGATTTACCAACTGTACAAACCTCTAAAAACTCTTCCTGATTAAACGTGAAGGCTCCACAGTAGGTAGCACTTCACCCTCACAGTGCTTGAGGAGGAGTCCGCACCCTCTGAGCTTTTCTTCCTGCGTCCCACTTGCAGCACTGAATTGGCCCTCTGTGAGTGTGAGTGCTGAGGGGTGAATGAGCACAATAACACATCAGAACAATTTCACAAAGAGATACATAGTCGGCCCAAAAAAGACTGCCGATCTCATCCACCACATTGTTATAAATGAAGATGAGATTTGAAGGTCCCTTCTCTCGGCTATTTATTTATTTAATTAATTAATCTATCGTTCTCCGCAGGAAAAACAAATCGTAACATATTTAACCAGTTTCCACCTTCATTGCCATGTTCTTGTTGAAGATCATCTAACATGCTATCTCTTAATCTTGCTTTGTTTAACCTAAAAATGAATCGATCTCGTTGCTCTTCTCTGGACCTGTTCTAGTGCTGATATGTCTTTTTTGTGATATGGAGACCAAAAATTGCAAGCCGTGCTCAACATGAACTCTAACAAGGTTATTGTTATGGTGTCTTCCCTGATTCAAATGTGTTTTCAATTTATTTAATCTTTTTATTGATTTTTACTGTAAATATTATTAAGAATTAGTGTTTGCCACATTATCTGTTAATGTACATTTTATTGAAAGTATTGTTTCATGTAAATAGTTGTTCTTGTTGTAAAGTAAAGTGTCAACAGATGGGGTCCCCCGACAGCTCAAGGGTCACCTCTGGTGTTAATATTCGGTGAACTTACATTGCTCAGCTCTCTCTTGTTTCTAGACTGCAGATTGTTTATTTTGAACTATTTTATGTATTTATCTTCCCTTATTTCTGGATTTATTTTTAGGTTTTGGATTTGTTGTTTTTGAGTTGCTTTATAGGCAACTTTCTGTATGTTGAATATTTTTTGACTCTATATTTCTAAAGAAAACTTTTATACATAAGGCACATTGTTTTGGATATCGAAGGCCAGGGGTGTCACAATTCCCCTCTCTGCCTATTGTCATGTTTTACTGTCTGGTTTTGTCTTTAACTGTGTTTAAGTGTTTAACATTTTATAAGGTCTCTGAGCTGTTAAAAAAGATACAGTATAAAAGCACGAGAAAAAGTCCAAAGAAGATCATCCAGGTCAGGGGTCTCCAAGCTTTTTTCCCCTAATGGTTACTTTTATAAAATTACAAAATTTATGAGGGATACTCATGTTTTCTAACGTTTATTCTTATAGCTTATTTTGCATTAAAACATCACAAATAATATTTAGTTCACCTGCAACTGCATATTGTATGTCTGTATGCATTTTCTAGTGTATCTCACACTATTGAATTAAAACACAAATGCTGTCAAAACAAAACAATGCAATTCCAAAAACACAGATGTTACTTCTTCATTTGTCGTTTTGTTCCATGTCACTGTGTCACTTCACAAGTCCAGTTGCGCGTGTGATGTGTTTTTTAGTTAGTCAGATGATTGGCACTGCATGGAGTCAACAAGAGAGGCAGGTGTATGGTGGAGTGGAGCCATTTAGGTTCACTCTTATGGAGTCATTTATATATTCATCTGTCAGTCTTGTTCTGAACTTTGATTTCATGACATTCATGTCAGACTCACAGAGGTATGGAGACCCAAACAAAGCAGACATTTTCAGAGCTGCTTGGTGAAGATTCTTATAGTTATCTGGCTCTACTAAGCTCCAGAAATGCTGAGATTGCTGTTGAGACTTTAACTGCACATTATTTTGAAGGTTTACTAATAAATATTGTCGGAGATGGCTGGGGTGGCGACCCGGCCAGGACGCCCAGGAGAACTGGAGGAGGCCTTACGCCTTCCCCAGACCATGTGGGGGCGTCCGCCCTGGTACCTTTGAGGGCCACGGGTACAGAGCTTTGAAGCTCAACCCTGTAGGGGCCCATGGTCACTGCCAGGGGGCGCCCCTATGCCTTTGGAGCCCTGGACCTTAGCACTTCCGCCACACCCGGAAGTGCCAGGGGGAAGAGGAGCAGGGACACCCAGAGTGCTTCCGGGGATACAGCTGGCACTTCTGCCACACGGGGGTGTGTCGGAGGAAGATTGTTGGGACACACCTGGTGTACATCCGGGTGATTATAAAAGGGGACCACCTCCCTTCATATGATGAATCGGGTGGAAGAGGACAAGGTCTCTGGAGGAGGCAAGGAGGTGGCCTGGAGAAAGAAAGGCATTGTTGTGTTGTGGCCAGGAGTTTGAGGTTGTGTGGCAATGTAAATATGAAGAATAAACGTGTGTTGGGTGATTTCAACGTGTCTGCCTGTCTGTGTCCAGGCCGGCTACCACAATATATCTATATCTATATATCTATCTATATACTGTATCTATATATCTATCTATCTATATCTATATATCTATATATATATATATATATCTATATATATATATATATAATATAATGTCTCTCTATCTGTCTGTATGTATGTCTGTCCGCTTTTCATGAGAGAACTACTTAACATATTTAGATTGTTTTTTTTGTATAATATCCTTGAACATTCTGCTTGATTTTGCGACTTCTCTCATTGTGCTATGTATCAGAGTTCACTTGCGGTACCGATTTATTTGCGCGAATCCGAGAAACACGCGGCAGGCCGAAGAGAGGGGCATTCCTCACTCACTTGCTTGTCCCTTAACTCCGCTTAGCTAGCAAACGAGAGAACAATTGAATTCAGCTTTGTTTGATATTTAAAATAAAGTGTTACTTAGGTCCGGATATTCTCTTAAGTGTATGCCACATTGAAAAGAGAGACTGCAATTCAGATTGTGGATCGTGATTTAGTGTTAAAAGGATCGTGATATGATTTTTTTTGGAAAGATTACCCACACCTAATTTGACTAATCAAGTTTTCAAATTTATGTCGGATTCATTAATCCTTTGGCGAGCTACTTGGAAAGGGGCTGCGAGCGACGTGTTGGAGACCCCTGATCTAGGTTGATTCCAAGATTGCAGGTTACGTGAAATGGGGAAAGATTAAAGGAGTTGAACCTTTTTAGCTTAAGCAAAAGTAAATTAAGAGGTGACAGGATCGAAGCAATCAAGGTTATGAAAGGATTAGTCCAGTGGATCAAGACTGTTACTTTAAAATGAGTTTAACAAGAACATGGGGGCACAGTTGGAAATTTGTTAGGGGTAAATTTTGCACAAACAGGAAGTTTACCTTCAACAAGAGAACCACAGACACATGGAATAAGCAATGTGGTAGACAGTAGGACTTTATGGACTTTCAAAGCTGGACCGGAAGTTATTTTGGAGGTATTAAGTGGGTAGGACTGGCAAACATTGTTGGGCTGAATGGCCCATTCTCGTAAAAAATTTCTAATGTTCTAACATTTCCCTGAGATGTCTAATATTTTTTGATAACAGTTATGAATCATGGAGAATTCAAATACTTCTTGTTTGAACTTTATTAAAGTTATATTTTGAATTTTACTGCAACACCACATCAATTCTTTAGCGGAACAAAAACATGGGACCTTGCAGTATCCGTAACAAACTTCCCTGTGAGTCACAGTGTCCTTTACCCACTGTCACTTTGTCCTGCACCTCCGTGTCCAGCTTTGCCAGAGGCTGAAGACAAGAGAGCAAGTGAAGCGGTTATTCTTCTCTGAGTGACTCTCTTTAATATCTGGGAGTTTTTCTTCCTCCTGCCGTTTGCTACAACTAATTCAAATGCTTTCCGGTAATTAATAACACTCCTCCATCTTCACTCGATTGACTTAGAGACTGCTCGACAACGCTGCAAGCTGCACATCTGTAAAAAGTGCACACAGAAGTGGAATATGAAATGTGATGGAGACAGACTAAACATAAGCTCATCCTACTAGTACGTCCCTGCCAGCGTCCAAGCCCAGTCTAAAGATTAGCCATTCATTCTAAATTTACCTTTTCTGGTTGGCTGTGCCAGAAGATGGTTTGGTGCCCCAACTTGATTCCTGCTTTGCACCTTGTGCTGCTAGAACAGGTGCCAAACGTCTATCAGACCTTAACTGCAATAAATAGAGCTGCAGAATGAGTACATGAATGATGCAAGTCAAAATCTTTTGGGCACTCTGATTTCATGCCTGATTCCGAAGACATGTTGACAGGTTCATTGGTTATATCTGCCTTGTGTGGGTGTGTGAGTGACAGTGCTCCACAAATAAATGGTGCCCCATAAATCCCATCATGCTTTCTGCCAGATCTTGTTGGTCTACACTTCAGCCACCCACAACAATAGATCTGAGCGAGAGTATCTGGAGATTTCATGAAGAGATGAATGAATGAAAGGCAATTCAAAAACAAGTCATCAGCTAGACTGGCGACTGTAAATTGACCCCATATGAACGAGTGTGAGTGAGTGTGTGTGTGCAGGAGCGTGATCGATAATGGACTGACCTCCCATCAAGGCTCTTGTCTTACACCCACTGCTGCCAGCATAGGTTTTATAACAGAATACGCAGATGTGTGAAATGAATAAATGATAGTAAATTACCTCAATGATGGTCAGTTTACTCTGAGGACAACCGTCAAAAAAAAATACAATCAGACTGACTAACTGAAAGTCTTCCCAGTTTGTGCTTACAATGGATTCATAAAACATTCAGACCCATTTGCTTTCGCCGCACTTTATTGTATTGTAGATTTGCGTTAAATGGAAAAATTGGTCATTTTTGCTCAACAATCTACACTCATTAATCCATAATGAAAAAGTGAAAACATGCATTCAGAAAGGCTTGCAAATTAAAAAAAATCAAAAACTGAAATCTCTCATTCATAGGAGTATTCGGGCCGTTAATTCAAGTAATGAGTAGAATCCCTTTAAGGCAGCAGTTTCTTGGGTAAATCTCCACAAGCTTTACAAATGTGGATTTGGGCAGTTTATCCCATTCCTTCAGGCAGATCCTCTCAAGTTCCATTAGCTTGGATGGGAAGCGTCTGTAAACTGCCATCTTCAGGTCTCCTCACAGATGCTCTATGGGGTTTAATTTTGGACGTTGGCCGGGCCTCTCAGGGACAATCAGAGACTTGTCTCAAAGTCACTCCGGTGTTGTCTTGGCTGTGTGCTTCAGGTGGTTGTAATGCTGTAAGGTAAATCATCTCCCCAGTTCGAGGTCTCATGCTTTATGGAGCAGGTTTCCTTCAAGGACCTCTCTGTATTTGGCTGTGTTCATCCTTCCCTCACTTTTGACCAGTCTCCTTATCCCTGCTGTTGAGCAGCACCTCGTCGCATGACGCTGCCACTACCACCACAAGAATCCTTATACAGTAATCAGTTAAGCTTGCTTAAGTTAATCCCATATTCTACATTTCTTTAAAGTGAAGTGGAGCATTTTAGTCAGGTCGTTTTCTAACCCGGTTAGTCCTGAACAGGCTCACAGGGGTTGGTGGTCCCTATCCCAGCTACCCCAGGCACAAGGCAGGAACAAACATGTACTCATTTACACATATTTATTGTCGGTATTGAGAGATCCTCAAGTGGCTCCATTAGACTGGACAGGTCTCTCCACAGGTGGGGTTAGGTCTGGGCTTTGATGGGGCCACTTACCCCGATGCCACTCCAGTGTTGTCTTGGCTGTATGCTTAGGTCCTTGTCATTCTGAAAGGTGAATTGTCACCCCTGTCTGAGGTGGTCTGCACTTTGGCACAGGTTTTCTTTGTCTAGCCTCTCTACCATAAATACCAGTGCTACTGAGATGGTCGCCCTTCCAACAGGTTCTCTCATCTCAGCAGAGGACTTCTAAAACTGTCTTAGAGTGGCAGTTAGGTTCTTGGCCTCCTTATTGCCCGGTTAATCAGTTTTGCTAGCTGACCGACTCTAGGAAGAAGAGTGCTTGTGGTTCCCACTTCTTCCATTTCACAATTATTGAAATACTGGGTTCAAATCCTGCTGTGATTTGCTGTCCATGTGAATTTTGTATGTTTCCATGCCTGTGTGGGTTTTCCTCCCACATCTCCAAAGGTGTACACTTTAGGTGAAGTGGTTTGTGGGCATCATAGAAGGTATATTTACACACACACTCACTCATTCTCACTCATCTAATGTGTTCATGTCTAGTTCAGCATTTCTCAACCTTTAAGTATTTGCGACCCGAGTTTTCATAACAGTTTTAATCGAACTCTCTAACGTCTTTTTGAAAGGAGCCCACTAATACCAATTTGTTCTTTTTTAATTAATGATATATCATAGATGCATATTTTATTATACCTACTTAACTTTTATCGACATTTATCGAACTCTATATTTATTTTTCTAGTATCAGAATGTAGTTTAAGTTCATTTGTTTTGGTTTCAATAGATGTATTTTTCACATTTTTAATTCTTGTTTTCTTTTTTTCACATCTTCGCGCCCCCCCTTTTTGTTACTTCACGCACCCCTAGGGTGTCCCGCCCCACAGTTTGAGAACCACTGGTCTAATATATGGTAAGGAAACCAAAATGATATGTTAAAACCCAAAAAATACAAAGAAAATGCATAAAATGCTGCTCAGATATTGACCAAGCCACAAGTGAAATCCAGGACTCTGGCAGCCTGAGACAGACACAAGTACAGTATAAATATGAAATTCAAATTAGCTCATTGATAACCAACTATATAATACTCTGAGTAATATGCTATCTGGCACCTTAATGTCTTCAGGGCAAGCATTTCGGATTATTTGGGAATACAGCAGAACTGATAAGTGGCGTAATTATAGGCAGCGAAGGTGGCACCATAGTACCAGGGCCCATGGTGTTGTCTGGCAAGTCTTTATTATTAATGTGCGTGCAATTTAGCACTGACGTAAAAAAGTATAAGATGGTATAATTCCCAAACTCCATAAAGACTCATTTTGACTGTTGACCTTTTATGTAACCTTCAGGCTTGATGTGTATTGTTGATGGACGGGATTTTTTAAATTTCATTTACGTCACTGGCACAGATGTTAGCAGTTATACCTCACAACTCCAGAGTCTTGGTCTCAAATTCTGTGCTCTGTCACCGTCTCTGTGTAGCATACAAAGACAAAGAAAATTAAAAGAACTGAATGGAGTGACTTGTAGTACGACATACAGTACACATGGCCACGAAGACAACCATCTGCATAAGTGACTTGTGCTGTAATGAAATTTAGTTTATCTTGTAGTGTTTTTGCAGAATAAATGTTTGAAATGTGGTACTTCATCCCTGGCCTTCACAATGTACATATGTGATGTACATATGTGAAATCTTTCAATAAATCTGAACAATTTTAAGTAGTGGTAATTATAATTCAAATTTTGTGACAAATTTTCAGAATAAATTCATTATCTGAACATTATGGAACTACTATACTACGGTCAAAAGGCCAAGGCCTTGCTTTATTTCCAATCTAGGGTTTGTCTCTTTGTCTCTCACAGCCCGTCCCTGCAGTTTCGCATCTCCTACTGAGCCACACAGGTTCAGTAAATGTATAGGTGGATGAATGTATCACTCATTTAAAGCCGGCATGTTTCAGTAACGTTAACGCCATTTTCTTGCCATTGCCCTGAAGCGTTATTTCAACCCCAGTCAGAGTCTGCTGATGTTAGTGTGCATCCTGTGAGATGGAAAGAGTCTGTAACTTTAAATTTCTTGTAGTCACCATCACTGATGACCTAACGTAGACACAACACACCTTAGTTATTATTAGGAAGACTCACCAATGTTTCAGCTTTCTGAGGCATCTGTGAAGAGTCTTTTCTCTCCATCTACGTTCACCAAGTTCTATAGGTATACAGAGGAGTCCATCCTTACTGGATGCATTACTTGCTGGGAACCACAAGTTGGTAGAGATGGTGGTGAACTTGCCATATGGTATTACTGGGACGTAGTTGTCTTCTGTCCAGGACATGCTGAATAAAACACACAATTAAGAAAGACAAAGAGTGTTATTAAAGACCTCAGCCATCCTACAAAGACACTTTCCATACTCCTCCAAGCAGTATAGAGCCAATAACACTCACACCACTTGAGTTAAAGACAGTTTTTATTTGTAGGTCACAAGGCTACTCAGTTGCCCATCGTACATTAACTGCATGAGTGTTTCTTCTGTATATTTTCTGATGTAGTACTTAATGTATGATGTTAAAGTCACTGCCTTTATTGCATTCTGTGCTGCCAAAGAACCAAACAGCAAGAAGAATGGAAATGAAAGAAAGTCAAAGTCCAACCAAAACATCAACACTTTTACCAAAAGTCTGTGTGTCAATCAGAAGGCAATGTCAAGAAGAATAGCAAGAGTTTGGAAAAACGAAACAATTAAGACAGACATGTCGATGTTTTATTTGTTGGTTACCTAAATCCTAGATGAGTGAAGTGTCACAGAGGAATTTAAAAAGACGCGTAGAGGACGTCAGAAATTGCGAAGCACAGAACCCCAACCCACCCCTGGTAACTGGGAACAGCGGCCACAAAATAAAAGCACTCATGAATTAACTAAAAGGTGTTGTGGAACAGTCACAAATAGAAAAGTGAAAAAAATCTTCCAAAATGTGTGAATGAGAGAGACAAATAGACAGAAATGTCCAGCTATGACATAACACTAATATTTCCTCAAAAAAGGCTTAGATATCGCAGGAAAAAACATTTTTAAAAGGTAGACACCCATATCACGTTCATTATCTGTTCCTGGTGTTATACTTCTGCCACCAGGCAGTGGGAGCCTTTAATTGCATTATATATACATGACAATATATTTGAAGACAAACTTGAAATTATTAAGTCAACCACTAATTCTGAAACGAACCAGAGAAGGTTTAAGCTCATGTGTGAAAAAAGCTGAGATGGATCTTGCAATAAAACAGGAACCCTCAACACTTCAGCAAATACACAAGAGAATGGTTCAAAGAAATATGAACTGAATTGAAGTCCAGATCTAAACCTACCGAAATTGTGTAGAGGAATACCATCAGATGTCACACAGCTGGAGAAATTCTGTGTGCAGGAGTTGGTAAGGAGTCCTCCCAGTTGGTATGCAGTATAGTAAGTGGTGGACTGACAGATACCTATGAGACAAGGTTACTTCTACTACAACAGTCCACACCAAGTATTTAAGATACAGGGGCATTTACATTTCCACACCAGTAAATTACATTTGTATTATAATAATAGTAATGAACAAAGTCTCCATGCTTACTTGTCAGAGCAGATAAGCTTACACTATCCATAGCATCAAAATGAGATTCTGATTTCCACTGATCACATACTTACTTTACAGACCACTTTGACATAGTAATGTACAGTCATGCTTATTGTTATCATAAGTTGAATTCTTTGTTTCGAGGAAATAAAAATCTGAAAAGAGTGCAGGATGTTCTTATTTATGACTACTGCATTCAGACTGCCTTCCTTGAGATTTATTGCCCAGAAAAATAACTATCACAGGACTATTTGTATTACGGTAAAATGAAATTATGGCTGTTTAAAAATGCTATATGTTTTTGTAGTACCATCAGTTTCACTATTGTAGAAAAACATTTACCCTGTACTGCCTACATTATAATTCTGAATCTCTTATTTTATTACTAGAACAAATGAGAAAGAGGATTTCTATAAGAGTTTTCATCTCCAGAAAAATAAAAATTTTGACTTTATCTAGAATGAAGACTGTACATCTTTATGTAGGCAGGAGAAGACAGAGCGACTAATAAGCTATTCTAAAATAGCCAATAAGGGTTACCTTAAAGTCAAAATGAACAAAGCAAGCAGTATGAATAAAACCATCTCCATTACTAGCCCTTAACTGTACTTATTAACCATTGTCACTTTCACAGTTTGTGACGCACAAAGCCATTCCAAGTGACTTCTTTTAAACCTGTGACTGACCGATGTCAACTGATTATATATATATACTGTGGTCCCCGGCCGGGGCTGGAGCCCGGCCGGGACGCCCAGGAGGACGTGAGGAGGGCTTGTGCCTCCTCCAGACCGCGAGGGGGCGTCCGTCCTGGTTCTGTTGGGGTCCACGGGTCGAGGGCATGGAAGCCTTACCCTGTAGGGGCCCGTGGTCACCGCCAGGCGGAGCCCCGATGCCGGTTTATCCCATCTGGTCCTCGGCCGGGGCTGGAGCCCGGTCGGGACGCCTTGGAGGACCGGAGGAGGGCGTGTGCCTCCTCCAGACCGAGTGGGGGCGTCCGTCCTGGTTATGCAGGGGGCCTCGGGTACAGGGCTTGGAAGCCCAGCCCTGCAGGGACCCGTGGCCACCGCCAAGCGGCGCCCCAGTGCCTAATTATCCCGGGAGCCCGGCACTTCCGCCACACCAGGAAGTGCCGGGGGAAGACGACCGGGGATGCACGGACGGCTTCCAGGTGCGCAGCCGGCACTTCCGCCACACAGGGGTGTGGCCAACGTCAGGTGCCGGGAAGCAGCTGGAGCTCATCCGGGTCCCCATAAAAGGGGCCGCCTCTCTCCAGTCAGGAGGTGGAAGTCGGGAGGAAGCAGACGGAGCTGGAGAGAGAGGACGGGAGGCGGCCAGGAAGGCACAGAGACTGTGGGCCCTGGACTTTGGGGAAATCGGTGCAAGAGGCACTGGGGTTGTGAGTGACATTTGTATATAGTGTGAAAATAAACGTGTGTTGGGTGAAGCCATGTTGTCCGTCTGTCTGTGCCGGGGCCAGCGTTCACTATATATATATATATATATACAGGGTGGGCCATTTATATGGATACACCTTAATAAAATGGGAGTGGTTGGTGATATTAACTTCCTGTTTGTGGCACATTAGTATATGTGAGGGGGAAAACTTTTCAAGATGGGTGGTGACCATGGTGGCCATTTTGAAGTCGGCCATTTTGGATCCAACTTTTGTTTTTTCAATAGGAAGAGGGTCATGTGACACATCAAACTTATTGGGAATTTCACACGAAAAACAATGGTGTGCTTGGTTTTAACGTAACTTTATTCTTTCATGAGTTATTTACAAGTTTCTGACCACTTATAAAATGTGTTCAATGTGCT
>JANRMT010062835.1:29340514-29374544 GCA_026402145.1 Polypterus bichir lapradei | reverse complement strand
AACACATTGAATGAGGAGGTGTGTCCAAACTTTTGGCCTGTACTGTATATATATAGCTATAGTGGTACCTTGGTATACGTCCGCTTTGGAATAAGTCCAACTTGTTATACGTCCTTTTTGGACCCAAAAAATTTTGCTTGGTATACGACCTTTGTTTGGAATACGACTTGCGTGCTAACCTTGTTTACCTCTCTCGAGACAAAACCATGACTGCCCACGAGCGTCAGTGCACCAGTTGCTAGCATTCAGTGAACAACCCGCGCTATAACTCTCTGTGAATTTTCACGTGTGTGGTATAGCGGGGTCCACAGCTCCTGTCAAAGGCCAGTTTTAAAATAAATAATCACCGCACTCGCAGCTTGGTGAGGGAGCGTGGTGGTTGTGTGGCTGAAGCGTTTCTCAGGGCGATTCGCGATGTGGGCATTTCTCACCTAAGTGCACAGGTGACAGACCATCCACATTCGTGATTGTTCCTGGGGCTGCTTATCTTGATAAATAGAAGCATGAGTCGGCTAGAAGGGGAGGAAAAAGAAAGAACGGGCGGGAGGTTGCGAGAGAAAGAAATAAAGAAAGAAAGAAAGAAAGAAAGAGAGAGAGAGAGAGACGGTGCAGGAGAGCGTTGCAGCTGAACAGGGAGCCTGGGTGTTGGGCCGACACCCGGTGAATAGTAGTAGTGGTCACTCCTGCTGAGTGATCATGGAGCGGGATTGACTCTCCGCGTAAGGCAGCAGGAGTCGGGACTTGGGCGAGTGTACAGTAAACCCTCGTTTATCGCGGTTAATCTGTTCCAGACTCAACCGCGATAAATTAATTTCTGTGAAGTAGGATTCTATATTTATAAATCTAATATTTATGCAGTTAGAGCATAGAAAACCTGTTTACCTTCTAAATACATTTTTTAACATTAGTAGAGCCCTCTAGACATGAAATAACACCCTTTAGTCAAAAGTTTAAACTGTGCTCCATGACAAGGCAGAGATGACAGATCCGTCTCACAATTAAAAGAATGCAAACATATCTTCCTCTTCAAAGGAGTGTGCGTCAGGAGCAGAGAATGTCAGAGAGAGAGAGAGAGAGACATAGAAAAAAAGCAAACAATCAAAAATCAATACGTGCTGCTAGAGCTTTTAAGTGTGCGAAGCACCGCGCAGGAAGCATATCGTATATCATTGAGGAGTTTTATTTAATACGTAATACATGCTCTGATTGGGTAGCTTCTCAGCCATCCGCCAATAGCGCCCCTTGTATGAAATCAACTGGGCAAATTAACTGAGGAAGCATGTACCATAAATTAAAAGACCCATTGTCCGCAGAAATCCGCAAACCAGCAAAAAATCTGTGATATATATTTAGATATGCTTACATTTAAAATCTGCGATGGAGTGAAGCCGTGAAAGTCGAAGCATGATATATTGAGGGATCACTGTACAGTATTCCCCAGCGTAGGTGCCCTGGTCGCTGTGGATCCCAAGTCGCTGTCAAGAGGAGCCTACCAGAGCCAGGGATCGGAGAGGTGAACTGAACAGCTGAAGTAGGCAGAGTGAAGGTCAGCTGCAAGTGGGGCGACTCCCCTGTTGGGAAGCAGGGGGGCCGCCAGGTAAAAAGGCACCGAAAGGCTTCTTCTTGTTTTTTTTTTTTTTTTAAAGAATGCATCCTGCTGTATTTTAACCTCGTTCTGTTTAAGAAGACTTTTTTCTATTATTTTTAACCTCCACATTTCACTTCTGATTTTATGGGTTATTTACTGTATTGGAACTTTGGAGACTGCACTTTAATTTGAACACCTTGTTTTGTTGATTGTTTTAATAACAGCACTTTGCACTTTTTCACCATCCCCTTGCTTTATTGTTACTGATGAGGTTAGCAGTGAGGCACATTACCAACGGTGTAGGGTTCAAGGGCTCCCTGGCAGCAGATGGGAGCATACAGCAAACCCGCATTGTCACAACGTGATTTTGTGTTTTTTTTTGTAATTAATTGTTGAAAAGTATGAAGGTGGCATGCGTATCCGGGACATGGCTGCTGCATACCGTATGCTGAGAACGACGATATCTACGATTGTGAAAAACAGACATTATTAAAAAGTAAAGTGAGGTAAAATTTTCATTTATTTCATCTGATTGCTTTTGTATTTATTATGTATTTTACTATTAAGCAGTGTTTAAATTATTTTATACAACCCCATCAATGTATAATATGCCAAAAACAATAGGGTTTTTTTCATGGGAACGGATTAATCATTTTCCCATTATTTCTTACGGGAAAAATGAGTTTGGTATACGTCCTGTTTGGTATAAGTCCAAGGACCTGGAACGGATTACAGATATATATATATGACATCATAGAGGTATAGCCAAATGCATACCTAGCGTAGTTGTGAAGTGTGTGGTTACTGAACCTTTTGAGTTTCATAGCGGTTCTCAAACATTATTTTTTTTGAGAGGAACAAAACAAACAAGAAAAAGTGAGAAATGGCATCAGTTTACACTGAAAGAAACATCAACAATCCTTGAAAAAGTTAATTCCAGAATCAAGAAAAATGATGTGGCGAAAGCATAGGACTTCAGAGGACATAGTAACACAGTCTGTTCCAGCTCTGTTTTAAGAGACTGAGGGTTTTTAAGTAATCAACAGAAGCTGGGACACCTGTGACAATTGTTTGCTTCAACTTGCAAGGCTTCATTTACTTTAATTGCTGCAGAACATCTGTAGGTTGTAACCTATTTGTTGTTCCCTGAAGAAGGTCAATTTTGTAATATTCTGGTATTTCTTTTCTTCAGTTTTTGCTAACATGAATTGCTTACTTTTACTACTTACCTTTTGCAGGTACAGTAATTCATTACATTTCAACAGTGGAGTCCTCCTGGATCTCCTTCCTTTGAGCCCACAGTTACTCAAAACGTGACAGTTGGAGTGATGAGATACAGATGGACTTTGACCTTGGAGTTCAGCTTGTATGTCTTTGGAAGTTGTCTTTGGCTTTTTGTCTACCATTCTCACTGTCCGGGTGGCACTGTGGCACAGTGGGTAGCGCTGCTGCCTCACAGTAAGGCGACCTGGGTTTGCTTCCCGGGTTTTCCCCGTGTCTGCGTGGGTTTCCTCCCACATTCCAAAGACATGCAGGGTTAGGTGCATTGGTGATTCTAAATTGTCTTTGGTGTGTGTGTGTGTGTGTGTGTGTGTGCACCCTGCGGTGGGCTGGCGCCCTGCCCAGGGTTTATTTCCTGCCTTGCACCCTGTGTTGGCTCTGGAAGACCCCCGTGCCCCTGTAGTTGGGATGTATCAGGTTGGATAATGGATAGATTCTCACTGTCCTTCTGCCCATTCTGGGGTTGATGTTCCTCCTGAAAACTCGTCCAGGGAGCTTGGCTACAGTCCCATGGACCTTTAACTTCTTAATAATATGTACAATTGTTGCCTTTAATCTGCGTGTCTATAATTTTATTTCTGATCTCCTCAGACAATTCTCTCCTTTGCTTTCTCTGGTCCATGTTGAGTGTGGGACACCAAACAGCAGAGTGACGACTCTTCTCCATTTAAATAGGCTGAATGGCCGTTTGCACGATTGGAGACGTGTGATACGAAGTAAAGAAAAGAGACAGTTTGAAAAATCATTCTAATCCAATTCTTTCCTATGTCTTCTAGGGGCGCCAACAATTGTGTCCAGACCTTGTTAGAGTATCACTGTAGAATAAGCAATACTTGATAATCTTTTCACACTTGTCTTGCTTTACTCAATGACATATCAAAGGTATGCAGGTCTACAGGGGACAATTGCTTTTCATTTCTTCACTTGTCAGGAGACATACAATGAGCTGTGAGGGCACCAATACATTTCTCCACGTCAGTATCTCGTTTGCTCCACTCCATGGCTGACCACTGCATGTTTGTTCCTCAACCTTGCCCATTTGTTTGTGCTTCTGCAGGTATGTAGAAAGTACGTCTGATAACCCCCGACTGCTGCAAAATGTCTCTTTTGGGAGAGTCCTTGATGATGCAGGATGACCACCTTGTGTCTTGGCACTATATGCTCACTTTGGCCATAATAACTTCTTGTGGCAGGTTAAACAGTCACATCTGCTACAGTACAACCTCACGTTTTTAGTACAGTCGTCACTTATTCAGTTTTATCTCCTCTACACAATGGTTTCTGTTTCACCTGATCACTTTGGTTCAACCTACATGACATCACTTATCAGCACCCATTTGCCATATTTAATTAATCAAACAATGAGCTGTGTGCCTTCAAAGATCTCACATTTTTAACTGGAAAATGTGTTTGTTTCTTTCTTTAAGGGCATTCAGATCATATTGGATTGCTTCATTTTTTGCAATACAAATATCGGGAACTCCACAATATAATCTTTTCTATTGACACACTAGTCCAGAAGACAAGTTGTCCGAGATTTTCCACCTTTGTGAACCAGCTAAAGTACCTAAGGCTTCACACAGTACAAGTACAAGAAGTCTTTTACTTCAGCGCCACATTCTGAGTTCTTCCTTGCTTACTAGTGAGGAGCTAACTAAGCACCACCAGTACCAGGTTAAGTCTGTTTTTAGCCTCACTCATCTTACCCAATCATTCTGTTACTACATGTGTGGGCACATTTGTGATTTCTTGATCTAAAGTGTTGAAGACTCCTGTTTTTGAGGTTCATCGCAGTTAATTTGAGGGAAACATACCGGTATCTGCATCATACCTGGGTTTGATGGTCACAAGAACGAAAGAAATCTGATCCTGATTCTTCTTAAAGGCTGTCAACGTTTCTGCATCAACACCATATCTCGTTGGTGGATTCCAGAGTTCTACAACTCTTTCATTAAAGAGCTTCCTTGCATCAGTCCTAAATGCACTTCCCCTTAATTTCATCAATTATGTGATTCGTCATGAAGATGATCTACTTCATCAATACCTTTGGGGGTTTTTAAATACCTCAGTTAGATGCCCATGCAGTCTCCCCTGATGGAGACTACTGTAAGCAGGTTTAATTCTCTGAGTAGTCACAGTATGACACGTCTAAGTTCCATGTTGCACTTGGTTGTTCTCCTCTGCACAGCTTCAAGTGCTGCTATGTCTTTCTTGTAGCATGGTGACCAGAATTTCACACAATAGTGCAGATGCAGTTTCACTGGTGCGTTATATTGTCTAAGCATAATGTTCCTTGTTTTACATTCAACAGTTGTTGTGATACAACATAACCTTTTATTTGCCTTTTTGCTTCTGCACATCATTTAGACCAGTGCTTCCCAAACTTGGTCCCGGGGACCCACTGTGGCTGCAGGTTTTTGTTCCAACTAATTTCCGTTTTTTCATTGAACTCTTAGCCTAATTAAGTGAATCATTATTTCCCAGTTTCTATGTTTTGGAGTCAATGTAGAAATTACAAACTAAATAATAACTAAGTAATAACTAATAAGCAGTTATATTGGGAATACGTAGTTTCTTTAAGTTGATAACAGTATTTTCAACCTAATTTTCATTCTGCTTTTCCAGGTGTTCTGGTTATTTAATTGATTATTTACTAATTAGCAGGCCTGACAATGAAGTCATCGCAACTTTCATTATCCTGGGTGTGTGCTATGCTGGTTGTTAATTGTCACTATTACAGTTAAATGAAGGGAGCAAACTACAGTAATCCCTCGCTATATTGCGCTTCGACTTTTGCAGCGTCACTCTATCGCATATTTTATATGTAAGCATATCTAAATATATAATGTGGATTTTTCGCTGCTTCGCAGGTTTCTGCAGACAATTTACTTCTGGTACATGCTTCCTCAGTTGGTTTGCCCAGTTGATTTCATTCAGGGGACGCTATTGGCGGATGGCTGAGAAGCTAACCAATCAAAGCACGCAGTTAAGTTCCTGTACGCTGATTGGCTCAGTGACGGAGCGCCAAATTCGATTCTGCGGCGTTAACCAGGAAGTCTTATCTCGCTCATTCCGCATCAACATGTTTCGCTGTGTAAAGAGTTAACTTTTGTGCTCTTTTGTGTTCATTTTTGTGGCAAGTCAAGCCCTTCATTATGGCTCCAAAACGATTTTCTCCTGTTACTGCTTCAGGGGCCATGCCCAAGCGCCAACGGAAGATGTTAACAATTGCCGAAAAGGTAAAAGTTTTGGATATGTTGAAGGAAGGGAAAAGCTACACCACTGTAGGACGCCATCGGCATCAATGAGTCCACGATTCTTTTTATTTAAAAAGGAGGAAAAGAATATAAGATCTACGGCCGCAGTGTCCTTTTAACTAGGGCGCAAAACGAGTTGTAAGTGGACGTAATAAGGCAGTAGTCTGGATGGAATCTGCTTTAGGGATTTGGATTGAAGACTGCCGGAAGAAGAACAATGGCGGTGCTACACAATCGCCTGAAGTGGCTCTTTTAGAAGAGAGCTGTAACGGTCTCCTTTGTTGTGCAGTAAAATTAAACTCATTGTTATCGGACAAGTCGTCGTGTCATTGTTGGTGAATAACCATAATTAATTTTCTACTTACAGTACTTAGTACATGTACGTACGTTTAGTGTCACTGTACACACACTTAATGTATACAATTTTTCTTGTATTGTACGTATTTATTGCTGATGGCCTGTCTATCATAATGTCTGTAACATATGTGATATTGGAGGCACCCGATATCTTTAAAATAATATTTAGGTTTTACTGTATATAAACAGTGTGTTTACATACATAATTTCAATGAATCTTACCTAATATCTAAGAGAATACAAAGGGTTTATGCTGCATAACTGTGCAGGGAATATTTATAAAGAGTGTGGGGGAGTTTATAAGGGCTTAAAATATATAAAAATAACCATATGAACATATGGTTCTTACTTCGCAGATTTTCACCTATCGCGGGGGGTTCTGGAACGCAACCCCTGCGATCGAGGAGGGATTACTGTACACAGGAAAAGGGAAAATAGGAAAATTACAAAAGAGAAGTAAGCATTTACAGCTTTAGAAAAAAATAAAAATATTTCTAAATGTCTTATAAATGTAAAAAACAAACTGTTGTGATTTTCTGAATGCAGAATAAGAGTAAAAAAGACCAGCTAATAAATGAAATCAGTTGTTATCGATTATTATCACCAATTGTGAATCTGGTTGGAACAAAAACCTGCAGCCACAGTGGGTCCCCAGGACCGAGTTTGGAACCACTGATTTAGACAATGTGAATATCGTGTCCACATAAACACCTAAATCCTTGTCTGAGGTTCCTTCTTGTAGGACAGTGTCCCCCATCGTGTGTTTGTAATCGATGTTCCTTTTGCCCACGCATAGCATATTACACTTTTCTACATTAAACTGCATTTTGCAAGTGTTCGTCCAATTCTGAAGCTTGTCCTAGTTGTCTTGAATTGCTTTGGCAGCCTCCTCAGTGTCTACCATTCCTCCAATTTTATCATCTGCGAATTTCACAAGTTCACCAACTATACTGGAACCAATGTCATTAATATAAATCAGAAACAAGTAACAGTCCAAGGACAGACCCCTGAGGGACTCCACTGAAGATCTCACCCCACATGGAGCATTCTCCTGTTATCTGTATGCTTGGTCTTCTACTGGTTGGCCAAATTGAGATTCAGTTTTGTAGGTTACATCTGATACTAGAGCTTTTAGGATTATTTTTAAGTGTACGATGACCATATCAAATGCCTTTTAAAAGTCTTACGTATATAATGTTGGATAATTTGCTTTTGTCAACTACTGCATTAGCCTGCTCAAAATCTAAAGGATTGATTTTGTAAGATATTCCCCTCATAAACCCATGTTGGCTGATACTTAGTATATTTTTTTATATAGGCACTATTAAAATTTATTATTATAGTTTTCCAAATTTTGCATGGTCGACATATAAGACTTTTTGGTCTATAATTACCATGATCTATTTGTCTCCTTTCTTAAAAGTTGGAAGTCCTATCTGCAGCTTTCCAGTCCTCAAGTACTTCTCCTCTCCATCTTTAATTTCTTTCAATACAATAGACATTGGGGGTTTTATTAGTATTCAACATATCAAGTCCTTGAAGCACATCTGACTCTTCTATTTTAAAATCTATAAACTCAAAGCTTGGTTTTGCTTCTGCGTGGGAAATTCCATTTGTTTGTTTTTTCCTAATATTGGGAAAAGTATTTGTTCTGGTTGCATACTACTTCCTTCTCAAGGAGATCTCCTTTTGTGACCCTGAGGTCTCTTAAATTCTTTTGTTATCTTTGTACAGGCGTTGAACTCAAAAAATTGCTTATGCTTTGTTTTGGGTTTAGAAACTATTTTTTATATTCGCTTTTGACCTTTCAAACACTTCCTTTGATCTTCTGCTGTACTGTCCAGTATCGTCCCAAGTTCAGAATACTTTTGCTGTTTTTTTTTTTTTTTTTAAATCTTCTTGTAAAGTGAACTTTTTCTGTTTTCAGTTTTACTTTTTTCTTTTTGTGATGCCCCTATTTATCCATTTTGATTTTAAAGTCTTTTGTTTTATTGGTTTTAAGAATACAGTAGACCCCCGCGAAGTCGCGGTTCAGAGTTTGCGGCCTCAGTCATTCGCAGATTTTTCCTTAGAACCTAACTAATAATTGTTAATGGAAACCGCAAATATCCTCCACAATTTTTATGGCTTTTTTCGTGGCAATACTGTACTGTAGAGAGAACCGCAGCTTGGGATGGTGAAACTAGCCAATAGAATTTGAAAATGCAACTCCCAGCAGTCCCAACAGTGGCTCATATTTTTTTGAAGTGTTTAAATAAAGTTCCTGTCTCTACAATCTCCTGTGTTTCTGTGATCCAAGCGTGACACCCTACAGTACTGCAGCTGCACTAGACTAGCCTGCTAGCGTCAGCGCTTATCTCTGTGTGCTTGCGTGCAGCCTGTTCAAGCACAGTTGGCTCAGTGGTTTACATCCATGGCGTCAGTTGCAATTTGTAAATATTGTTCCAGTAGTTTTTTAAAATAGTTTTTATAGTTCATTAGCAGTGTGTAAAATGATCAGTGTTGCAGCAATTGTGATGCTCTTTGCATGAAAAAAAGTGTTCCATTAAAATTTCACTTTTTCTTTGTTGTGTCGTTTACTTAAAGTGCAGCAAAAAAAGTATTTGGTGTCCAGGGATGCATTAACCTCCAAATATGTGGCAGTTTAAGGGTTAAAGCCCCAAGATGCCGCCGAAATGAGCTGCATCGTCTAAGGCTTCTGGCAATGAAAACGTGCTTGCATGAATTACAGTACATATGGCGGTAACATCGGTATTTTACATTCTAGCACTGCGGGAGACATAGCAGTACAGTATAGAGGTTTACCTTTACATTCTTTATTTTTAGGTAATGTACTAAGCTGAGTCTAAAATTAAATTAAAGTGTTTTGGGGTCATATTTAGGGTTTAAACTATGAAAATAGGCATTTTTTTTAACCACATGCAAAATTCACGGGTGCTCTAGGAACGTTGGGGGGTGTACTGTAAACTTTTTTAGGCCTAGATCAAAAAATCTCTGAAGTGAGAGCACCTGGATCATTTGCAGGTGATGAGTTTTTATTTTCCAATTCTGTGCTGTTTAGGTAAGTCCTCATTTCCAAAAAGCTTGCTATCCACTAATTAAAAGTCTTTATTTTGGTATATTTTTTGTTTGTTTTCATTGATGATCTCAAATCTAAAAATACTGTGATGACTGTTGCTTAAAGTATAAATAATTTGTTTTTACTGTCTTCATTGTTCAAAAAGATGAGATCTGCCATATTGTTACCGTGGGTAGGGCTTGACACAAACTTAGTGAGAGAAGTTATTGGCCATTAACACCACTTTGGTTTTCTCTTTTGCATTTCCGATATGAGGTTCCCAATCAATATTTGAAAAGTTAAAATTACCTTGATCACTGCTGTCTCATTATAGTATATGTCTTAAGTATACATTTTTTCCCTCCTCACAATCTAGTTAAAATGTTTGCACACTTCCCTAAAGATCCTCGTGCCTAGTATATTTGTCTCTATCGCTGGTACATTAGAATAATCTAGACAAGAACAGGCATTTCACCCCAACAAAGCTCGACAGTCCCATCCACTAAATTTTTCTAAAAAACATCAAGTCGAGTTTTGTAAGTCCTTAAAGTCTTACTGTCTACCACTGCCTACTACTACTTGGTAGCTTATGTTAAATGTCTGTGGTTCTCTGTGAAAGAAAAATGTCCTAATGTGAATGCAAAATGTAAATCTTAACCAGTTTCCAACTGCGTCCCTATGTTCCCCATGTTCTTGATGAACTCATTTTAAAATAACAGTCTTGTTCCACTGGACTAATTCCCTTCATAATTTTAAATACTTCTTGTCACTTCTTAATCTTCTTTTGGTTAGGCTGAAAAGTTTTAGCTCTTTAAATCTTTCCTTGTAACTCATTCGCTGTAGTCCTGGAATCAGCCTAGTTCCACTTCCCTGGACTTTTTCTAGGGCTGTGATGTTCTTTTTGTAGTCTGGAGACCAAAACTGCACCCAGTACTCAAGATGAGGCTTTGCCAGTGTGTTATAAAGCCTGAGCAGAACCTCCTTGGATTTGTATTCCTCTCATCGTGCTATATAACCTGACATTCTATGAGCCTTCTTAATGGCAGTTGATACTGTAAAGTCCACTACGACTCCTAAATCCTTCTCATAAAGAGTAGTTTTGATTTTCAGACCTCCCATTGTTTATTCAAACCTAACATTTTTACTTTGTACATGTAATACTTTACATTTACTGACATTAAATTTCATCTGCCAGAAATCTGTCCAAGCCTGCATACTGTTCAAGTCCTTTTGTAATGATATAACGGATTCCAGATTATCTGCCAATCCACCTATCTTGGTATCATCAGCAACTTAACCAGCTTGTTACTTATATTCCTATCTAAATCATTTAAATACATTAAAAATAGCAGAGGCCCCAGTGTGGAACACTACATATAACGTCACTCAATTCTAATGAGGTTTCTTGCACCATCACCCTCTACTTCCTGTGTCTGAGCCAATTCTGCACCCATCTACAAACATCACCCTGAACTCCCACATCTTTTAGTTTGATGCCCAACCTCTCATGTGGCACCTTATCAAATACTTTCTGAATGACAAGACAATCTCATATGCTCCACTCTGATGATACTCCATTTGTTGCTTCCTCATAGAATTCCAGCATGTTAGTAAAACATGACCTCCTTCTTCTAAACCCATGGTGACTGTTCAGAAAAACATTTGTATTTACCATGTGTTGCTCAATCATACCCTTAATAATTCCTTCCATTAACTTTCTTGTGATGCATGTTAAGCTCACTGGCTTATAGTTGTTGGATCTGCGCAATCACCATTTTATATAATGGAATAATATTTGCTATTTTCAAGTCCTTCATAATTTCCCCAGTGTGTAGTGGCTTCCTAAAAATGTGTGTCAAGGGTTTATATACAGTATATACTCGCTAGCCTCCTTAAAATTTCAAGGGTAAATATTATCTGGTCCTGGAGATTTGTCTGATTTCAGCCCATTTCTTCTGAGCAGCACTTCTCCCTCTATAATTTCCAAATTACTCAATATCTCCTTAGTAGTCCCATTTTACAGCTGGGAGGTTGTCCACTTCCTCACTTGTGAAGACCTCAGAAAAATGCATATTTAGAGCATCAGCTATTTCACTATTTTGTAATTCCCTTTTACTATTCCTGATGCATTTCACCTCTTCCTTGACTGATCTTTTACTACTAAAATACTGAAAGAATCTCTTAGGGCAGTTGGTCACCTTATCTGCTATATTCCTCTCTAACTGATTTTTGGTCTCTCTAATATCCTTCTTAATGGTTGCCCTCATGTTCATATGTGCCTTACGATTCACATTGGAATTATTAGTCTTATACATCTTATATGGTTGTTTTTTTCCTTTGCAGCTTCTTTTTTTTTTTTTTTTAACTCTTTATTAACCCACTGTGGACTTTTTAAAAATGTCCTATTGATTCCAAATTTTGGCAAGTACCTGCCCTGCATTACCTGTAAAACATTGTTAAACATGTTCCACTGCTTCTCAACTGTCTCCACTCTTAAAAGTTTATCCCAGTCTATCCTCCTTAGACTTTGCCACATTTGCTCAAAATTTGCCTTACCAAAGTTAAACTTAACAATTCTAGTCCTTGCATCCACACTCTTACAAAACACTGAGAATTGTATTATATTATGGTCACTTAATCCTAGTGGCTCAATCACCTCTACACCTTCAATTCTATCCTGATTAGTACAAAAAAACTAAATCTACATAGGCTTCACCCCATGTTGGAACTTTAACATAGTGAGATAAACAATCACTGATTACATAAAAAAAAAAAAAGTTAATATTTGGATAGTTAAAGTCCCCTGTAACTATAATATCCCCCTGTAAACTTGTCCTTTTAATATTCCTAAAAAGATGTGCGTTGAAATTAACTGTCTGCATTGGACGGTCTATAATACCACTCCTAAAATAAGACCTGTTTTCCTAATGCTTTCTAGGCAAAGCATCATGTCCTTATTAAGATGGGGATAATTGTCCAACTGAAGAGGATATGCATTTAAATTCTGTTTGACATAAACACAAACCCCATATCCTTTTCTGTTGTCTATCCTTCCTAAAAAATGTGTATTCCTCTATGTTACACTCATCCCTATCATTTTTAATTCAGCCAGATTCTTGCTACTGATGTAATATCATAATTATGGTCCGCTGCATACAACTCCAACTCACTTGTTTTACTTTTGATACTTCTAGTATTAAAGCAAGCTAATTTTTTATGTGTTACTCCATTTTACTTTTACATTTAAATGATGGGTTTGAATTTACATTACAGTGGACCCTTGACTTACGAACTCAATTCGTTAGCGAAGGCTGGTTGTAACTCAAGTTGGTTGTAAGTCAAGACTATTTTACCCACAAGAAATAATGGAAATACCCATAATACGTTCCGAACTTCCCACAGCATAATTTACCAAAAACACCAATAATTTTTCTAATGTACTAACCAAAAAGTTATAAAAAGTGCCTAGCCTACCAGAAACAACAATTTCATACTGTACTCACCATTTAAGTTGACATCTTTGTCTTGCAGGAAGGGAGGAGGGGGAGAATAAAATGGTGTCCTTTCTCTCCTTGGGAGAGGCTGTAGCCCACTAGGACCTGCTTCTGGCTCACTTGGTCTAAACTCTTTCTGAAATAAAAACTGGTCTAAGGTTGTTTGTTTCTGTCATTTCTTCAACACAGTTCTGTAGTATGACATGACATTGTCATTAAGCAAGTTAATGCAACGATTAGCTTTTTCTCTCTCTGGGTGGGTCTTCTCTACGAATGTTTGTAGATCCGTCCATTTTTTTCATGATGTCCTTTACTTCAGAAGAGGAAATTTGCTGCACTGATTGTTGATCCTTCCCCTCTTCTTCAGAAAGCTCCTCAGCTGTCATTCTCTGTTGCTCAGCCAGAAGTTGCTAAAGTTCCTCTGTAGACAATTCCTCCGAGTGTTCCTCCACCATTTCCTCAACATCACCTGCAAGCCAATGGAATCAGCTATAGTGACAATGTCATCAACCGCAGGGTCAGTTGCAGGCTCAGGCTCCTCTACAAAGCCTTCAAAAGTCTCCCTCCTCTATAATTTTAGGCCACACTTTCTTCCAGGCAGATCTCAGTGTCCTTAAAGAGACATTGGCCCAGGATTTCTTTATTAACCCCACACAGGAAAGGATGTAATGTTCCTTCCAGAACTCTGTAAGAGTTAAATCTGTATCTGAGACCATCTGGAAGCACTTCTGGAAAGGTTCCTCGGTGTATAGCTTCTTAAAGTTAGCTATAACCTGCTGGTCCATAGGCTGCAGTAGAGGAGTTGTATTAGATGGGAGGGACTCTACTGTAAGCCATGGGAATTCTTCAGCCAACTCTTCTTCCAAGTCTCTTGGGTGAGCAGGAGCACTGTCCATGCTGAGGAGAGCCTTGATTGGTAAGCCTTTGTCCTCTAGATATTTCTTAACAGTAGGACAGAAAACCTCCCTGATCCACTCAAGAAAAAGTACTCGCTACCCAGGCTTTTGCGTTAGATCTCCACATAACCCCTAACCTATTCTTCATGACTGTATGTTTTCTGAACACTCTAGGGGTCTCAGAGTGATAAACCAAGATAGGCTTTATCTTGAGGTCACCACTCGCATTGGCACATAACAATAAGGTTAGCCTATCCTTCATAGGCTTGTGGCCTGGCATTTTCTTCTCTAACTGGGTAATGTATGTTCTCCTGGGCCTTTCTTCCAAAAAAGTCTCGTTTTATCACAGTTGAAAACTTGACGAGAGCAAAGCCATTTCTCCGTGTTATCATTTCAAAGTGGTATATGTAATTTTCGGCAGCCCTTTTATCAGCACTGGCTGCTTCACCAAGCCTAACTACTGTACGCTATGAATCCCAGTTCTCGCTTTAAAATTGTGAAACCACCCCTTACTGGCAAGAAATGTTTCACTGCTATCACTTGTTGATGGCTTATCCTTTAACAGTGGTTGTGAGGACAAGACAAAACCTTTTATTCTGCTGGAATCCAGGCACTTCCAGGCAGGTGGCAGAAGTGCACAGAGAAGGGTGGAGACTACATTAAGATCTGACATCATCAGCTTTGTTAAGGTTCATTCCATTTTCTAATAAATCCCATTTTCTAGCTTTAGCTCGATTCCCCCTCGTATCATCATGCATTACGACTGAATATTATTCCATTTATGTAGTTTATTTTCCTGGTACTGGAAGTATTTCAGAGAAAAATAAATGATTTGTTTTCAAGTTCCCCAATTTCTTTTCCTGGAATATTCACATTTCTTTCTAATATCATTTGTTCCAACGTGAACTATAACAAAAAGATCTTCACCTGCTCTTGCAATTAACTGTTCTACTCTGAGTTATGTGGGAAGCTCTAACTTCTGTAAGCAGCACACTGTTGTTGACTCCTGATCTCTGCTGCATATTAAGCTAGTGGTATATCGAAAGATGGAAAGTCCAACAAATAGAACTTCCCCTTCATTTTATATTTTTTCTGGCTTTTAAAGCAAAGTAAAGCTGTTGGTTATTTAAATTTTATCTGATAGAATGTTGTGGTGTCTTAGTCCACTTTTGACTAGCTCAGGCCAAGAATTGCACCAAACAGTAAAAACAAATGTAACAGTAATTAAACTGGACCATTGTGTGGAATGATATTGTTATAGCATCCTGTTCATTTTCAGATTTATGAAGTACATTTCAAGATAGCTCAAAATAACATTCTGCTTCTTTTAGATATCTCAAATACATCTGAGATATCTTAAAAAGCAGGCAAGGTTAATTTGGGATACTCAAAGTATTTGAGCTATTTTGATTTCAAAATCTCTCAATGTATTTTGAGATATCTGGAAATTACTTGAGATATTTCAAAATGTATTGAGGTATCTTAAAATTTAAAGAAACCAATTTAAAATATCTGGAAACACGTTTCAGATCTCTTAAAAAGTGAACTGCATTTTAAGATATCTGAAAATCTCAAAAATGTTAATTCGGCTTGACATACACCTGCCTTTTTGCAATTATTATGCTTAACTATCCCTAACACAACATTTCAGATTTTCAGTTTCATTGGTTTGCAGGTTAGCACTTTATCATTGGCCCACCTCATCCTGTTTTACTTTGATGTAAGTCACAGAAATAATGGTTTCTTTATTTTAACCTGCACAGTTTCTGTAAAGAAGGTGCATCATTTTACTATGCTTCAAAACACTAAGACTGGTGAATAATTAAACTTTATTTAAATTAAGAGACAGATACCGATTAAAAGTGCATTTTGTAGCCAAAAACTCAAATTATGCAATGGGTTTACAAATGATCAAGTATGAATATATTTAGCTGCTTTAAGAACTTGAAGAAAAAAGACAGACAATTAAACCTAAAAGGATGACTACAGAGGTCCAGTCTACATCTTGACCTCTCTAATCCACACAGATACTGGACTCGGCATCAAATTTAAGGTTACTGGGTGATTTTTCAAGCAACTTAAAAAGGAGTAAAAATTACAAAAAGAATAAACATCGCATAAAGTTAACATACCAACCAAACAGCATTATCATCCTGTTGTAGTGAAATATTCCTACATCAAATATCAATAGACAGCATCTAAATCCTTTTTAACCAGCATATTACAGTCTTAGTAAGATGTTACTAATTTCACCTGTAAAATATTTTGTGCATTTCAGTTTTGAGAAAAAAATATTTGTAACTCATTATTTGATACTGTCATTTTTTTAATTAGCAATATATATTTTTTTAGATTAATACATCCAAGTCCACTGTATCATAAATCAGAAATTTATTAATATTTGGTCAGGGCTCAATAAACAATGTTTGTTTTCTGTAGATATTTAACTTAAAACACACTAAAAAAAATCTCTGATCAAGTTTCATTTTTGTTTCTTTCTCCACAGTCATGGGCCTAATTCTATGGAATGGATGTGTAAGAGGTGAGCAAAAAATGTTTCTAAGCTAGTCTTCTAATTTTACAGAATCCAGAATGTTTTTTGCCTCCTTGTACTCCTCCAGGTCTGTCAAATCTGCTTCATTTTCCTGCAATAGAAACAAAAGGGTTGAAAATAAAAGCTATAGGTATCCATAGGAGACAATTAGACTCGGTTATATCAGACTTTGGCTTTAGTGTATTTTGTGTATGTTTTAAAGTCCCTGGTTAAAGAAAACAAAGGATAATATTGTGTTTATGTGTGGTCACGGTTTCATGGGATGTCCCTGGTTAGGAATGGAACATTCAAAGCTGTGAATGGGCTGTGTGATGGCTGAACAGCTGAAAAGTCTCATTTTTGATTCATTCAGGGTTGGTGTTATTCTCAGTTTTTATGACGGATTTGCCAAGTTTTATTATGTTTAATAGCCATTTGGCTGTAAATAAGGTAGTTTTACATAAATGTAAAATTATAATTTTAGGATGTAGGATTAATTTCTGAAGACCACATTTATGCTAGCATCATGTAAATCCTAAAAACTGATTCAGCCTTATAATGTAGATACTTACTAGAAACTGTACTAGTTCAGCATGTGCCACTGCCAAGCGACGCTGGCAGTCAGGTATCATCATTTTGGACTCCTGAAGAACCTCAACCTAGAAAAAAAATGGAAAACAGAATACGAGTTTGGGTATACACATGTATATCTTTAAGTTAACTCAATGAATGTTTACGTAAAAAGGTTCAAATGTCACTCATGCTTAATTATTTACCCTCACCCTACTTAAACACAATTATTGAGATATAATGTAAATGTAAAGCACAAACAGTTCTTCAACATGAATGGTACTGCATAAACCTAAACCAATTTCTTTCTGCATTGTTATTAAATATAACTTTTATCATGTTTATCTAAGCACAATAAGTATTTCTTCTGATATTTCTAGTCATATGTTGAAAAATAAGCAAAGTTTAATTTTTAAAATGTTATTAAATTTTCAGGGAATAAAACCTTAAGTGGAGTCATAGGAGTACTAGCTGCTCTAATTGTCCAAGAAAGGTTGAAATTTAAGTAATCAACACAAACCTCAGCGTTAACATCCTACCAGTGCATCTGGAAAGTATTCACAGCGCATCACTTTTTCCACATTTTATGTTCCAAAATGGATTAAATTCATTTTTTTCCTCAGAATTCTACATAAAACATCCCATAATGACGTGAAAAAAGTTTACTTGAGATTTTTGCAAATTTATTAAAAATAAAAAAACTGAGAAATCACATATACATAAGTATTCACCACCTTTGCACAATACTTTGTCAATGTACCTTTGGCAGCAATTACAGCCTCAAGTCTTTTTGAATATGATGTCACAAGCTTGGCACACCTATCCTTGGCCAGTTTCGCCCATTCCTCTTTGCAGCACCTCTCAACCTCCATCAGGTTGGATGGGAAGCGTCGGTGCACAGCCGTTTTAAGATCTCTCCAGATTTGTTCAATCGGATTCAAGTCTGGGATCTGGTTGGGCCACTCAAGGACATTCACAGAGTTGTCCTGAAGCCACTCCTTTGATATCTTGACTGTGTGCTTAGGGTCATAGTCCTGCTGAAAGATGATCACCCCAGTCTGAGGTCAAGTGCGCTCTGGAGCAGGTTTTCATCCAGGATGTCTCTGTACATTGCTGCAGTCATCTTTCCCTTATCCTGACTAGTCTCCCAGTTCCTGCTGCTGAAAAACATCCCCACAACATGCTGCTGTCACCACCATGCTTCACTGTAGGGATAGTATTGGCCTGGTAATGAGCGGTACCTGGTTTCCTCCAAACGTGACGCCTGGTATTCACACCAAAGAGTTCAATCTTTGTCTCATCAGACCACAGAATTTTGTTTCTCATGGTCTGAGAGTCCTTCAGGTGCCTTTTGGCAAAACTCCAGGTGGGCTGCCATGTGCCTTTTACTAAAGAGTGGCTTCTGTCTGGCCACTCTACCATACAGGACTGATTGGTGGATTGCTGCAGAGATGGTTGCCCTTCTGGAAGGTTCTCCTCTCTTCACAGAGGACCTCTGGAGCTCTGACAGAGTGACCATCGGGTTTCTTGGTCACCTCCCTGACTAAGGACATTTTCCCCCGATCGCCCAGTTTAGATGGCCAGCCAGCTCTAGGAAGAGTCCTGGTGGTTTCGAACTTCTTCCACTTACTGATGACGGAGGCCACTGTGTTCATTGGGATCTTCAAAGCAGCAGAAATTTTTCTGTAACCTTCCCCAGATTTGTTCCTCAAGACAATCTTCTCGGAGGTCTACAGACAATTCCTTTGACTTCATGCTTGGTTTGTGCTCTGACATGAACTGTCAACTGTGGGACCTTATATAGACAAGTGTTTGCCTTTCCAAATCATGTCCAATCAACTGAATTAACCAAAGGTGGACTCCAATTAAGCTGCAGAAACATCTCAAGGATGATCAGGGGAAACAGGATGCACCTGAGCTCGATTTTGAGCTTCACGGCAAAGGCTGTGAATACTTATGTGCATGTGCTTTCTCAGTTTTTTTATTTTTAATAAATTTGCAAAAACCTCAAGTAAACTTTTTTCACGTTGTCATTATGGGGCGTTGTGTGTAGAATTCTGAGGAAAAAAATTAATTTAATCCATTTTGGAATAAGGCTGTAACATAACAAAATGTGGAAAAAGTGATGCGCTGTGAATACTTTCCGGATGCACTGTATATCTCTATTATAAGCCATTTGGTGTGGGATTCGTAAAAGCAGTGTTAAATTTGGTGATGTGCTATATTTTGGTATGACAGAAACATTGAAACCAGACAGACACAAGGACAGAGACACAGGCATTTATTGTTTTATTAGGGTGTATTTAGCACAAATAGAATGACCCAAACATTTTGAGCAAAGGTCCACTAAAACCAAGGTGGCTGAACTTTTTAACATACTTCTCATGAACAACAATGCACTTGTTATAACATTCATAAAGCTTGTCTATGCCTTATATATTTTTTTCTTGATTGGATAGCTTCTATTTTACAAACCCCATTTCCAAACAAGATAAGACACTTTCTAAAAATACAAGACAAACTAAAATCTGTAATTTAGTAATTAACTTGAACCTTTATTTTACAAGCAAAAGGACAAAGAAAAAACTTTCAGTATTTTCACCAATAAACGTAATTCTATTTGTTAAACATAAATTTAGAAATTGATATTATTGAGTGCAACACACTCCAAAAAAGTTGGGACAGAGGCAAATTTAAGATTGTAAAGGTTACACAAGTAACATTCTGTAAGGTTCCTCAGTTAACAGCTTAACTGGTAACAGGTATAGGTATCAAGTTTGGGTATAAAAGGAGCAACCACCAAAGGCTCAGTCTTTTCAAGCAAAGATGGGTCATGGCATACCAAATCGTGCTAAACTTCGTGAGAGAATCATCTGTCAACCCTCCTAAAAATACCCCTAATTAAACATGTTAAATGTGTCACATATGCAGAAGGCAAATATCACATGTTAAAAATAAAACTATTTATTGAAAGGAAAAAAATGTGTGTAACATCCAATTATACATTGCCATTCAAAGACATCAATGGACTAGTGGTAAAACTTAATGTTATGTTGTCGCAGGTGCTGTGTGCACTCTTGGTTCTTCGGGTTACAATGATATTGTCAGAGTTGATGCAAGTCTGAAAGAACATTTCACATATGTTAATACAAATATGAATTGCAAAACATGCATTTGAAGTAAACATTGTGTCACACTCCATCAAAGGAAGGTGAAAAGGACTGCCCTTCAAAGAGCTGATAAAGAGTCACAGGAGATGCAGACTCAAAAACGCTTGAATCAACAAATCTGCCTAACACCACCATTAGAAGCAAGACACGGCTGCCCAACAACCACCTTTTGACTTGATGTCTAAATTAATAACTAAAGGAAGTTAACATTACTCTCTAACTTGAAAGGCAAGCATACCATGCCAGAATATAACTATATATATAACTGCATTTTAAGACATAGTGTCCAATGCTCATCAATATGCTGCTGTTATACCATATAGTGAAATGAGTTAGAATGACAGATATTGTAGCAGACAGAGGCACTTCTGAAACGCTTGGCCCACAGTAGCTGCAGAGTACTATGTGTGGTCTCTCAGTCTGCTCTGTCATAGCACACATGACAAAGTATAAATTAATCATTAAGCTTCAGTTACCTTATATAACTGAGCTCTTGAATGGGTAACAACAATTTCAACTTTTGTTTCTCTCAGCATCAAGTCTTTTGTTCATTTTTTTTTGCTCTCTCCCTAAAACCCCGGGGCTAGTTTAAAGTGCATGGACTACAGGAATTGGGGGCAGGTGGTTCAGAAAGAAGCCCTGTGGGCATAGCCTGTCTTTCCTGAATTTCCCTGAAGGGATGAATAAAGTATTTATCTTTCTTTGTAGTGTTAGATTTCACCGTTATTCACTATAAACTTTTTAACAAGTTGTCCACATACAGGTGCTGGTCATAAAATTAGAATATCATGACAAAGTTGATTTATTTCAGTAATTCCATTCAAAAAGTGAAACTTGTATATTAGATTCATTCATTACACACAGACTGATGTATTTCAAATGTTTATTTCTTTTAATTTTGATGATTATAACTGACAACTAATGAAAGTCCCAAATTCAGTATCTCGGAAAATTAGAATATCAATTAAGACCAATGCAAAAAAAGGATTTTTAGAAATGTTGGCCAACTGAAAGGTATGAACATGAAAAGTATGAGCATGTACAGCACTCAATATTCCGTTTGGGGCTCCTTTGGCCTGGATTACTGCAGCAATGCGGCATGGAATGGAGTCGATCAGTCTGTGGCACTGCTCAGGTGTTGAGAGCCCATGTTGCTCTGATAGTGGCCTTCAGCTCTTCTGAATTGTTGGGTCTGGCATATTGCATCTTCCTCTTCACAATACCCCATAGATTTTCTATGGGGTTAAGGTCAGGCGAGTTTGCTGGCCAATCAAGAACAGGGATACCATGGCCCTTAAACCAGGTACTGGTAGCTTTGGCACTGTGTGCAGGTGCCAGGTCCTGTTGGAAAATGAAATCTGCATCTCCATAAAGTTCGTCAGCAGCAGGAAGCATGAAGTGCCCTAAAACTTCCTGGTAGACGGCTGCATTGACCTTGGACCTCAGAAAACACAACGGACCAACACCAGCAGATGACATGGCACCCCAAACCATCACTGACTGTGGAAACTTTACACTGGACCTCAAGCAATGTGGATTCTGTGCCTCTCCTCTCTTCCTCTAGACTCTGGGACCTTGATTTCCAAAGGAAATGCAAAATTTACTTTCATCAGAGAACATAACTTTGGACCACTCAGCAGCAGTCCAGTCCTTTTTGTCTTTAGCCCAGGCGAGACGCTTCTGATGCTGTCTCTTCAAGAGTGGCTTGACACAAGGAATGCGACAGCTGAAACCCATGTCTTGCATACATCTGTGCGTGGTGGTTCTTGAAGCACTGACTCCAGCTGCAGTCCACTCTTTGTGAATCTCCCACACAGTTTTGAATGGGTTTTGTTTCACAATCCTCTCCAGGGTGCGGTTATCCCTACTGTTTGTACACTTTTTTCTACCACATCTTGTCCTTCCCTTCGCCTCTCTATTAATGTGCTTGGACACAGAGCTCTGAACAGCTAGCCTCTTTAGCAATGACCTTTTGTGTCTTGCCCTCCTTGTGCAAGGTGTCAATGGTCGTCTTTTGGACAACTGTCAAGTCAGCAGTCTTCCCCATGATTGTGTAGCCCACAGAACTATTTAAAGAGACCATTTAAAGGCTTTTGCAGGTGTTTTGAGTTAATTAGCTGATTAGAGTGTGGCACCAGGTGTCTTCAATATTGAACCTTTTCACAATATTCTAATTTTCCGAGATACTGAATTGGGGACTTTCATTAGTTGTCAGTTATAATCATCAAAATTAAAAGAAATAAACATTTGAAATACATCAGTCTGTTTGTAATGAATGAATCTAATATACAAGTTTCACTTTTTGAATGGAATTACAGAAATAAATCAACTTTGTCATGATATTCTAATTTTATGACCAGCACCTGTATGTCTGACACCACAAGGTTAAATCACATCCAATAGTGATGCACCATCATGTTAAATTACACAAACAAGGCTACAAAGTGTAAATATATAAAAAAACATGGTGTGGACAATGAATCTACCAAAAATGTTTTTTTAGGTAATTTTTGTATAAGTAAAACACTGAATATAAGATTTAATGCAATACTGAAACTGCATTTCTTATAATGCTTAATGGTACTCTTTCTCTTGCATACAAATTTTTTTTCAGATCCTGCTCTGTATGAAATTTACAGAGACTGTCAAAGCAATACAGGGTTTTGTAATATGTCTCATCTCATATACAGAGGCAGGTAGGTTATTCTACAGATTACAGGACCTTTGGTAGGCTTTCTCTGTTTGATTATCTATCCTCTCACATATCGGGTCATTTGTACCCTCTAATTTAAATTAACATTTTAATGTTTCACAACGTAACAGGAAAGTCTAAAGACAAGCATCACAAAGAAATTAAAATGCAATAAGGGAATGAGAAACCATCTTTAAATAATACAGCAGGAAAGACATGCAGGTTTTTGAAAAGAAAAAATGTTATGTATGCACATTTTTTTTTAGTATATGCCCCCTAAAAATATAAACATACAAACACTAACTATATGATCTTAAATATCTAAAAGAAACCTACGCATGTAAAGCCATTTTCCCCTATAGGCCTATAATATGAGTAATAAAGAAATGCTAGGTACAGATAATATTGCAACCAGATAATTACTACATGAAAAATGTTATTGAGTTATTGATCATACTGTGAGCTCACTGCAGGAGACTCTGTCTAAAAACAAAAGTCTATACAAATGGAAGGCAGAGATCAGCAGGTTCATATTCTCGATGCTTATCATGCATAAAAAGTTATTACTCAACCTTGCACAATACATTAGACCAAATATTATTCTCACCTACCGCAGAGAATGGAATTACAAATCACCCCAGCCAAGAAGGCAAGATCTTAACAAGTTCAATAAGACAAAAAAACTGAGGTTCTTGTCTTATTTAACTACTGCACAGTAAAAAAAAAAAAAAACAGAATGAGTATCCATCTAAGAAATCCATCCATAAATAATGTGTATAAAGAAATAAAGAAAAGATAATTATTGTAAGGAGCAGGGATTATTGTTGATCATAAATAAAACTGAATTTTACATTCAACTTTTAATCTTTAAAGTATACAACATGAATGCAATGTGGTAGCTTCCTCCTATTTTTAAAGTGTTAAAAATATTATTTCAATGTATCAAGGTCCATTTACACAGAATATAAATCAGAAACTAGAAAGCATGAGTAATGTCTGAATATTATATTACAGAACAAATTTATCAAGTACATAATTATAACAACTGTATTTTTTGTTACTTTTTTTCCATATATACTGTTTATTGGGGAGATACGGTGTCACAGTGATAGTGTGACTCTGCCTTGCAGAAAAGAGAGCTGCACTGTAGTAACTTTAGAAGCTGGAAAAAGAGCTATAAGAACAATCCTTCATATACTTAGTTTACACAAGTCCATTTAAGCTGCTGTAGCACGTTTTTTTGTTCTCAAGTCTTACAATTTTATTTATTTATTTTTTAAATTTACAACATAACAGTATTGGGAGGAATTAGTACTTACATATTCACAGGCAAACAATACTCCACTCTGTGGGTGAAGAGATTTTACAGTGGAGTTTGGTGTGCTTACATATGCTATTACTATAGCCCGATTATATTAAATTATTTACCTTAAGTTTGATTAAATGGGGTTTGATCTTTGAAACACTAAAAAGATAATAATGTGTAAATATTAATGCAACAGATTTAATTATTCTCTCAGTGGCTCTCAAGCAGCTTCGATTAAGGTTGGGACCAAAACCTTAGCTACAGCTATCCTCAAAATTCTCAGAATGACGTCTGAATAATAATACTGGCAACTATGCATCATCAAATTTTAATATTTTAAACTGAGTAATTAAAATAAGTTGACACATCTTGTATGTCAATACTTTAAATTGATATATATATTTGTGTGTATTACCTGTGGCACTTTCACCTGTTCGTAACAAAGTTCTTGTAAAAAGAAAAAAAAATGTAAAAAGCTAATGCTTCAATTGTGGACTGTATTAGTTATTAATTCACTTTAACATTAATAATTCTTAAAAGAAAAACAATGCTTCATTAAAAGAAATCAGATCCACATTTTTAGGAGTTAATGCTTGTCCAAATGTATTAAAATGTTCCAGTGACACTCCTCATAAAAAGATGAATGTCATTTGTCTATTTTCTGAGTGAATTTTGCAACCATTTTTTTCCTCCTTTAATGCATGGATTTTGCTCCAGATACCCATTACTTTAATTACCTCCAACGTTGAACTACAAATTTTGAGTATGTACGTCTGGAGCTTACTTTCTTAGATTTGTCCCTGTTTCTTTCATTAAATCCCATTATTTTAGAATTCCAGTGAAATTCAGTGTCTTTGAAGTGTTGTTTTCAAGGTGTCTCCCAAAAATTATTAGAGGCTTACAATGGTTTTGGTTGTGGACACAGAACAGGACTGCAGTAATGTCTTAACTGAAGACTGAATCCCAGTCACTCTCACACCATTAAAAATATGTGCAATAAAAGTTTTCATTGTGTTCATCACATATTAGTACTTGTACTGATGGCCAGAATAATAACAAAGTTAGTGTTTGTGATTTGTTTTTAGCAATTACATAACTATTGGCACCTCTGTGATTCTGCGCTGCCGTTTACACATCGGATATTGCATAATTAGAGACCTTTGAATATACATACAAAGCAGCTAATTCTGTCATTGTTGTAGACAAGCTGTAGGTACAGAAATAATAACTTATGGGGTCTTTTTTTTTCAAAAACATGTTACAAGTGTTAGTGACACAGCCAGTGTGGCGATACCAACTTCTCCCTGCATCTGTGGGGTACTCCTTTAATTACAGACTGTAAGTTTCCCCCATACAAGTAAGTGTGACTGAACACATGAGTGTACCCAGCAATGGAGGAATATTCTGTGCAAGGATGATTCCTTTCTTATACTTAGTGCTGCTGTGGCAGGCCCAAGCTAGCCATGACCCTGAAATGGACAAGCTAGAAGAGACAAGGTAGAAAATGAGTTGATGGTTGGATGGACAATGATAACCACAAGCTTTATATTCTGATTTTGTTCTCGTGTCTAGGCTTGCATGGGATTTTATAAGTCGGTTATCCATCTTGCTATCTTTGTTAAATACCCTAATACAGCTGTTAAGATGCCCACAATTCAGCACTGACTTGTCTCAACTTCTTGCTCGAATAGTATGCACAAATCATTTAATGTTATTTCTGAATCATGGTGGGATACACATTGAAAGAGCAGCAGCATTATCCCACTTTATTAAATTATGGTCGATTTTAAATGAGATAAGTGATTTCCACAATTTAGTGCTCAACTTGTAGCCCTAAACAACTACAAATTGAGGGAAAATTGTCTTTATTATTGTGCATACGCTAATTATTTTCCAACAATATAGAAATGTATTTGTGGCGAGCAAGCACTAGAACACATGAATTTGAAAATGTCAAGAAGCATATACAGAGAACAAGGGAACAGAAAGTTAAATGTTATACAGTACATTTTCAGCAATGATAATATATACTAAAGTACTATACAAAAAAAAAACTGTACTTTCTGCACTTAGGCAAATTTCAGCTACCTAGGTACAATTTGATTTTTCCTGCTTCAGGGGCTCATTGTTTATGTTTCAACCAATGTGAAAGTTATTTATTGCCGTTAATAAAAGAGATAATGACCAACAAAACATAAAAGCCACCATTTGTGAAAAAATTTATTTAAAGTTAAATAAACCAAACTACTGTACAAGTACGAAGTCCCAGTTCTCCCATTACACTGTCAGTCCTGCTAGTGTGTGTATTTGTGTAAAGCCAGTCACTGACAAATGTCTAGAACTGTTGGTAAAATTCCTATTTCCCCTTCCACATCATTTTACTGTGTGAACATACAAACATTCTCTGAATAAATATTCACAAGGAAAAATGAATTCTTCTGAATGATGTAAAAAATACTTTAAAATTCTTATGAGCTCAATAATTGATAAATAACAATTCAAATTGGTCTTAGACTTCTCAGCTCTTTCCCTGTCTTTTGCAAACCTCAAGTCCGAAATCTTAGTATTATCTTTGACAGTAACCTCTCTTTTGAGAAACAGGTTAATTCTGTAGTCAATAGTTGCTTTTTCCAGTTTCGTCTATTAGGTAAGATCAAGTCTTTTTTATCTTCTAGGGATCTTGGGAAAGCTACTCATGCTTTTATCTTTTCTCGCCTTGATTACTGCAACTCGCTGTATTCTGGGTTTAGCAAATCCCCGACACGCAGGTTACAGTTGGTCTAGAATGCTGCCACTCGCTTCCTGGTTGGGGCAAGAAAGTCTGATTCTGTTTCTCCAATATTAGCTTCTTTACACTGGCTGCCTGTCAGTTTTCAAATTGATTTTAAAATCTTGTTGCTAGTTTTTAAATCTTTACATGGGCTTGCTCCTGCCTATTTATCTAAATTGTGTGCTTTACACCAGCTATCTAGAGTGCTCAGATCTTCTGGTCAACTGTCTCTTGTTGTCCCTCGTACCAAGTGTAAAAATAAGGGGGACAGAGCGTTTGCAGCTGCTGCTCCTCGCCTGTGGAACTCTTTACTTCATTACATAGAGGAGTCGTCTACAATTGAACTGTTCAAAATTAGATTAAAGACTCATTTCTATTCACTTGCATTCCGTGACCTTCAGTAATACTGATGGTTTTCTCATTGTGATTATGTAACATTACTTCTACTTATTTTATTTATGTTCATATATTTTATTTCTATTTATGTTATTTATGTTATTTGTGTTTTTTTTATTCTATTATTGTAAAGCACAGCATTCCTATGTTGTTTTAAATGTGCTATATAAATAAATTGACATTGACAATTACAAACCACTGCTCCAAAATCTCTGTAAAGAAAATTCAACAATCAGTTTTACTCTATAACCAATTTTTAACATAATCATTAGTTCTCTGAGCTTCTTAAATTATACAAAATCAGATCTGAAGGAATGCTAAAGCATGTTTATTCCTACACTACTGTAGTCTTTTATTCAACTGGCTAGAAATGTTCTCAATAATTACTTATTGTCAATTTATCAATTTCAATTCATCTGTTGTCTATACAGTCTTTTATGATTGTAGAGGTACAGGATGCTGGAGCCTATGCGGACAGTTTGTGGTGAAAGGTACAAACCAGCTCATGGATATATATAGAGATATAGAGATAGAGATAGAGAGAGAGATAGAGAGAGAGAGAGATTATATATATATATATATATATATATATATTTATTTATTTACTCATATTCTGTCAATTTCATTTCAGGAATTAACACCACAATATATCTTTGAAATGTCAAAGAATACTAGAGAACCTGAAGAAAATGAAAGAGAAGTTAGCAAGAGAATGCACATTCTACGAACAGGAAAGAAATTAAACTTTTACTAAATGTGAAAAAGCCTCCATTAGGTGACTGTTTCCTACTCTCATGCATGAAGGACCTTTAAAACTCAATGACTTTGACAATTTTGTTGACTGGCACATTTAACTTCACTTTATCAGGTTGACTTACAGGCAGAGCGTTTGTCTGAGGCTGATGCATAAAACGACATGAAGGCATGTGGATAAAAGAACAATTTCAACAAATGGTGTTGGCTTTTTACAAGGAATTTAATGAAGCATTGACAGATTTAACTATTAGCTCAGGCCAACAAGATCTCTTGAAAACTTATGCATTTACACTGTTCATTTGATTGGATAAAATAAAAAATTGTCACTAAACGACTATCCTCCACTTCAGTTACATCATATAGTTGGCATTTTGCTATGTCTACAAGAGGCTGTGCCTCTACACATTCCATTACTTTATTTTCAATGATCACTACATTAATTAGTAATGTGATTTTAACTGCCACTGAAGTTAGAATAAAATTTTTACTCTGATCTTCTCTTGAATAGATTATGCATTAAATTATCATCAGATGTAAGTCTAAACTGGAGTGAAGAAAACAGGCACTGCTAAGAAGTAAAAACATTTAAATAATTCAATGAATCAAGGACTATAAACTCTGTACCCCTCGGATTAAAAATATTAGGTCATGCCATTTGCAGAAATTATCAGATGATTTAGCATTTATGGAATATATTGATAAGGGGGGAAGAGACAGAGTGGAGGAGTCAGGTCGAGAAATTTGTTTCTTGGTACAGAAAAAGTTGTCTGCATTTTAACATCAGCAAAACCAAGGAAAAGGGGCATTATGTATAAATAGTGCGTACATACAAAAATGTTGTGAACGCCTGTTTCCATGCTCACATTGGGATATGTAAAAATAAATAAATAAATAAATAAATAAACTCGACGTACAGCTGAGCACATTTTCACGGCAGCCTCAGAACATGCATATGCATGTTTCTGCTCAATTTTGCAAACTGGCAGCACCCAACATCAAAGCAGTGCTACTGTTTCTGTGTGGTTTCCCTTTCTCTTTTAGATTCGCATCCATGACATGGGTTTTATCAATATCACAAAAGTTAACTGCGTACTGTTTACAAATTTCAGGCACTTTTTTGTAATCAATCTCTGACAATAAAATGTTGCATGTAATGGACAAACTATTCCAATTACCATGGCTGCTTTAGCATTGTTAGAAGAATAAGAAGAGAGCACGTATTTAGAGATCATACTGGTTTCTTGTCCAATGATGATGACTGACTTCTAAGTCAATCATGATTTCCAAAAGCTATCCTCCTGAAGCTGTGTGCTGAACTGGGGCTGATTTTACAAAGGCAAACTCTGAGGAATTGCGCTCTACCTCTTCCTTTGCAAGTTCTGTCCATCTTTGGCTTTTAAGCCACAGGAGCTTTTCAACGTGAACTGGTTGACTTATCGGGAATTTCTCAGTCATCACTAGTTGTGCCACACCAGCGGTATGAGCAGAATGATCGACTGCATTCACATTGCTATAAAGGCACATTCAGAGAACGAATTTGCTTATGAAAACAGAAAGCATTTCCACTGTATTAATGTGCTGCTCTATAGTGCACAGAAAGTGTGTCACATTGGGCAAACATGTAGCGTGCTGTATAATGTGGCACACAATCGTGGCTTACCCTTACCTGAAAAGATGTGGTATAATGAACCTGACCCACCAAATGATCCAGCAAATCAGACAGCATTATAGCTTTGTTTGAAAGTAATTATCAGAATGTAAAAACAGGTAATCAGATGCATTTTTATTAACCAATTAATTTAATTTCTAGTCAATATTACTTAGTACAGCATTTACATTCCTTAATTCATTGGCCACATCTCTTACAGCATCCACTATTGCATTTTGTGACTCCAAAACAGCATCCATCAGCACATGGCCAGATGGTTGACCAGTAGTTTCTGAAGCCAGGGGTGTGTGTGCAACCAGTGCTAGAGGATGTGCTCAGAACAGCAGCACCGTCACCACCTGGGGTCATCTTTTGTAATACTGTCGGAAACAGAATAAACAATTAATACTGCATTTGCTACCTGCTTGTTTGTCTTATTAAATAAGCAGATTATTTACACTAGTATGGACAACAGTGAGCGAAAAAAAAAAAATTAAAAGTCACCTTCACCTGTGGTGATGTTGGAGTCCCCCTCACCCACCCACCAATAACTGCAGCAGCTTGCTGCTCAAACAGAGTGAGCGCCAGAATTCCGCTACCTCCTCCAGTTGTTTTGACACTCAGACAGTGGGTTACGACTCGCATTTTCATGACGACTTTGATATCTGACCACTTCTTTTTATTTTGCGCACTGTGCAGTTTTCTGAACTTGAACTTTTGAGTGCCTCCGTCACACCATGCCACTCCAATTTCCTTTTGTGGCTTATACCACTGCTTAAGCCACCAAATAGTATGTTTTTCCTTGCCTCCACTTCACTGAGCAGGACCTCCATTTTGCATTTGCTAAAATTCTTCTTTTTTACTTTTGCCATCATTTTTTAACAAACCACTGAAGGAAGGGGCTATTTATATTGATTTACAAATTCAAATGGGCAAAATTCATGGAGGAGTCTGGGTGGGGCTGTAGCAGTGTGCATGTGTGTTAAAATTCACATTGATTGGGATTTATAAAGGGAACGTGTGTAGAGCTTTGCTTACTGACAGTTTTATGCATCTAATTTGTGCATAGGCACATTTCTACTTTTGTCCATATGCATGTTTTAGTGTGAGTTCTACGTATGCATTTTACATGAGGCCCCAGGTTACTGACTTTTACTGTACCAAACAGCCTTTATGTCCAGTTACTATTCAGTGAGTGAATGCAGAGGTGGTCCACATCAATGACAGGCTGCACTAGCTTCATAGCGAACTGAAAGTATTTAAGAAAGGTAAGAGTAGGCTTTTTTTCTTAGAAGAATGTGTTCTTTTAACGTAGGCAATGAAATCCTGAACGTATTTAAACAAAAAATAAATGAGGCAGCAATGTTTATATAACATTTGCCAAAATGCACTTTAAGATTTAAGTTTTGATTTAGAAGGGGAAGGAAGAAAAAACAAACATGAATAATACAGCACAAGAATCTTAAGGATCTATGACCACACTAATCATACAGAATTTCACAAATGGAAAATCTACTGCATGTGGATTAAAGAAGATACGTAATGGTTCATTAACCTATCAAAATTTGATTCTGTCAGCACACTTGTTGGAGGTGAAGTATGTCAGTTTTTCTACTGTTTAAACAGCTGGTAAAAAGAGAGGTAAAGGATAACCTGAGCAAACATCACTTATCTTTTGGAGCATGTCTTCAAAAAGCACTATAAATCCAATCACATTTTCTCCAGTGATGTGAATCCAATCTGATTTACCTTACTTTACTTGCATGCATTTTAACAGGCAATCTAGACTGCCATCATTTCTGTGAGGAGAACTTTGACTTCAATGTACAAAGAAAGGCAATCTAAATCTCAGTGATCACAGCCAGTCTTAAAGTGATCCACTTTATCCCTAAGCATACAACTTAAGTGTTCACATGTTCTATACCTATACAAGGTTACCAATATTTTGATAAATCTCAGATGTTGTCTATCATTTAACTTATTTGAGCTACATTTTATTGTTATATACAGTATAATGAAATCTAAATATCATTTGAAACAGGACTAGCAAATCATGTGAATATGACTGCTTAAAATAAAATGTGATAAAGACCAATCAACAAAATATTAAAAACATAAAATAACTGGTTCTTTATAAGTCGCTCACTAATCCAGAATTAATTTTTTTCCTTCCCTGTTAGCAGCACAAATCTACATTAAGTAAATTACTTGTTTTGTATGACACAACTTTTACACTAGATATTAATATCATCAAAGAGATAAGATAATGCAATGCACCAGGGTTTTTTTTTGTATTGCTTAAATGTGCAGCTGCCTTGATAGGCATAACCAGAGTATTATACTCATAAAGGAAAACATTACTTTCGGCAAGATGTGATTTTTGAGTGGTTAAATAAATTTAAGGTATAACAGGGAATTTTAAAAAAGGAAAACTATGATCCTGAAACTTTACTTTTGTAAAAAAATAGATGTTTTCAAGAAAACAGATGTACAATATTAAGAAGAAAGTTAAAACACTGCCAATAAATAATAAAATAGCTATCATCTCGGAGAAAGTGCATCATTTATAAAAGCTGTGTTACTTTAACAACTTTAATACTCTATTATGCAGTATGCATTTTTGGGCACTTAGGGGAGCATTTTATGCATTTCCATTTGCAATCTTCCTTCTTTGTTTACTGAAATCTGCTCAACTGCATCAAAATCGCACTTTAAGCATATTAACATCTTACAGGGGATTTTTTCTTTAAGCAAGAAAGAAAAGAAATTGTAATTTTACTCAAAAAAATAATGCATTTTTATCTTGCCTTAATTTATTACCACACCATTCCATACCTGCTTTTTAATGTCATATTCATCACATCCTTCTGCTTTCATTCGTTCAATTTTTTCTTCTTGCTGTTTAGCTTCATTTACATATACTACTTTTTCTTTTGCTAACCTGAAATTAAAAAATAAAGAACAAATATGATACACTTCATAAAATATAAAATTGTTCAAGCATGGTTAAAACAAATTAAATTCTTTCAAGCTTTGGCCCAGTTTGACTTTACCTAAAACTGGTAAAGGTTAAATGCAAGATTTTAGACCGATTGTCTTCCATTTTGCAGAGCCACATCATTCTTTTTGGACATTTGCTAACCTACACTGAATAACAATTATACCAAATTTTCAAACGATGCATCTTCACAGTTGGGAGGGTTATCTACATAACATGCCAGTATTGGACATATATAAAACAAAAATTAAAAAGACATTAGAAGATCACCTGAATAAATCTTGAGCCCAGCTACACAAAATTATGACAATATTACATGACAAGTGTTTTGTTGATTACTTTTCCTCAAATAAAAGTTAAGAAAGCCAAGCACATTATGCACAAATTATATATACTCCATCTTCTCAAACATTAGCTTCTATGAATCACCTTTTCCCAAGTTATCTATAACACAATGTCTTGCGGCAAAGCAGCAAATAACCTTGGCCAAAACAAAATACTAGTTTGTCTCACCTAGCTTCACTTACAGATAACTGGTTTTAAATCTCTGACATACATATTAGACTTGTTTTATAAAAAGTTATTTTCACTCAAAAATAACTTAGATCAAGATAAGATGAAGGTGTTATAAATGAGAGCAAAGCTATGAAAGGCAGTGTTAAAAATAAATCCAAGAAATGATTAAACTGACAATAAATATTCTTGTGCCTTCAAAACTGTCTTACATATCCTCAGGTTCAGCAAACACAATTCTCTCAGTCCCACCTCCAACATTGCCAATTCTCTGCAATTTGTCTATAAATCTGAATGTTTCCATTTTGTATCTGTGATCAAGTATCGTGTATGAAGGCGCCTTTTGACATTACATTGCCTTCCTCTGTGCACCAATGTTTGCATAGATGCATACATAGCCATTGTCAGATTAAACTACAAACCCACCTTTTCCTTCCTAAATTTTAATCACCTTGTAGGCTTAATCAAAACTTGGTTCTTTTATTTCGAGTGTACTGAATCAATCGGATACATTGTCAATCTAAATCAGTGAAAGGCAACCTTTTTCGAGCTGCGGCGCACTAAGTCCAAAATTTTTCTTTCACGGCGCACCTTAGGGACTGTCCATAAATAAAGTCATGATGACACAATCTATGGACAATCGCCAATAAAAACAGTTCATTTTACAAGTTTGAAAGACATTTTATTAATAAAGGAATCTATACTAATAAAAGGCAAAGCCCTCACTGACTCACTCACTCACTCACT
>JANRMT010062835.1:29324841-29330514 GCA_026402145.1 Polypterus bichir lapradei | reverse complement strand
TGTGACAGCAACACTCATCACTCACAACAGTGACAAAACAATTACATTGACAATCATGTTACGTTATTTTCAAAATGTTTCATTTTCTTTTTCATTACTTCTTTAACACACTACTTCTCCGCTGCGAAGCGCAGGTATTTTGCTAGTCAAAGGATAAATCTTAAATTTAATTAATGTGAACGTTGAGATTTTTCAGCACATATGAGAATAATGCGAGGATCAATTTTTGAAAGACAGACGCGCATTTCCTTGTCAATCATTTGAAGTCTCTTGCGTTTCTTAGACTTCATTTCCGTAAATGTTCCGTTATCTGTTTTTCCAACATCTCGTAAAATATATTTTTTTAAACATTATCTTTTTAATCAACCAAAAGTTCAAAAAACACTAGCAATTTTAAATATTTTACAAAAGTTTTCGCGGCGCCCCTAGAAAGCACACCGGTTGCCCGACAATGAATTCTAAAAATTCATTATAAATTTAGACACCTATGCTATCATTACATGTTTACCTGCAAAGACTCCACAAAAATCAATTGCCTTATAAATTATCATGTATCAAACAGTCTTGGATTTTACCTTGTTAAATGATACAGCTGTCTAAATCATAAGTACAGACATTACCTTTGTGGCATTACTAATGCTATGACAAAATCCAGAAGTTAGTTTTCAATACCAGATGAAGAAAACTCCTTAACCCATTTATGCATTCATGGCTATGCCCAAACTAGAACAAACAAGACACAATCACTGCACATATCACCCGTAATAACATGGCACCACAGAACTGCATTATCATCTTGTTTGTACTCAATTATTAATGAATTTAATAAGTATCCCCCCCAAAAAAAATTACTATTAAGTGTGAATTGAAAATATGCATGACAGCATGCTGAATATACATACACACCCAAGTTCACCTGCCTAGGCAGCTAAGAAGATTACAAAAGATATTTCCATTTTGTCTTTAATACATATGAATACAAAATAAGAAAATAAGAAATCTAATAAACAAGAAGAGACCATTCACTCAATCAAGCTCATTTGTTTAGCTAATAGTTAAGCTGCCCCAATATCTCATCCAGATTATTCTTAAAAGTTGTCAAGGTTTCTGCTTTAACTACATGTCTTGGTAGTTTAAGTGTTCCACAACTCTTTGTGTAAAGAAGTGCTTTCAGGCTTCAATACTAAATGCCCTTCCCTTAAATTTCGACTCGAGTCCAAGTATGTGACTCACCATTAAGTTGAAAGAATTCAGCTGGATCTACTAAGTGCTCCTATGATGTCATTGTACTGTGGTGACATGAACTGCACACAATATTCCACATGTGCTCTCATTAGTGCATTATATAGTCTGAGCATGATGGCTCTTGATTTATATTCAAAACTTCTTACAAAATAGCCTAACATTTTATTAGCATTTTTAATTGTATCTTTGGAATTAACATGTGAAGCAGCAAGAAGCTTTACAACCAAAATAATGTACAAAATGGTAATGACTAAAGCAAAAGTTGTGTGTTGAAGGCCCTAACTGTACTTAGCAAAGGTGGATAAATGTTGACTTCACTTGGAGATGTAGTCGAAAGTGCAAGAAGAAACCAGTGAATATAACCTATTCATTAGTGGGAGTCCAAGACAAATACCCAGCAAGACAGGATTCAATTCTGTTACAGAGTTACTCCAGTAGTTAAACTCTGGTGGAAATTTGGCAGGCTAAGACGAGATTTGACTAGAAATGCAAAAAAAAAAAAAAAAAGCACTAAAGGATATATAGACTAGATAAACTATTAATCCCATGGGGGAATTCAAAAATATATATTTCTCTTGGCCAATATGGAAGGAATTTTTCCAGTTGTCTTAAAGATTATGTTTGCTAATGGATACTCAAACAAGATTGAGCTTCTTAAGACAATGAAAGTGAAAGAGACCATCAACAATGGCCTTAAAGAGAGTATGTAACTTTGTATACAATGCTGTTGATGCTTTGGGCCATTTGTTTCTCCAACGGCATAACACTTCAACTAACCTTTAATTCTAAACACACATACCTCAATTAACATTTATAAAATACAAGAAAAATATCACAGCCGTCATACTTATTTTCAGATTCACAGTGGCCAATGATGACATTTAACTCTTTTATGCATTGTTTGGTTTGATTTTTGACAAAGGAGAACTCCAGAAGATTACTTGTGGATGTAAACATGGATTATTAAGAAACCATATTTCTGCCTTAATCGAGGTATTCATCTTAACCCAATTATGTGTGTGCTTATAAATGCACAGATTGTTTACTATGGTGCAAGCAAGTGCTTGTGTGTAGTTGTAGTTTGCCCTGCAACAAACCAGTGCCCTGTTCAATGTTGTTGTCCACCTTTATCTTTTTGCTCCTGGGATTTGCTCCAATTCCCTGTGACTCTATGGCATGGAAAAAAGCAGGACCAAAAAATACAGTCAACTCCACAATTATTGGCACCTTCATAAAAATTTGCTAAATATATAAAAATAACTGCATATGTAATGAATGATATTTTGGGCTTAAACAAATCGGTAATGCTCATGCTTTAAAAAAAATATTGGCACCCCAAATTTCAATACCTGGCGGAATCTCCCCTAGCACAAGGTTAGAGAATAACACTTGTGAGATCACATTTCCAAATCATTGAGATGTTCTCTTGTGAAAAGCCCTCATAAATTGAGACCACAGGATTTTCAACTGGGTTCAAGCGTGGAGACAGAGGAGGCCACTGCAAAACCTTGGTTCTGTGTTACTGTAACCATTTCTTTGTCATTTTTGGATGTGCGCTTCAGGTTATTGTCTTGTTGGAAGGCCCACCCATGGCCATTGTTTCAGCCTTCTGGCAGAGGCAACCAGACTTTCAGCTAAAATGTTCGGATTCTCAATGGAATTCATTATGCCACTGACATCAACAAAAGCAGTGGACCACTGACAGTAAAACAGCGTCAGAGTATCAAAGAAACACCACCATACTTAACCTTGTGTTCTTTGTACTTAGTCACCATTTTCACCAAACATGATGATGGTGTGCGTGGCTAAAAAGTTCAACATTTGTCTAATCCAACATCAATACATGATTTCAGTTGCAACTGTAATGTTGCTTGGCAAAGTTCACATGCTGGAAAGGGCTTCTTTCATAAAACTCGTCCAAAAAGCTGAACCATATAAAAACCTAAGATTCAAATAAACTTTGCAATAGCTAAACTGCGATTTTTGGGCTGCTTTTTGTCTCTTAGCAACCTCCTCACTGTGCATGGGGCAATATGCGAATGCGCCCCTATCTTAGCAAATTTTCAACAGTCCCTTGCTTTTCGAACTTCTTTACTATGACCCTGATTGTGCTTACTGGTAATTTCAATTGAATACATACTATTACAGCCATTCCCTTATCTATGCAGCTCAAAAACGTTTTTTTCATCATTTGAGTGGGGTGTTTTTTGGTTTTACTCATGTTGATGGCTGACTAAAGAATTTCACCGTGTGTTACTTCATATTTTTACCCCAATGAAACATGGTGTGGTCACAGACAACAGTAAAGTTCCTAGAAGGTAAAAGCAGTATTAAGAAACATTTATTCCCCAAAGAGGCAAATCCCTTTGGTTTTATTTAGGGCATTCTTCAAAGGTGCCATAAGTATTGTCAGAAGTTTTTGACAGAATAAATTACTCAGAAGATATATATATATATATATATATATAAAAAAAAACACTTTTGAAGGAATTATTTCAGTTAAATGAATAGTTAGCAATTTCACCAAACATTTGAGGGAAATTTGAATCATTACATATATTATCTATATAATATTAATGTTTTTGCTTACTACCTTGAGGGGTGCCAGTATTTCTGGAGTTGAGTATAAATGAAGCCTGAGTGTTGAATGCCCCAAAATGGACTAAAAACTCATGTCTGTATGATTAAAAACAAAGCAAAAAATTGTCTTTTGTATAATACAGAATAGCTTTGTCTGCTGTTTTGACAATGTACATTATGTACTTAGCTTGGAGAATGCACAATGCACAAGGTAGGCTGCCCACAACTAGAAAAGAAGGTCCAGAAAGTTGATGGATGAATGGAGGAACTCCACTATGATATATAAATAAGCATTTACAGTTTGACTGGTTTAATGAATTTTGAACTTTTATTTTTTTAATTATAAAGGGCAATCATATTAGAAATTTTGATTTTTGTTGGAAGGAGATTATTTGGTTACAGTGTATTGACATGTATTTATTAATGATTTACCCAGGGAAGTAGCTAACTTGCAGTATTAAAATGGAACACAGCACAACGAAGTACACCTGTTAAATATCAATAAATACTACAATAATGAACACCAATAAAATATATATGCTAAATATACTGTATGTTAGATTATAAACATACAATATATACAAAGTGTGCAACAACCAAATAACACAATTAACTGAAGCAGAGAAAAGTTAATAAGAGTAAACAATTGTGGCCAAAAATGACACTTTTCAGCTTATATCTGCTGCATTGCAATCAATGTATGATGCACTGTACTATCATCAGTCTGTGGAACCATATCATATTACAGTATGTACACATGACAAATGTGAACCTTAAGTGATGTAGTGATAAAGCTCTGGGTGCAAGTGGAAAAAGTAGAGCAAATAGATCTGTAGTGAAAGTGGTGGTCTACAGTGGTGGTTTAGTCAAACAGGAGGTCAATGAAGTGTCTAAAAGTGTTGTTAAAAACAGTTTAATAGTAAATCGCTGGGCCTTTTTCTACTACTGCATTGTATGCAGTCTGATGTGATGTAGACTTTTTTCCTGAGCTATTTGCCGTCATAAGATTCCTGTATGAATGGAAGTGCGGCCTTAGTGATGAACTGAGGTATTTTTATATTCAATTGCCAAACTCCACAACCACCACCTAAAGCAGGGCCTGGCAGTCTAACAAGTAAGAAGTAGAGCTGTAACACAAGACCTTCACATAGCTAATCATTTTGTTCTCTACTGTGCATCCATTTACGTTAGACATTAAGCAAAGATCCCATAGTCTGACTGAATAACAGAATTATTAAACTTTACTAAATGGACTTTCTGATGCATTTAATACCTAAAAATATATTTGGTGTCCCTGATTTATGTTGATCCTTTTAAAATAGAAAATAACCAAATGCAAAAGCTGTACTACACCTGGATGGGTAAGAAATAATGTTGTTTAGTATATATTTTGCATTCATTTTAAAATATAATTTATATTTTTATATATTATATATATATAAAAAAAAAAAAAAAAAAAAAAAAAAAAAAATTATATATATATATAAAAAAAACACTAAAAGAAAAAAACCCACTGCAAAACAAATTACTGTTAAGCAATTATGAATACTGTGTTTAAAATCTATTACCTCAGATTACCTCATCTCAAATATTACAAATTGTCCCTGTGAAGAGAGGAGAAAAAAAAAAAAAAAAAAAAAAAAAAAACCACACACGTGGCTATTCCTTTTCCTGTATACATACACAGAGACAGCCTCATTAGGGAGAAAGTTAAAAACCCACTGCCTTAAACGATGCCAAAACATGTGCCTGTTTAGAAAACTATTTCTACATTATATATACATTAATATAACTACATTTAATTTGTCAAGAATTGTTTGTATTGATTTGTTAAGTGAACATATTCAT
>JANRMT010062835.1:29277341-29322341 GCA_026402145.1 Polypterus bichir lapradei | reverse complement strand
GTTCATCAATTCTTGCCCTGGGAATCTACCTCAGAAGAAAAACTTACCTAAAAAAATAAAACATAACCTGCAACATTAACATTTTTTTTCAGGCAAAAATAACTTTACCTGTGGATTTTATCATCTTAAGAGGTCTGTAAGGGATTAGAATTATTGAAAAAAATTAAAAAAAAAAAAAACACATTACGAACACTAAGAAATAGTAAAGAATAACAGTCACTTTCCAGACACACACCCCAGAACCAAAGTTAAGACATGGTTAGTGTACAACTTTGTAATGAATAATGATTTCCCATCCCATCTGATAAAAATTCATAAACCTGCAAGACGCATAACATAATATAAAAATACACCTTTTATTGACACTATAAAGTACAATGACAGTTATTAAAATAAACTACACTTCAAAAGGATTTGGTTGCTGCTGAAGAGATAACCACTTGCTTAAGAAAATGAGGGGATCAACAAGAAAACAGGCACATCTTAAAACATTTAGGAACATTGAGGAATATTTTTTAAATCAGAAAATTATTATGAGGATTCAATGAATTACCATAATTCAATAATATCAAAATCTTGAGGAACCTTGAATGGTAGACTACATGTCATAGTGTAAAGAGAATGAATTGGATTATATTTGATGATACAATGTACTGTTATATGGCTGGTACTAGGGTTTCTATAATGATCAATTATTTTAACTGCATGAACAAATCGATAGATATAATCAGTGATGTTAAGATAATAATAGTAACTTAAATAATCAGCACAATATCAAACTACTCATGAAAAAATAAATAAATTTAAATTGCACACTTTCGGCTTTATTTTCACTTGTGCAGTGACATCTGCGCTTTTGGGTTTGTATTATTATTTAACATTATTCTTATTAATAATAGTTAAAGTAGGGCATCTTAAGTACTACTGACTAATTAGGTCTCCTTAAGATAACACATGAAAGACTGCATTTTGCTAAAGTTTGCGCCTTTAGCAGAAATAAATTCACATAAGAATTTCTTTCAACTGTTATCAGCTGCTTACACTGGCCAACATTTGAGTGTATTGGATAATTCTTTCAACATTTCATTTTCCACCTAGCATCTGCTTCCTCCCAAATGACTGGACATTCTGCTTGCCTGTCTCAAGATTGTTCCTCCCTTATGCCCAATGCTTGCTGGGATAGGCTAAGGAAAAGCAGTTTTAGAACATAGGTGGAGTTCTGATGCATTACAGAAATCCTTTTTGACTCAATAACAGCATGCCTGCTAGGCCCTACAAACTATGAAGAATTCTTACAAAAAAAATGCTCCCAAATACCATGATTTACAAATGGTAAAAGGTTCTCCTATCAAAAAGCAGGTCTTGGTTTGTGTTGAATATGAAATCTGGAATTTGGGGGGTTTGAACGGGACTGGAATATGCTGTACCAAAATACTTTGTTACAATTCCTTTTATTGCCATTCAGTCAATCTCTTTGTACAGGGCCCCTTCTTCAGGCAATATAAAAGGGCCCGAGTTGCCTTCAAAGCTTGCATATTGTAAGTTTAGTTTAGTATTGTTTAGTTAGCCAATGAAAGGTGTCATTTTGCTTGACTTCTCACTACATCCATAATGGCTAACAAGGTACAACATCCTAGTACTACAAGTGTGTGGTGGGTAATTTCTGCAATAAAAAGTCTAAAGTCTAGAGGGATGCATGGGACTGACTATTTTTTAAAACCCACTTCTAGCTACGACTTGTTTCATGAAATATTACGGCAGGTTGTGCAAAGATTGCAGAATTTCAGACATAACACATAACTTTAAATTCACACAAACAACTTACAAAATTCAAAAAAATGCTTTGTCAGAAAGTTGTCATATGCACAAAATAACCTAACAAAATCATTTTTTTCTTCTCTCTATCTCTTGGAAGCCACCTGTCACTTCAGGCTGATTGCTTACTTGCTACCTACTGTATGCTATATATATATATATATATATATATATATATATATATTTATTATATCCCACTACAGATAATCAAGGAATAACTGTGTGGAATTTACATAATTTGAAAATGGTCATCCTCCTGTCAAGATGAAATTTCAACCTGGAATAAAAGATCTTGTGTGCAAATGGCAGCAGATGATGACAGTATTGCCGAAGTTGAAAGGGAAACCAAAAACTCACAAGCTTAAAACCAAAAGGAAACCCATTTGGGGGAAGGTTTTCCAGTGGTAGACCTGTAGGACTTAAGGTAACCAACTTATTACTATGTAGTATGTGGCAAATATTTGGAATGGTGGGTGGCATCAAGTGGAATGACACTTGTAAGAATGTGAGAATGGGACTAAAATGGTTACTCCATGCAACCATATAGACAGAAGAGAACTATTAGAAATGACTCAAATGATTATTGGTATTGTCAAGCCATAATATGCTATCCTAGTACTCCATGTTATTTATAAAATACTATAGCAGAAGATTCATACTTAGCAGGAATAACAGGTCCAGTTCTTACATTCCTTCAAAGGTGTTCATTTCAATTTGTTTGTAATACAGGAAATACACTGAAATTACAAGATACAAGCCACTTAAAACTCCCCAGGTTCAATTAAACACTTATGCACAGGGTGTCTTGCTGGTGGGTCACTTGCTGTATTTCAAAGTTGTTTGTGTATGATGCAGTAAACACACAAGTCAATTAAAAGCAATATTGGTATTTTTACATACCCAAATGCAACATCTTTCAAATAAATTATTAGCTACTATTTTGTCTGCTCTCTTTCATTAGTAAGATGTGTGATTTGCACACATATATATGCCAAGGCAAGCGCAGCATCACAGCTGAAGGAACCTGCTTTGATCAAATATCAAACCTTTGTTGGGTCACATACAGTGAAAGGTGCATTAGAGAGCTGAGGTTGAGGGCATTCCAATAACATATAGTTGACTATACAAATGACTGGTCATTCATATTACATGTCACAGCTCGTGTAAAAGGTAGGAAATATATTGCGTGTACAACAACTCATCTTTACGCAGTTATGCGTAAGCTTCTGTCAAATCATAGTGTATGGGGATTGGTTGGTTGACCCACACAACAACATCAAGATTGTACTAGGGAAAATGTCTTCAAAAAACAACTGAGATGGTCCTAAAAAAGTTACAGAATGCTAGCGATATGGAATATGAAGACCTTATGCCAGATTCTGAGGCATCGAGGCATGCAGTTTAACATTTGATGTGTTCGATTATTACTCTTAGAATCACTCTGCTGTACGTTCTTCCCTGTATTAGTTTTCTGGGTATTGCTCTTCCAGTTGAAACAAAGTAAAGGCAAAATACCCACTTGCAGTTTTAAAAAAATCAACTGCAATACTTGTTTTGAGAGGCTGTTTAGGTGCAAGAGACTAAATGTTTCCAAAATTGGACAAAAAGTGTTTTCAAAAAGGGAGACTTCCTTGTGCCAAACAGCACAACTTTGTAATGCTATAGGTTATGAAACCTAAAGGCGTACAAAGATAGCTGGCAGATTGTGGCAAAAAAGTAAACTGGATTCTAGGGTTGTCTTGGTTAGGACCCGTAAAACCCAGGTTTTTGGAGAAAAAAGTTTCTAAAATGCCCAAGTTTTTGTGTTGTTTGCCCCAGAGTTAATAAATTGTATGGTATAAGGTAAGAAAAAACATTCACTTTATTCACTGACTGATTACATAGTAATTGAATATATTCTTCACAAATTTCTAATATATTTAAAATAATTCTCTTCTCTACTTAAAGGTCTTAAATTGGTACTTTCCGTTAGCCTCCTGGTAATGAAGCACTAATTATTGGCTTATTAGGAAGTGGAAAGTTTTTTGCACCCCTGCAGCAGTTTGTTAAACATGCTTTTTAACAAATACAGTGATCCCTCGCTATATCGCGCTTTGACTTTTGCGGCTTCCCTCCATCGCAGATTTTATATATAAGCATATCTAAATATATATCACGGATTTTTTGTTGATTCGTGGATTTCTGCGGACAATGGGTCTTTTAATTTATGGTACATGCTTCCTCAGTTGATTTGCCCAGTTGATTTCATACAAGGGACGCTATCGGCGGATGGCTGAGAAGCTACCCAATCAGAGCATGTAATATTAATTAAATAAAACTCCTCAATGCTATACGATATGCTTCGCATACTTAAAAGCCCGAACAGCCCTATTGACTTTTGTTTGCTTTTTCTCTCTCTGACATTCTCTGCTCCTGACTAGCACTCCTTTGAAGAGGAAGATATGTTTGCATTCTTTTAATTGTGAGAGGGAACTGTCATCTCTGTCTTGTCATGGAGCGCAGTTTAAACTTTTGAAAAAGAGACAAATGTTTGTTTGCAGTGTTTTAAAGTCTCTGTCTCTACAACCTCCTGTGTTTCTGTGCAAATCTGTAACCCAAGCGTGACAATATAAAAACAACAAAATAAACGTAAGGTTTTTACTTCACGGATTTTGACCTTTCACGGGGGGTTCTGGAACGCAACCCCCGCGATCGAGGAGGGATCACTGTAGACTATTTACTTGGATCACAGCATTAATTTTAATGAACAGATTTTACAAACTCTAAGGCCGGGTTTATACTTCACGCGACGCATGCTGCATCGGACACTCCTGCTACAAAAGCATTTTGCTGCTTATACTTGCGCGTGTACTTTACATAAATCTGGAGGAATCCAGCAGGTGGCAGTGCAAGATATTATCACGGTGAGAACACGGTCGGCTTCTCTGCATTGTGAATTGCCTGGAATACCCATTAAATTCCGATGACACCTTAAGGCGATATCTCTGAAAAGGATGTTTAATGAGTAAATCCAGGGATGTGTCTATTCCAGCAAGCATTGGGCACGAGGCAGAAACAATCTCTGGACAGGGCCTCAGCTCATCACAAGGTCAATACAAGCACATACATACCCTGGAGTCATTTTAGTGGAACCAAATTCCCAAATCTACATATCTTTGGAAGGAAACCGGAGCACAGTGTGGAAACCCAGCAGGAAAACATGTAAACTCCAAGCAGGGAATACCAGCGACGCGACTCCCTGTGAGACAGCAGTGCTACCGCTCTGCCACCATGTCACCCCCATGTGTGTAATTATTAACAGCATTCATTATTTAAACAAAATTAACGATTAAACGAAATTAACGATTTATCTGTAAAATGTAACATACATACTTTAATGCATTTAATTATGAAAGTGATATCAAGTATAAATCTAAAGATTCTAAATTTGCAGAGAGTTGGAATATCACACATTTAATGTGTTCTGTGTGGTGATCTATTGCTGCTTGTCGCTGCTGTCAGGTCCAAGAAGCTAGTAGTGATTAAAAACTGGGATGACGTTTACGACGGTCTGCTTTAATGATAAAGTAAACTACGAGGTTAAAGTGGACATTTCAAGATTAAAGCCAAAATTTCCATTTTAATCACCAAATACACGTTTTCACCATGTCCTTAATTTTTTTTTCTCTGTGGCTCAAATACAGCGCTGTACATTATATTGCTGTTGTGAAGTTGCAAAAAAAAAAAAAAAAAAAACTGGCACAAAAGATGGTATGCGAATCTTTTAAAATGTATCGTGTCATTACAATGAGGAATATGCGATGCCTGAATATAAAAGCACCATGAATGCATCTGTATGTCGGCATTTTGCTTCACCGCATCGAACAATTCATCAAACATCGAAGCGCGCACGTCGATCCCGTAGGGTCCGCATGAGGCTTTCTGTCACATGTAGATAGTAAACAGAGACTCTGACGTCACATTCCAACTTTTATTACACTGTGCCTCCCCACTTTTTACTGGTACTGCAACTCGCGGGCACGTCGCATTAATTTCTGAGGACCTGCTCAGAGGTCCGTCAAATGAACGCTGGGAACGCGTGGCAGCCATGATGCGTGCACGTAGCGTTCTGAGTGTGAAGCATAAAAAAGCTCAAACATCCATAATCACTTGTTCTAGACAAATTTACAGGCTGCAGTTAACCTGAAAAACACATCTTTGGGATGTGAAAGGACAACCAGAGTCTGTTGAAAAACCAATGCAGACATGCAGAAAACATGAAAACAGCACTAAAAACTACATCACCATGCTCCACTCTAATCACATCAACATTTTCTCACTGCAACAGAATGCAGAAATTTAGGATACAATGAAATCCTGATGACAACAACAACAAAAATACCACATGTACATATTAGTGAAGATCAAAGTCTGCTATAACAAGGCATTGTTTTGATTTCATATTTTTGTCTGATAATAAAATCAAAACACAGGCTGAAGACACCATAGCTAAAACAACAATTTCCATGTTAAAAAAAAAATCAATGTAACTTCTTCAGCACTGGTTCATGATGTAAAATTCTTCCACAATCAAAGCTAGTAGATTTGTAATTATGGAATGCCAACAGCATTTAAACAGAAGTGTTAAAAGAATGCTAAAGGTAAACCAACAAAATTGCAATGTGAATTGTTCTAGTCTCATTCTAATCTACCAATGTCAGTTTTGTTTAATCAGCATTAAACCACAGGCCAAAGTCAAGGCTTTATTGGCATGTTGCAAGCATACTGTGCTCACCATACTTAAGCTGTCAACTGCTTTCAAATAGTATAAATGTGACATGTTTTCCTCATGTGAAAATTATTTTAGCTCTACAGAATTTAATGTAAGAACAATGCAGTAAGTATATAAATTTCATTAAGTTTTATTAATAAACACAAGATAAAACAGTAACCAAACAAATGAGTAAAGTGTACAGCTAAACAAGAATAAACATTATTTTCACCAGATGTGTCAAAAATCTTGTCTAAAAGAATGCAAATTCACAGCACTATATTTATATGTCAGAGATTTTTTATTATGCTTGTATAAAGAAAACTGGAGTAGTGGCTCCAAGGCTAGGGATCTGCGCCAGAAATTGGAAGGTTGCTGGTCTGAAACCCGTAAACACCAGAAGTGACTCTACTCCATTGGGTCCTTGAGCAAAGCCCTTAACCTGCAATTGCTTCGTCTTGGGAATGACATTAATCTGCATCCTGCTCTCAAGCAGGCACTCCAATATACAGGGAAAATTTGGGGATTAGTTGCAGGACTGGCATTCCAGCCACTGTAAAAGAAAAATCCAACTGTTCCAGTGTGGTGATGAGGTGTCACGCAGGAGTCCCAATCCAGGTGGTTCGTTGTGTGTGGCAATGCACTATCAGTGCATACTCCCAACTTCTTGCACTGCCTGAAATTGCAACTAAACTAAATGGTAGCTGCACCGTTTCTGATCAGAAGACCCTCCAGGGAGTGTTGAAGTCGGCAGAAGAAATCATCGGTATCACTCTCCCATCTATACAAGATCTGTACTTGCCACGCTGCCTTAGAAGAGCTTAGGGTGACTCCACCCATTCAGAACATGGACTGTTCAAACTTTTGCCCTCTGTCAAACACTACCACAGCATGTGGCACAATAGTAACGGACTCAGTAGGAGTTTCTTCCCACAGGCTATCAGACTACTCATCTCCCATGAACAACAAACAGAACACACACAGATGGTTTGAATACGTACTGTATATTCAGTATCTCATATCTCCTAAAATGCTATTATGTATGTGCATTATGTTAATGATTTTAATCATTTGAACACTTTACAACTATTCAGCAATGTATCTATTGGATTTTACATATATTCTGTCTGCTTATGCTGTCTATTATGTCTATCTGCATTTGTATAATGTGCACTTGTCTCCAAATTTGTGTTTGTACATTGAGTCTGAAACACACTTTCATTCAACGGTGCACTCCTTGTATGACTTGAATGACAATAAAGTAAATCCAATCATCCAATCCAAAAATAACTGGACTCTATTTAAAATAAAGTAAGGCATTCTTATATCTAGTGAAAAAACACTTTGGTCTTCTTAGACTGGAGCACCCGTGTGGAGTACATTATCACAGCAGCGAGGCAAACCTTCTACTTATCACAGTAAAGCTTTGTTTGCACAAGCCGGATAGAATCATAACAAATTTGGATCACAGAAACCGTTCCCATTAAGTAAAAACATCCATTAAGTAAAAACATAGTATAATATTACTAACAGGTAGTGAAAGGTGAAGGATGAATTCTAGGTTTTCTTAAAAAGAAACAAACACCATGATTTTTGTTGCATCCGTCTTGTACATTATGTTCCCTACAATTTATCATAGTGTGCTTTTGTTCGATATATTAAAATGTATTGTTCTCAAATGTATAATAGGTATAATAACTTTTTGTAGCCAGCCTAAAGTGAAGGCATCAACTACATAGACAATACCACTAGTAATCATTTTTGGAATGAGTGTAACATTGATCGTTACACATTTTTAGGAAAAACTAGGCAACAAAGGGGGGTTATCATTTATGTAAAAGAGAATTTAAATGCATGTCAATGATATTTTTGGTAAACTGGATAAATTAAAGCTGAAATTCTATATTTCAATTACATAATGATTGCTTAATTGAAAATCCATTGTAGTTTCGTACAGAGCCAAAATTATGAAAACTGTGTCACTGTCCAAATACTTATGTGTGTGTGAGAATGAATGAATGAATGAATGATCTGGATAGGAATATAAAAAACAAACTGGTTAAGATTGCAGATGATACAAAGTTGCGTGGATTAGCAGATAATTTATACCCTGATGAATCACTATAGAGGGGCTTAGAGCAGGCATGTCAAACACGCGGCCTGCAACAGAAATCTGTGCGGCCCGCATGACAGATCCTAGTTAGCACTAAACTTGTACAAAATGATTACTATCGTTTGTGATTGAATCATTCTGCATCTTCGCCGTTACTTATTGACTTTTCTTACTTCTGCCTTCTGACAAAAGCACGTTTTCCCATGGCATTACGGTACCAGAAACGTCATCTGCTAGTATAGTTGCAGCCGCGAAGTCGCAACTTAAGTGCTACGCTGCGGTCCGTGGCCCGGTAACTGCCAGCAACAGAGACTCACTTAGTGAAGGGCTACAGCAAAAAGGCTGCCCCCTTCACTGAGGACACTTTTCAGAATGCTAGGCGGGCGGGGCTATGCATGTGGCGCAGAAAGAGGAGAGAGACCGTGGTGAGAGAGTATTACAACAAAGTATTTTTATGTTAATAGTATTTGTTACAGTGTGGCCCGCTGACGCACATATGGCAGTCGAAGCAGCCCACCAATGGTAGTGAGTTTGACATGCCTGGCTTAGAGAACATACAGGCTTGGGCAGATGAAATGTAATGTAAATAAATGTAAGGTATTACAGGTTGGAAGGGGAAAAGTTTCTTTTGAATACACAATGGGAGGTCTGAGTACTGCTCATGAGAAGAAGTTATAACTCATAGTAGATTTATCACTATCAACTTCCAGGCAGTGTTCCATAGCCATTAAGAGGGTTAACACAATGTTAGATTATACAGCACAATGTAAAGTCAAAGAACATTATTCTTAAGCTTTGCAATGCACTGGTGAGGCCTCATCTGAAGTACTGCATGCAGTGTTGGTCTCTGGGCTACACAAAAATCCAAAGCAGCACTGGAAAAGGTTCAGACAAGAGACTAGGCCATTTCCAGAACAGCAGGGGATAGGATATGAGGAAAAAAAATTAAAGAAGTTGAATCTTTTAAGCTTAAGCAAATGGAAATTAAGAGGAGAAATGGTTGAAATGTTTAAAATTATGAAAGGAATCAGTACAGTGGATAAAGCTGGTTACTTTTGATTTCAACAAGACACTTGGGGTATAGTTGGAAAATTTGGGTGAAATTTCTCATAAAAGTTAAGATTTTCTTCACACTGGGAATCATGGAACAAGCTATCAAGTACTGTGCTAGACAGTTGAACTTCAGGAACATTCAAAACATGGTTGATAGGATTTTTTAGTTTTGTTAGGCTGAATGGCCCATTCTTTTCAAAATTGTTCTAATGTCCTAAACAGACTATGGATTTAGCTCTAGCCACCAAGAGGGTATTGGCTTCACAGTGATATTTGAAGGTAACTGCAGTTTTTCAATACTGTTTAAAATTTTTATAGACCTTGAAAAATGTTTGCAGCAACATACCTAGTACTGGTAGCTTGTGACATTTACTGGTTCAGGCCAGCTGTCATGATCCTTTAACTGTCTGTATTTTCAGAGAATGAATTACAGTTATATGTACATAAGTAGTAGTACTACACTAACTTGTCACAGGTGCAAATTATCTCCCCTCCTATAATACATGAGTTTTATAAAGGAATGTAAAGCAGATTTATATAATATCTATTTTTAAACTGATACTGCAGTTGGCAATATTGTAGGCACAGTGGACAGCAACAGTGAAGGACATAAAATCTCAAAATGGCAACAGCTGACAGAGCAAACAAAAATATGTTGTATTTACAAGTAATTGTAAAATAATGAGGCACTTGAAATTTTGAAAGAATACCAGAGTACAAGTCCCCCTGATCTGGACTGAAAGAAGCAATCTGAAGGAGTTTGGGAATCAAAAAGTGTATACCTTCATTGAATAAAGGATATGGAAAATGTGGAAGAAACGTAAATTCAAAACCAGCAACAGTTAAGATTATTCTTTCCTTCCCTTAGTTGAGCTTTCTGCACTTGTGTTTACTCCAGGATGAAACTGAGATCATTACTAGTAATGTGGAAGCTTGGTCTGCTCATTCAGCCTGCTAGTTTAAGCTTCACCAGGACAAGGGCAGAAAAGACAAGATTTTCATGATTTGTTCTCCAAATTATTTTTAGTATTATAGTAGCAAATTTTCTCAGTGAAACAAACCCAATTGGCGATTTCTTCTTTCAAATTACTAAAATAATGTAAATGTTGAAGAACTATAAGGAAATAAACTATTCAAACTAGAACATGATTGATTTTAATTTTACAAGGTATAAAGCTTGTGAAACTCTGCAAAGCATCACATACTGTGAAAGACTGATGTGAAAATGCTGTGGGTGAAACTAAGAATGTACATCACTTTTATATAATGTGCCTTTTAAAGGGCTGTTGCAGTTCTTTCCATGAAATGAAGCATCCTCTTACTTCAAGAAAAAAAAAAATACTGGGAAACTTTATTTAAAAAAAAAAAAAAACCACAATGTGCTCCACAGAGCAAGAAGCAAAATTTAATCTATGAATGACTATTTAAAGAGAATATACAAACTGATACAGGAGCAACCACTGTACCATTTGGGAGGACCACTCAGTGAATGCCTAAGGGAAGGTAAATAATTGTATATGTTTACCGCCTCTGTCAAAGATGGAGGCAATGATCTGAACTAAGAAATCAAAACAACTTATCACAAGTACCAAATACATGCTGTGTAAATGACGCATGGTTTTATGTTTTAGTGAGTACTGACTAAACTAGCGATCAAAATAAGAGAATGATTTATGAAAAATTGATTCTTTCAAATACTGGTGACTGTAACTGCTCAAAATGTAGTCATAGTACCTGGAGGTATGCTTACTCTTCTACTAGAATGCAAAAAAAAAAATCAACATAAAACATTAAATTTTGGAAAAAGTACAGTGATGAAAATTAGAGAACTGTTACGGCTATATTGCAAAAGAAGCCTGCAAATGAATTTCAAAATTTAGTAGGAAGTGTAGAGATTCTTAAATGACTTTGGCACATCTGCACCCACAGGACATGATCAATTTCTTGCACTGCTCTGGCTTGATTTTCTTCCAGTCGGCTTCCAGCTTCTTCTACCATTCGGTAACTATGGTGTTTTTTTTTTTGTTTTTTGTTTTTTTGCAATAGAGCCTTAAAGAAATTTTTGAATATTTGCAGCAATTTCTGGGTACAATGCATGCCATTTTCTTTTCTGTTTCTGAAAAAAGAAGATTACAGATCTTATCGATCACATCATGCCTTGTTTTTTAAAATCACTCCTTATAAAAATAATACAACTTCTATAAATACTTAGAAACCGTTGAAATCTCTATATATAATCTTCATTTGGATCTTGATCTTTGTTTGTCCGCGAATGAATTAGAAGAAGAAGCACTAGATGGCAGTAGAGAGACAGCTAAAACATAGGCATTGCATTAAGAATCTCCTCCAGGCTTATACTACTGAAGACTGTAGTACTCCAGTCATACCTCAAAACACAGACATTCAAACTAAACAAATTGTTGTGCTTTAAATTAACTAAATAAATCTTCATTTAGATCTTGATCTTTCTTTGTCCGTGAATTCCACGCATGCGTAGACCACCTTCCAGTTTAGTACGTTGTTATTACTCACGAATGTCAACAATGTGCCGGAATAACGAAAGAGGTGGTGGATAGTGTTACGCTGGTTAGCTCCCGAGGCCTGGTTAGAGAATGAGATTGCCGAAGATAAAAGGTACGTGCCTACGTAACATATGAATGAAAGAAAGACAGTGGGTAAAATGAATGACAACGTAACAGCACATTCCGGAAATTATTATTGTTATGTTGTAGCCGGCAAGTGCTGCGCATCTCACATTTGTACCGTGGCTTGCTCACATGTCAGTGAAGTGATCCCTATTAATGCTTTAAAGAGCCTGGATACCTGTGTGTCCCCCTTTTATAACCATTGCTCCGTGTATATTGCCTTACTCTTTGGATTGCCACAAAGCAACCTGCGAGATTAGAGAAAGGTTGAGAAGAGATCGTGAAAACGAGATGGACTGTGAATGGACAGAAGCAGAAATGCTCCTACACCACCACATAATTACGATTCGGACAGTGATTCCGAGTAGGCCATTCCTATCGAATCAATATCCAAGGGCTTTCTTTTGTAATTTTTTTTTCCCTTATAAAAAAATCATAATGCTGTGCGACGAAGGGCACAGTTCACGACTGGAAGCTACATTTAAACAGGGAGCCCTTCACAGACAACTTTAACATGCGCAATGTAGTTGGGCGCACATGGCTAGTAACTTATAATAGTACACTAAGACAGTAAGCATTTTTACGACATATACAACCTTTGGCAAAAATTATAGAATCACCTCACTTAAAGGATGTTCATACAGATTTTTTACTTTATAGAAAATAAATCACAGATATAACACAAAACCTTTTTTTAATACCTTAACATTCTGGCTTGTGAAACATATCAAAAAAATTAAAGTTAATTAATTGCAAGTTTAAGTAATAAAATGGGAAAAATTATGGAAATTTATGGAATCACAATGTAATTGTATTGCTAAAATAAATACCAGTACAAGTCTAAAAAAGCAAATTAGTCTGCAGTTAAAAGAGTATTTACAGACCTTAACGAGCTATTGGACTTGGCTAATTGAAAGGAAACATGGGTCATACGAAAGTGTTGTGAACTGAAACAATGGAAATAAATATAAAACTCCTTCGAGAAGGGAATCCCGGACAGAGTGTGGCAAAGGTGTTAGTTGTTCCCAGTCAGCCATGTCTAAAATTTAGTGCAAGTATAAACAAAATTTGAAGATTGTAAAACAAAAGACCATAAAAAATGACAAGCCATCAGGGCAGTAAACTCTAAAGCAATATGCCTTGAAAACAGAAAATGCACAACAAAACAAATGAGAAACAAATAGGCAGAAACAGGAGTTAAATGTAGTTAATTTCTTAAAGTTCTTCATGAAATGGGATAAACATACAGAAAAGCCACAAGAAAACAAGTAACATCTATACAGAAGAAAACAAGGTTACAGTGGAGCTAAATAAAAACAATCATGGAATGTGGATGATTGGATAAAAGTGATATTCAGTGATGAATCACAAATCTGCATTGGCCAAGGAGATGATGCTGGAACCTTTCTCTGGTACCACTCTAATGAAACATACAAGATGACTATCTGAAGAAAAGATGCAAACCTCCCCAGTCATTTATGACATGGGGTGGCATGTCACATAAAGGACCAGGGGAAATGGCAATCATTTCCTCAAAAGACAATGCACAGGTGTACAATGAATTTTGGTCACTTTTACATTCCATCAATAGAAAAGTGGTTTGGTGATGCAAACAGTGTTAAAGCCTTTCTTCCAGACAGGAATATTAACTCAATCACATGGCCAGTTGGAACCACCATGATGTAGAGTATTGTTTTTCATTAGTGAAGTCCATGCCTCAAAGAATTCAAGCCATCAGGAGAAGCAACAATGTACTAATTGTGATTTTTGTAGTTGATTCTGTAATCGTTTTCCTCAAAATTGAGTGATTCCATAATTACTTGATCTGGAAATAAAATATGCCATTAACAAAAATGTCACTGAATTTGTTTGAGGTATATTTCACAAAGCCAGAATGTTTGGTTATTAAACACAAAATCTGAGATTTGTTTATTTGATACTAAGTAAAAAAAGCTAGGTGAATATTCTCCAAGTGAAGCAATTCCCTAATTGTTTTCAAGGATTATAAAATGTAACAGAAAAACAAAGTTTTTTTCATTAATTGCATCAATTAATAACGCAAGCAAGTACCCTCGATCATCTATATTTTTCACTCTTTAATATCTTTAATGATTCAAAGTTTAATTTCTGTATTTTGAGAAGTCTACTAAGGAAGAAATTAAGCATCCATTTACTGAACCCACTTTGTTCAATTATATTACATTACATTTACATTAAGCTACAATAAATTTTTACTGTAGTCAGCTTACTAAAGCTTGAGGTGGGGGGGGGCTTCATTTCATCATTTTTAATAGGCATAAGGTTGCAATTTATATAGTAACTTAATTTTGAAGAGATTCTTTTTGCTAAGTTTAGCTCATGATTACCATCTGAGTAAATAAGCCATTTTCTTTATTTGACATTCTCAGGAATGAGCTTTTAAAGATTTACTGAACCATTTTTGCCATTTCAGCAATTAATTACTCTCCATCTCACTTTCCTTTTAAAATAATACATTTCAAATGTTTCTCACCATGCCTAAAATAACATAAATAAGATTGTCAAACCCTTTTAATCCAATTCAAGGCTATCCTAATGGCACCAGTGTAAGGTTACAAACAGACCTTGAGATAGAACATGGTGACCACACACACGCACACAGAGGCTAACTTGGTATCATCATTTAATGAAATCTGTATGTAATCTGGGTGGGACTTCAAGTACTTAAGACATGGGTTCATGACTGAGACTTTCAGATCAAATTTCACAATTCGAATGTAGAAAAAGTAAACATTTTTTCCTGAAGACAAAACCTGAATTTCAATGTCTAAGAAAGTAGTCTGCTGTAGCTTGCTGTAATTTCAGCAGTGCATTACCACTGACATGCAATATAACCTCTTGGTATTTTTAAGACAAAGTTTGTGCAAAATTTGAGATTAGGCTTTTCTTATTTTTGATTTGTTATCTTGTGTAGTCATTAAATAAATGCTTCTCAGATTCACAAATCATTATGTAACATTTGTTATCCGATGCAAAACTGGTTTAGAGAGCAGTAGAAAACTGATTTTGATAAATAACATTTGTGCCCAGAAAGAATCACTCTGTTCCTGAAACAATGATTCTGGCCATGTCTATTACAAAGAAAAAACAATAAGTTTAGTCCTGCATGCTATTTCTTGACCACCCACAGCACCGGACTAGCATTGGATGAAACTAAGTAATAGGTCAGATTGAAATAAGACCCTATCACCTGTCCACTAGCTACACTTCTCCAGAATGTTAGTTTTCATCTAGCTATAGATTAAGCTTGTTTAAGTTCATGTTAAATTACCAAAATGATTTTTTTATGAATACTGATTTTTGTAAGCTATTTTGACTAGAGGTTTATGCTAAATAAATAATGATTAGGGGAAACTGGGTGCTACAATACAACATTTTGCATATTCAGTAGTATAAAATATAAACTGAGATGCTAGAAGTCATGATACAAAAGAAAGGCAGTGCCATTACATCTTCTGGCATCAGGCATCACAGAGAAGCATGACTGGGATAAAAAAACAATAGTTAAAGATTTCAAGCAATGAATATACTTTGGGCAATCATAAGCAATTTTAGATGGACTTCTACTGTGTTAGTACAAACAGACAACACGAAGTCTGACTGCCTCCTCTTTCACATCAGTGTGTGTGTGGAGATTCCCAGATCTACTTTAGTGAAGGGGTGTGCTTCCAATAGGAACTGGTCAGAGTTTTTTTTTACAACATCTTTAAAGCAAATAAAACATTTTTTTCATATAAGGTCAGTGACATACCACAGCACAGTTAAACAGCAAGTCATACTTAACAACTGCAATTGCTGGATCTCACCCCATGGAAGGAGTCAAATTTCATGACGAGGAACCAAAGGAGAAGAACAATTATATGACTCGGTTATGACTTCAACACAGTTTTAAATTTCCAAAATAAAGCAAGCACAATACATTTTGATAGCCAAATATTGTGCTGACTCAAAGTATCTGTGGCTATATAAACCTCTTCCAGATATATCAATTTCAGTCACAGCGGTTGGACCATCTTTTTCCATTCTAACATGGTAAAACAAAACAAAAAAATGAAACATTAGACAAGTCTTTCTTCTGTTTGCCTAATCCAAAAACACCCACTTTTCTTCTTTCCTTGTTGGCACTCTCCTTTCAGCTGAATGCTCACTGGTTGTCAACGTTTACACATGCACAGGAACCATCCCCTAAAACCTAAAAAACCTGTTCGGATTTGTCATGATGAGTTGCAGACTGCTCGCTGGGGATTCCACAATCACAACTGGTAGTTAGAAGCTCGCTGCAATTGTCCACAACTCTAAGATGAGGAAAATGAAAGCTACAATTGAAGATCACTATAAAAGTTATGCAGTGTGACACTGACTTGAGTAATGTATATTTAATACATTTGTCAGTGCAAGACCTGATTAATATATAAAACTAGAAATAAAAGCAGCATGTAGGAGGGAAAGCCTTAACCTATACTCAAATACATTAAAATTACATATTTACAAATTGTTGGCCTGTTTAACAGCCCTAGTCCTAACATCTTCAATACAAAGCTTGTCTAACATTATCAGATACCAACTTCATCACGTCTGGACGAAGCCCAATACTTTGTTCACATGTAAAAACGTTCCAATCTATGTGGTTTCATTTTTCACATTGTGATTGGGTAACCTACCAAAACAAATCCAGATGGAAGAAAAACATTTAATTTGCTAATGAAAAGGTTCAAAGAAAAAACATTCCTTTCTTACTACTAGTACTTCTGCTAAATACAGTACAGGCCAAATGTTTGGACACACCTTCTCACTCAATGTGTTTTCTTTATTTTCATGACTGAAGGCATTAAAACTATGAATGAACATATGTGGAGTTATGTACTTAACAAAAAAAGGTGAAATAACTGAAAACATGTTTTATATTCTAGTTTCTTCAAAATAGCCACCCTTTGCTCCGATTACTGCTTTGCACACTCTTGGCATTCTCTCGATGAGCTTCAACAGGTAGTCACCTGAAATGGTTTTCACTTCACAGGTGTGCCTTATCAGGGTTATTTAGTGGAATTTCTTGCTTTATCAATGGGGTTGGGACCAGCAGTTGTGTTGTGTAGAAGTCAGGTTAGTTGGACGATCATTTATTTTTCAACAGGACAATGACCCCAAACACATCTCCAGGCTGTGTAAGGGCTATTTGACCAAGAAGGAGAGTGATGGAGTGCTGTAAATGGTCATGAAAATAAAGAAAACACATTGAATGAGGAGGTGTGTCCAAACTTTTGGCCTGTACTGTATGCAATGATGCATTGTTCCTCTCCAACAGTAGTGGTAAAAATATTAAAAGCTACTATAAAATGTACATGTCCCGATAGGCCTGAAGTGGGTGTTCTTTTGTTATTATATTACAAAGGTAATAATCGAGTTAGATGGTAGCTATCAAAATCCCATTCCTGGGTGGAGCATATGCTCATAAATTGTAATACAAGGGGCATTTTCTGCACACTCCTCGTGGCCACAGTTGAGATACTGTCATCTACATTGACATAACTCATCAAGTGAATATGACAAGCTTTGAAATTTGCTATAAGTATGCATATTCTTCAGAGGACGAGACAAAACTCCACAAAAAATCTAATGTTGCATGTACGATAAGCTACCAACAAACTAGTAATAAAGCTGAAATGCTCCAGTACTTGCAATGAATCTTGCACTAATGGTTTGTAATGTAAGTTGAGCACTTAAGTTACTTAGACACAATTACACTACTGAGGTACTGTAAGTTTGCATTGGTTATTGCACTTTCAATATATACAAAATGTAGCTGAATTAACATACATCAGAATACACTGAGGCATTTACATTAATATTTTGGCTCACTAGGTACTGTGAACTTTAAGTGTTATTTAAAATTAAAATGAAGCTTCTCTCACAGCTTATCGTGACATTAAATTCACAACCACTGCTGTTGAAAATATATACAAAAATGCAAATTATATGGTTAACAAGAAGCATATTTCATCATATAAAATCAAAACTGGCATCAGCAGCAGATATTATGGGAAAATAATTTGCATCAGCACTGGTCAGTCTACTATGACGAAGACAAAAACATGTCTTTAATAAAATTTAAAGATTTTTAAATTTCTGGATCTAAAGGAAACTGAAATGTGTTTGGTTGACAACAATCCTTAATATAATACAAGTCTCCAAAACAGCCAATCGTTTGTGGCAAACACTTCACTTAACGTATGCAAAATGTTTTCATCCTACCCTTTATATCTAACAATGAAAGAAATTAATGGCTCTCACATGTTACAGAGCAACACAAAATAATGGGCTTAATTGAAGAAAAAAAAAATCCTCCACTTATACAAAACCATTTACATTTTTATATCTTTGCCATCTACAGGCAAAACCTTTCACCTCTGAAATCCGTATTACTGCTATTAACAGATCATTTCTAGAGCCATCTAAATGGCTGTAAAGCTCATTTAACCTGTACAGGTTAAAGATTTAAAATAGTATTTAAAAAAGGAGAACAATGCTATTCTGTCCTGCTTGCTTTAAAAATATACATACTATCTATTAAAATGAGTGAGCACAATTAAAAGCAAGTGAAAAAAGGACTGGATGAAACAAGAAAATATTTAATCTACAAATAAAAAACATTGCCATGAAGCAAGATTTATTAGCATGATTTAGAAATAGCCCAATAACTGAAGTTCAAATTTTAAGATTTATTTTCATGCAAACACAGAATAACTAAATTCTCACTTGTCCCTAGGCTACTGACTTTAATACAACACCAAAAAAGACAAACACAAACACAGGAAAGTGAATACAACACAATATTTTAATGCAGCATTAGACAAAATATGCTAGGACCACTCATTCAGAAGTCATGAGTGGCTTGAATACAAGATGCACGAATAAAAACTGTCCAAAAATCTAGTAGTGAAAGTGCTAATTGTCCAGAACTGTTTGCTTGAATAGGCAAAAGTGACTGTGTGGAATAGCTTAGATATTTAATACAGTTTGCTTGTCAAAACTAGTCTGTATTAAATATGTACAGAACAGAAGGCAGTTATCTGTGTGCCAATAATATTCCAAGCTGACTTTACCACCCATTGTTGTGTTTTGTTATCCGGAGGTGAGAAAGTGCCATACATTTTCTTTACCTGACGGGACCAACTGCATTGATAAGAGAAAAAGACAAATATTCTAGAAGCAAGGATCTTCAAAGAAGTTCACAAATAAATTAACTAGATTGATGGATGGGATACTGGACAAATGTCACTAAAAACCAAACAACCTTTGGCTAAATATATAATAGGTAGCATTTGTAATTTATAATGATTACTTCTTAATGACAGTAGCAACAAAAAACTAAAACACATTATACAAGGGGCAACAGAATTTATTATACTGTAGAAATTATGGAGTTATTGTTAAATGAGAATGATGGAGAAGAATACAGGAAAGAGACAAGAAAGTAAAGTAGAAGGTGTGGTACTACAGGTTAAAAATAAGACTCAGGACAACAAAATTAAGGCAGAAGAGGAGAACATGTCAGAATCACTGTTAAACTGTAAGGTAAAAGTCCAAAGATATGGTGATTTGAATGTTCAACAATGAAATTCTGATATTTCAGGCAATAGCATATTATTTTATCATATAAAACATATACATATAATAAAGAGGATTATGTGATCTACAGTATGGTTTTGTTTAAACTTTACAAACACAGATTGGGAAGCACCTATCAGAAATACAAAAGAGGAAACTGAAACGGTGCTAAAGGCAAATGACTGTATTTTAACTCTAACCAGATAGTGACATTTATCTAGATCTCGTCTTGTTAAACGATAAAGACAGAATAATAAAAACAGATGTTATTAGTACTTTAAGCAACAATTATCTTAACATGATAATTTGAAATGAATTGTGAAAACAAATGTACAAAAAAAAAAAAGCTTATAATCTGCTTAAAGAAGACTTGATGACAAATTATCTACAAAACACAAAATGGGAAAACAATGACAACAACTATAAATGATAGGTGGTGTCACTACAGAGATATTACAATTCAGGCATAAAATAAGTATATTGCAAAAAAAGATTAAAGAAATTCCAAAAATGGGTAAATAAGGACAGCATTACAAACATTTACAAATTTTTTTAAATAAACTTGGACTGTGGAGTTTCCTGTATAGGCACCACAGTAATATGCAATTCTTTTTTTGAAGCTAAAGCTCCAGAATTCTGAAAACCCTGAACAAACACAGCTACACTCACTCAACTCAATTCAACAAATAAAAGTAAACTGTTCTTTTGTAGTACACAGTATTTCTATCAAGTTACCAAAAATTGCATAGGAAACCAACTTTAATGACAGAGCACGATCTTAAACATGCAGTGAGTAAACCTGAGTGCATTTACTGAGATAGGACAAAAAGTCTACACAAGGCTAAACACATCCAAAGTGCAAGTTGACTCTACAGCTCTGTTTTAACCCAACCTTGAACTAATAAAGGTCACCAAAACCACTGCATTTCCCTTAAAGTTTTTCAAAAATTACACAAACTGCAGCACTGCTCATTTTCTACTCAAGTGAAAACACATAAAATCAATTAGTAACTGATGATTATAATGAATTTTGAAACTGTCAGAGCTATTAGACACAAGTTTAGCATCTTATTCATATATTATGATGTTATTTTTGTTATGGTCACCCTTAAATTATCTTTCAATTGTTTTCAATCTACATTCTGGAAACACATCAGATGAGTGTAGTCGCACTGTGTATTTTGTTTACATTTTTTTCTCACTTCAGTCTTCTTGTTCCAGCTGCTCCCATTTGGGGGTGACACAGCAGATCATCTTTTTCCACATCTTCCCGTATTCTGCATTTTGCTCTGTTACACCCATCACCTGCATGTCCTCTCTGACCACATCCATAAACCTTCCCTTAGTTTTCCTTTTATCTGGTAGCTCTATCTTCAACATCCTTTTCCCAATATACCCAGCATCTCTTCTCTGCACATGTCCAAACCAACGCAATCTCGTCTCTCTGACTTTGTCTCCCAACCTGAGCTGTACTCATTTCTAATCCTGTCCATCCTCGTCACACCCAATGCAAATCTTACCATCTTTAACTCTGCCACCTACAGCTGCTTCTTGCTTTCAGGTCAGTACCACCATCTCCAACCCATATAACACAGATGGTCTCACTACTGTCCTGTAGACCTTCCCTTTCATTCTTGCTGATACCTATCACAAATTATTCCTGAAACTCTTCTCCACCCATTTCACCCTGCCTGCACTATCTTTTTCACTTCTCTTCCACACTCCCCATTACTCTGTACTATTGACCCCAAGTATTAAACTTATTAACCTTCACTAACTTTACTCCCCACAACCTCACCATTCCACTGACCTCCCTCTCATTTACACTCATGTATTCTGTTTTGTTCCTACTGAACTTCATTCCTCTCCACCTCTCCAGAGTCTCCCCAACCTGTTCCTTACTCTCACTACAGATCTCAATGTCATCAGCAAACATCGAAACACTGTTGTTTCACTTCAAAAATTCCATTCAAACATATTTTTGGCAAGCCAGATCACTGAAAGGTAAACCCATGAATTAACAAGACACAACCTTTCAAACCAGAGCGAGCAACTGGCTGGACAACTGGTTTATTGTAAAAATCATGGGTAGCTATGCTGTCTTCCATATGTTGATGTGTACAAGGTAGCCATCACATTATATTTGACTAAGTGTTTCAATAGTCCTCAAAATAGTTTCAATGTTTAGTTTTCAGTGAACACTCATGTGAAAAAGCAAGTCCACCCCATGTAAAACTGAAGACTTCTTCCAACCGTATTTGAATGGACAAACATTAATGCAAACAGCACCTATGATAAAGATGATATACTTGAATAAAAACAATGAAAATTTGACTTTTCAATCACTTATTAAATGAAAACATCAATAGAGGCAATGGTCTACTGGGGGGAAAAATATAAGTACACCCTTAGTCCCAGAAATTCACATTGCCCCATTTAGCACAAATTACTTCTTGTATGCATTTTGCATAACTGCCCACCAGTCTGACTTCAACTCGTGACATTTTTGCCCACTTCTCCAGGCAAAATTTCTTCAGTTGCAAGATCCTTGTGGGATTTCCTGCAAGTACTGTCAGTTTCAAAACCTCCCACATTTCACTGGAATTCAATCAGGACTTTGACTAGACCAGTCCATATCCCTGCATTTGTTCTTTGTGCGCCATTTATTGGTGGATTTGCTAATATATGTCAGTTCATTATCACGTGAAAGGTCTATTTCCAGTTTACCCTTAACTTATGGACAGATGGCCTCAGATTCTCCTCAAGCACACTTTGATATGATGCAGAGGACATAATTGACTTGATGACTACAAGCCGCCCAGGTCCCAACCATGACTTACCACCACATGCTTCACAGTTGGTATGAAGTTCTTCTCCTGACATACTATCTTCAGTTTGAGCCAAAAATGTCCAGTTACTGTGGACAAACAGCTCTATCTTTGAATCATTTGTTCACAGCATACTGCTCCAGAAGGCATGATCTTTGCCTATATATTCAAAGGCAAACTGTAGTCTTGCTCTAATGCTTATTTTGGATAGCAAAGGCTTTACCCTGGCACATGCATGCAATTAGGCTCTAACTTTAGCAAGACTTGACAATGATCACACAATGAAATTGTGGGGCTCTTGGGAGACTGCTTTTAGTATCAAACAATCAGCATTAGGGTTAAATTTGCTGGGGCAGCCAGTCCTGGAAAAATTAGCAGTCATTTCAAATCTAAGCCACTTTTAAATTATTCTCTTTACAGTACAATGACTACTTTCAAACAATTTAGCGATATTTATGAATCCTTTGCCAAACTCATTATAATTACACAACATTCTTCCTGAGGGCCTTAGCTCTTTTGAACTTGGCATGATAACACCACACAGATCAACAGCAAAGAGAACACCAGATCCAAAATATCTTCTGGTTAAACACGACCGGGTTTACCTGCATACTCCCTAAAAAAATGTGAAAAATTTTCACTTTTGTGAATTTTATCAATTGTGTTTGTCAGCCTATACACTGGTACTGTGAGTGCTGTGCAGAGTGGAGGCAGAAATTCTGTGTTTTTCCCAGTTGATTCTGGGGTTTATCAGGGGTGTGTTCTTGCTCCTACTCTGTTCAATGCTTGTATGGACTGGGTGCTGGGCAAGGTCGTGGGGTGCAGCGGCTGTGCGGCATCTGTTGGTGAAGAAAGATTCATGAATCTTGACTTTGCTGACGATGCTCTGATCTTCCTGGAGTCAATGGAGGCTCTGATCAGGCACTCGAGAGACTTAGCGAGGAGTCTGAGTGTCCAGGCTTGCAAAAGTGTCCTGGATAAAAACCAAGATCCAGGCCTTTAATGACCTCTTGGGTACAGTCGTCATCAGCAGTGTGTCTGTTTGCGGAGAGAGTGTTGACCTTGTCGAGAGGTTTACTTACCTTGGCAGTGACATTCATGTCTCTGGTGACTCTTCCTATGAAGTCAGTAGACGGATTGGGAGAGCATGGGGGGGGGTCATGAGGTCGCAGGAAAGGGTTGTGTGGCACTCCCGATATCTCTATTAAAGGATGAAGGTCCAAGTTTTTAGAGTCCTGGTGCTTCCTGTCTTGCTATATGGTTGCAAGACATGGACGCTATCCAGTGACTTGAGACAAAGACTGGACTTGGGTACCGTTGGTTTGACTTTGTGTCGAATAAGCAGTTCCTCATGGAGTCCTGAATGAGGCACATTACCTGCATAGTGACGGAGCGTCAGTTATGGCCCTACTGCCATGTGGCGAATTTCCCCAAGAGTGATCCAGCTCATAAGATCCTCACTGTTGGGGAACCTAATGGCTGGACCAGGCCAAGGGGTCGCCCACACAATACCTGGCTGCTGCAGATAGAGGATCATTTCCGGAGGGTGGGACTGGACCGTGTGTCTACCTGGGGGGTTGCCAACCGGGATCCCGAGTTATTTTGTCGTGTAGTGGGTGTAGCAACGCACTGTACCTGTGCATGCTCCCCAGCTTGACTTGACTTGTTTGTCATTTGATTAAGTAGATTATCTGTTTGCATGAAAAGTCAACGTTTACCTGTTCAAACACGTTGAGAAAGTCAATTTCCATGGGGTGTACTTACTTTTACACATGACTGTATTAACCATTGTGAAGAAAGGAGCTTCTTTGCTAATCTAATATTAAGACAGTTACATACAAATCAATGAATAATGCAAACATCTAAGCCAATGTGATGTTTCCCTTTTAAGTATCTGTTATTTATGAACTATAAATTTTTCAACCATGGTGGTGCCCCACAACAAGACCATAACGCCTTATGCTACAATTACAGCACTAGATTGTCATTGCAACAGAAAAAAATAAGATAACGGAGTGCTACTTGGGTCAAAAAATAAGAAGCAAAAACAGATAATAAGAAAACCAGACAAATGCGTTTTTACTTTCTCATCAAGTACAAATTAGAATCTATTTTTTTCTGCACCTTTCATAGAATAGTAAGCAAACGTAAACAAAACAACACAAGCAAACCACTAAGTACTTCAATTTTGGTGTAAACAAAAAATTCAGTTTTTTTTACATAATTACAGTATATCGTACATAGGCGTCGACCGTCTTTAAAATAAACCTTGCTGAAAGACCAATTAGCATTTACTATTTGCCCATTTTAAGACAGTAAACGTATGCAAAGGCGACACTGAATCAGCAGAATAGCATCATCGACTTTAATTTTGCAACTGTTTTTTTCAAATAACATAATAAAAATGGTATTTTAACTTGAGACGTAAATTGCAGGGTATTTATTATTTACAATCCAAATTGTTCGTTAGCATGTGCCTACAATATAATGCGAAAAATAACCAATTCACAGGTTGCAGGCCAATGAATGAGTCAAATTCCCAAACTTCTGCATTTCCTGCCCACTCCTTCCCGAGTGAGGCCTAGAAGAAGAAACGAACCCAGACGACAGCCGCGGCCTCCAGTTTGAAGATCATACCATAGAAAAACAGCTCAACAAACGGGGAGGCACCAGTTCAAAAAAAAAAAACAAGGCCCACGGCAAGAGAACAATTTATGAACGTAACCCAACTACTATAGTGTTTCTTTAAATAGACTTACCGTTTGACTACGCCGGTTTTAATTTTAATCTGCCGCACTCGTGGATCAGCCATTGACTACTACTTGCTCACAAAACAGCGCTAAGGAGTGCAGTGTTGTTACCACCGGTCAACAGAGCGCCTGTAAGCTACTGCGCATGTCTGCTACGGAACGAGCGCGAGAACACCTTTGCCTCGGTGCTTGGTTAGCAGCTGCCTCTAAAGGGCTGTAAGCATAGTGCAATATGGTAGAAATAGGAATCTGCTACGTTGTCGTATTCAAAGGGACTTTCATTTTAAACAAAATTAGATACGGAATGTTTCTTTTAACTGTATTACAATGGGATATGCCATCAATCCATTTTCCAGCCCTTTTAATAGAACTCAAGTTCCGAGCAGCATCTAGGGAATGTACAGGGTGGCAGTGCACCATAGAGAATGTCAACATATAAATTCTACCAACTTACGCTCGATTTAGCCTAACAAGCTTTTGAGTACGAAAATTGAAACAACGTTAACCGCTGCGCCAACATGCTGATCGTGTCCACTTAAACTGTCCACATTTCGACTTCACAAGTAGTTAGGATATGGCGGGTTGGATAATGGATGGATGGATTACTAACCTAATACCAATGGAGAGAATATTTTCTTAACATTGGACAGTCAGGAGAGAAGAACACAGGAAATTAGGGCAGCCCTTAGAAAAATATTCACATTCCACAGAGACAATGAACTGGTTGAAATGATATACCGGTCTGTTTGGGTGTCAGGCAACAGCACTCCACAATACAGTATAATAATTCTCTTTTACTCATGACATTCTCAAATGTGCTTATACCAATTTGGCAAAAGTAAATGAGCAAATCACAATTTGTGGGCTTCAGCTTGTCCACCCGCTTTTTGAGAATTGACCACATGCTCTGAATGGGATTAAGATCTGGGGAGTTTCCTCGCCATGGGTCTAAATTTTCAATATTATAATCTCTGAGCCACTTCATTATCACTTTTACCTTGTGACATGATGCTCCATCATGCTGGCAAATAACACAGATCATCACTAAATCTTTCCTGGATTGTTGGGAGAAGTTGCTCTTGGAGAACGTTTTGATACCATTCTTTATTTATGGCATTGTTGTTGGGCAGAATTGTGTGTGGGCAACCTCCCTTGGATGATAAGCATCCCCAACACATGGACTGTCCCAGGATGCTTTACTGTTGGCACGACACAGGCTCCTGTTAACATTCACTTTTTCCTTCTCTGGATAATAAATTTTCCAGGTGTCCCAAACAGTCAGAAGAAGGATTCATCCAAAAAAAATAACTTTGCACCAGTCTTCTGCAGTCCAATCCTTGTACTTCCTGCAGAATTTCAGTCTGTCCATGATGTTTTTCTTGCAAAGAAGTGCCCTTCTTGAGACAAGGCCATTGTCTACAAGTTTTCACCTCACTGTGCCTGTAAATGCAGTCACACCCACCTGCTGCCACTACTGAGCAAGCTCTGCACTGGTGGCAACATGATTCTGCAGCTTACTCCTCAGGAAGAGATGGTCCTGGTGCTTGCTGGTCACTTTTAGCTGATCATTTTATGCCAGGGCCAAAATAAGGAAAAGTGGGGTTTTGAGATAAAGTTAACTTTTTATGCTAATAAAGATCTTGCAATGAATTAATGTGCGTCTGATCACTCTGCACAATAATATAAAAACAATGTGAATTGCCACCACAAAAACTGAAGGTGCAAATTTTGCAAAACACAACATTTGTGTCATTGACAAAACCGTTGGCCACTACTGTAGTTTCAAATATAGTGCACTGGATCCATGAGGCAGCAGAGTTAAGCATGCTGCTACCTGTTTCTACTGTAGTCAATACAAGCAAGACTGAATCAATGCAGATCTAAACTAACCAGAAAAAGCACAATGCACAACTTCACTCACTGAGCAAATTATTAGGATCATCTATATATCTGCGTATCTGTGCATTTATCTAATCTTCCAATCGTGTGGCAGCAGCATAAAATCATGCAGAGACAGGTCAGGAGCTTCAGTTAATGTTCACATCAAAGACCAGAATGGAGAAAATATATCTCAGTAATGTCAACTATAGCACGATTTCCGGTCCCAGACAGGTTGGTATGAGTATATGTTTAACTGCTGAGCTCCTAGGATTTTCACACACACAACAGTTGCTGTAGTGTACTCAGAACAGTACAAAAACAAAAAATATTCAGTGACTGGCAGTTCATTGGATGGAAATGTCTCATTGGGGAGAAAGATCGGAGGAGAACAGTAAGACTGGTTCAAGCTGACAGAAAGGCTATGGTAACTTAGTTAACCAGTCTGTACAACTGTGGTGAAAAGAAAAGTATCTCAGAATGCACAATACATCAAAACCCTGAGGAAGATGGATTTCAAAAGCCAAGAACAGAAAGCTGAGGTTGCAGTGGGCATAGGTTCATCCAAATTGTACAGGTGAAGACTGAAAAAAGTAGTCTGTTTTGGTGAATATTGATTTCTGCTGAGGCACACAGATAGTAATGGACAGAATTTGGTGCCAGAGGACATTAATCCATGAACCCAACAGTCCAGGCTGCTGGTGGTGGTATAATGGTGTGGGAAGTGTTTTCTTGGCACGCTTCAGGCTTGTTAGAATCAATCAATCATCGCTTGAATGCCACAGCCTATTTGAATGTTGTTGCTGACCATGAGCTTCTCTTCATGATGACAATTTACCCATCTTCCAATGGCTATGTCCAGCATGATAATACTCCATGTCGCAAAACAAAAGTGACTCAAACTGGTTTCATGAACATAAAAATTAGTATAGTGTTCTTCAGTGGCTTTCCCTCTCACTTGATCTGAATCCACAAGAGCACCTTTGGGATGTGGTAGAGACTCTTTTCAAATACATTTCTTACTTTTGCTACCACAAGCTTTATTGTGTTTTATTTGTTTTGCTTTATAGTAATATTGGTTTTATATTGTTTGATTTATTCAAGGTAGCACCTAATGTGGGTGATTTCCACAGGAATTAGCAGCTAAGGAGGGACACCTCCACTAGAAAGCTTCAAGTAGAAAGCTTTAGTTAGCAGCTGAGGAAAAAATGTTTTCCAAGTATAGCAGTGCGGTGAGTGGGTACCTGCTTTGGTGATTGGCACAGGTGTTGGTCTGGTTTGAAGAAACAGTTTATTCCACTAATCCTGAGTTAATAATTCTCTTGAAACAGCTGTCCAGGTGTATGGATAAAGCTGTATACACTGACTGCTATAAAGCAGCTACCGTATATAAGGTACTGGGAAAATTTCACAATAATACAACCCCACATCATTATTATTTTACATTTGGCTCACATCTTTACCCAAGACAACTTACAAGGTCAGGGTGTGTTACAACTATTTACTAATAACTTTTGGGTGGTAGCCTTTACAGAAACTCTCTCTCTCTTTTTAGAGTTATTAATGCTTTTAATGTAATTAATTAATGTTACTAATTGTCAAAGATAAGATTTGACCTCTGGCATGTTACTGACATTTTTGAATGAATAAGGAAATAAGGAAACAAACATCTATCAAGCATATAAATATAAACCTACAATCTGAGCAAATCTAACCTCATCTTACTGCTACTATATCTACAACCCTGTTAAAGACAGCAGCAGCTCTCTAATAGCCAAGCCAGACATGCTTATGTGTGTATTTTTGGGGGAATGGGTGTTGTTTTTATTTATTTATTTATTGAGTTGTGGTAAATGTTGATTTACCCTTGGGAACAAGTAATACAATGTAATAAATAATATTTTATATAGCTGAAGCATTAGTTCACAGATTTTCTTAGGGTCATGCAGTTAGTCAAAGGATGGAACTGAACCAACAACTGTTGCATTTAAAGCCAAATATGTTAACAAATAAACCACAGTGCCTATTATAGACCTACTAGAGCCATTGCAAACAAAGAATAGTAAAGGATGATTTAATTAGCTATAACACTTTTATGCCCTGCTTTGTAATCTGCTGAGCATGTACTATTGTATACACAAATGCATTGCAATAGGAGATGTCACTGTCACCAGTCAATGGCAGGTTTACAATATATCTTGTACATCCAAAAACTGATATTCTCTGATATCTGAAATCAAACAAAAATACAGGTAGATCATAACATTTCCATGGGGGGCATAGCCGTTAGCCATAGATTAAAATGCGGAACCTAAATGCTATTAAGCAGTATCTCTAACCACTGCATTTCTGAGTCTTTCCTTTCTAAAATTTAGTATTAAGTAAGGAATATCACTTTATGTGCATAAATTGAAATATGCAAAACTTTCTAGTAAATTACTTCTCTCCACAGTTTTATAATGCACAACTGTATTCATAGACCTGCCATTGCAAGGGGTGATGACAGTGCCATCAGTCAATGGCAGTCTTGCACTACATCTGGGACATGCTAAACCAGGGTTGACTTGGAAATCAAACAAACACAGATGAGGTTTCCAGTCATAATTTAAAATGCAGAGCCTACATGATATTTTGCCCAAAGGAAGTGAATATCACCTGTGCTTATTCATGAGTTAAACTATGACTTCAGCTGAAAAATTAAATGATTTCAGATAGATAAAATACAATAGAAATAATTTTATGTTGTCCACTAATGTAAGTATCTATTGCCTTAGTTTTGTTTAATTTGTGCCTTTGCTGCTTTCCATTTAGAATCTGCTTTTTCATTATGTTTCTCTGAACAACTTAAATTACAGATGCATTATGAAAGCCTACATTTTCTAAACATGACATATGTTCAGTCTTAATAGAATTTATTGGAAGAAAAGTGGTTTAGTTCTTTCAGACAATTCAAATTCTTCTCCTTTAGTGCAGAATATTCCTCAGTCTTTGAGCTGTAACAATTGTAACAGGTGTGAGAGGATGAATAACCCCAAATTTGCTTAACCAATGAGGAGGCTGTTGTTTGATTTTCTACTGGAGTGTGTAATTTTGGAATAGCTTTTCCTTGATATTGAATTAGGTTTTAATGATTGAAGTTTAATACCGGTGTCTCGGAACAACATTCTAATAATACATTTATATCAGTGTTAGAGGCCTTTAAAGAGGTGTAGAAAACAGCTGGTTACCTGGCTTGAAAAATGAATTGGATTCACCTGACTTACCTAGTAACATTTTTGTAAAACAGGCTGATTATGACTGATTACAAAGAACAAATGTAGCATGTGGTAAAAATGCATTCTGGGTGCAATCACACTTTATTCTTGTTTAATTGTAATTTTCTATACTTTCTTAATCAAATACCAGTAACTTTAATTCTGTTTAAAGAATAAAGTTGCTTACAAATCTTATTCTAATTACAGTCTTCACAAGTTTGAGGCTTTGTTATTATTACCATATATTTGTGTTGCCAAAATATAATTTCAAAATAAATACTAAAAACAAATCTTTTATCTTTTCTTCATCATTTTGCAGCTTAATGTAGGTTTTATATGTTATTAGTAACTTTAGTTGTTCATTTTTAAATGTGTTTTGCTGACTATGAATCATATTACTGTATATAAAAAAAGATTGCTAATTTCAGTAGATTGAAAGGAACTGTTTTAAGATCCATCTTTGTTTCTTAGTTTTTGATATGGTTATAAAATATCCTGCAGTTATTTTTTCTTGTTACTGTTACAGTTACACTAGCTATGCTACCTGTCTAAGATGGGTTGAAATCTAAGCAATCAACACAGACCACATGCTTTTTATTTTGGTTTTTGATACATGGGTTGTCTATTTGACCTGGTAAAATTATACACACCCAATCCTTTTCCTTTGCAGCGGCCATTTCCTTATCGGAAAGTGCTGCCCATATTCAATGCCTACTCTCGGTGCTGCTCGTCCAACTGATTACTCTTATTTTTGAAATGTTTTGCTTAGAAAAAGCAGCAGTGGTCACTATTGCATTGGCCTGGTTTAGCAACTCTAGCCTAGACATGTCTGGGTTTCAGTTTCCTGACATGCAAATCCATTTATAGTTATTTTCATTCATCCATTTTTCACCAAAGTTATCAGTTATCAGCATTACAGCTATGAACGTAGTTCACATGGCCTGAGCAGGTGCGAAAAAGTTGCCACAATGCTGCAGTTGTAGACATACTGTATAACAATGGATAACAGAATAGGCAGACAAGACCAGTTTTCTTATTTTGAGACCCTTATTTGGTATTTTATTATCGTTTTTTTTTTTTTTTTACGCTCCATCTACATGTTTTGCCTAATTTTAAATGTTCCTTTCTAGCCCTAGCAACTGGACACATCCTTTTATTGAAGTTTATAACCTGATTGCTGTTCACCCAGAAATTAGTCTCTGTTGGATGTATTCAGCGTTGACATTTGCACATCTATGAGAATGTATATTATAATGCATGTAGTAATAAAATGCATTTCATTTTTCATTCTAACACATGGCCAATCACAAATATTAGCGTGCTTTTATGAATCCCATATCAAATGGCATGAAACAGAAACATAGCAACTGAACAGACTCACAGATACACAAACACACACACAGACACTTGTTCATGTATTAAGGTGGACACAATGGACCAAACAAATTAAATTAAAGTGTTTATGTGATCATAAGTATTTTTCTTTGCACTTTTTTTGAAAATCCAAAATAGCATTTAGAGGTGCTGTACCTGAAATGTATCTAAGATATCATTTTAGAAATGTATTTGAAGATTTCTTAAAAAATATTTAAAGATATCTGTAAATAGGTCAATTTCAAGATATGGTACATAAGTGCATCTTCATCTGTTTCAAATGCATTTTGAGAAGCCTGGAAATAACTGGAAATAAATGTCTCAAAGATATCTTAAAATAACTTTATTTGCATTTTGACATATGTGAAATGTAATCCTGGATTTCTCATTTTGTAGCACACCCTGTCATTTGAAGATACCTGGAAATGTAGTTGAGAAATACTGATTCGTATTGCACAGCAAAGTATTTTAAGATATTGAGAAATGTATTACAGATTAGTATTTCAAGATGATCTATTTTGGCATGTAATTGAGATATCATTAAATGAGTTTCAGATATCTTCACTGTGGCTCATTTTTGAGATAGCAAAAATACCTTTTTTAGATGTCTCAGGTTAATTTATTAATATTTTAAAATGGGTTTCTCCACTATTTGAGATATCTTAAAAATGTACAAGATACAAAACATTTAATTATAAGATAGAGTCATATGAAAAAGTTTGGGATGCCAGCCCACAGCCTGCTTAATAATTTACTTTCAACAAAAAAGATAACAGTGGTATGCCTTTCATTTCCTAGGAACATCTGAGTACTGGGGTGTTTTCCGAACAAAGATTCTTAGTGAAGCAGTATTTAGTTCTATGAAATTAAATCAAATGTGAAAAACTGGCTGTGCACAAATTTGGGTCCCCTTGTAATTTTGCTGATTTGAATGCATGTAACTGCTCAATTCTGATTACTTGCAACACCAAATTGGATGGATTTGCTCATTAAGCCTTGAACTTCATAGACAGGTGTGTCCAATCATGAGAAAAGGTATTTAAGGTGGTCAATTGCAAGTTGTGCTTCCCTTTGACTCTCCTCTGAAGAGTGGTAGCATGGGATCCTTAAAGCAACTCTCAAAAGATCTGAAAACAAAGATTGTTCAGTCTCATAGTTTAGTGGAAGGCTACAAAAAGCTATCTCAGAGGTTTAAACTGTCAGTTTCAACTGTAAGGAATGTAATCAGGAAATGGAAAGCCACAGGCACAGTTGCTGTTAAACCCAGCAGGTCTGGCAGGCCAAGAAAAATACAGGAGCGGCATATGCACAGGATTATGAGAATGGTTACAGCAGTGTTTCCCAACCTCGGTCCTGTGGCCCACTGTGGCTGCAGGTTTTTGTTCCAACTAGATTCCTAATCAGTGACAACACCTGATAACACTGATCTCATTTAATTAGCTGCTATTGTTTTTCTTTAATTCTACATTCAGAAAAGCACAGCAGCATGATTTTTACATTTATAAGACATTTAGAAATATTTCTGCTTTTGCTATATATAGCTTTAAATGATTAACTCTCTTTTGTTGATTTCATTATATCTTGCCCTTTCTCTGTGCAGTTTTTCCCATTCGTTGTATCTTATTAATGACAATTAAAAATGACCAGAGCAGACACTCTGGCAAACAACACTGATTAATCAAAGGTTGCAACTACTTTAGCATCAGACCCAGTAATCAGTAAATAATTAAATAATTAGAACACCTAGAAAAGTAGAATGAAAATCAAGATGAAAATATTGTTAAAAAGAAAAAATACATTATTCCCATATAACTGCTTGGTACATTTTAATATATATATATATATTTTACCAAACTTAGTTTTCTAATTTCTATATTTTTCCCAAAACACAGGACTTGGGAAATAACACATCACTTAATTAGCCCAGGAGTCCAATTAAAAACAGAAGCTGGTTGAAACAAAAAACCTGCAGCCACAGTGTGCCCCCAGGACCGAGGTTGGGAAACACTGGGTTACAGACAACTCACAGATCACCACCAAAGACCTGCAAGAACAACTTGCTGCAGATGGTGTATCTGTACATCGCTGTACAATTCAGCACAATTTGCACAAAGAACATCTGTATGGCAGGGTGATGAGAAAGAAGCCTTTTCTGCACTCACACCACAAACAGAGCCGCTTGTTGTATGCAAATGCTCATTTAGACAAGCCAGATTCATTCTGGAACAAAGTGCTTTGGACTGATGAGACAAAAATTGAGTTATTTGGTCATAACAAAAAGCGCTTTGCATGGCAGAAGAACACCGCATAACAAGAAAAAACACCTGCTACCTACTGTCAAATTTGGTGGAGGTTCCATCATGCTGTGGGGCTGTGTGACTAGTTCAGGGATTGGGGCCCTTGTTAAAGTCGAGGGTCGGATGAATTCAACTCAATATCAACAAATTCTTCAGGATAATGTTCAAGTATCAGTCACAAAGCTGAAGTTATGCAGGGGCTGAATATTCCAACAAGACAATAACCCAAAACACAGTTTGAAATCTACAAAGGCATTCATGCAGAGGAAGAAGTACAATGTTCTGGAATGGCTGTCACAGTCCCCTGCCTTGAATATCATCGAAAATCTATGGGATGATTTGAAGCAGGTTGTCCATGCTCGGCAGCCATCAAATTTAACTGAACTGGAGAGATTTTTTAAGGAAGAATGGTCAAAAATACCTCCATCCAGAATACAGACACTCATCAAAGGCTATAGGAGGCGTCTAGAGGCTGTTATATTTGCAAAAGGAGGCTCAACTAAGTATTGATGTAATATCTCGGTTGGGGTGCCCACATTTATGCACCTGTCTAATTTTGTTATGATACACATTACATATTTTCTGTTAATCCAATAAACTTAATGTCACTGCTGAAATACTACTGTTTCCATAAGGCATGTTATATATTAGAAGGAAGTTGCTACTTTGAAATCTCAGCCAATGATAAATAAAAATCCAAGAATTAAGAAGGGTTCCCAAACTTTTTCATATGACTGTATATGAGATACATTTTAACATATGTTTAAAATGATGGGAAGTTGTGTCAAACTATATGAAAATCATTTTAAGATATCTTAAATACAAATAAAGATATCTCAAGTTTACTCTGTACATATCTTGTTACTGCTTCACAGATTTTGTCAGTTTTAATTGGATTTCTCAGTGCATATAAAATGGATAACATTGTCCTCACAAAAACATTGTGCTGTTTTCCCAACAACAAGCCAGGGAACACAAAAGACCAGAAAGCCTTACTGAATATGAAGAGTAGAGCCTTCAGGTATGGAGATAAGGATGAAATCAAGCAGGTACAGTCAGAACTGAATTAGCAGCTCAGTGTGAGGAATGGCCACTACATAAACAAAGCTGAGAACAAGTTACAGCAGAACAATGTGAAGTAGTGTCGAACAGGATGAGGACTATTACGGGTGACAAATAAGTTGTAAAACATGTAGAGGAAGGAGGAGAACAGAGCTAATCAGCTGAATCAGTTCTTCAGCAGATTTGGCTCATTCCTGTCAGTACTGTCCTCTTGCAACACTGCTAGCCTATGTGTGCAAGCTGAGGAGGTTCCTACTACCCCCTGCATGACCTTCCCCTAATGTGACTTTACTCCTGTGGTCTCCAGACCCCTTCCACCACCTGGACTATTTATCTCTGCTGATCAAGTGAGGAGAGAGCTGAGAAAACTTTGTAAACAGTGTGCTGAAAGCATGTTCCAGCCAGCTCTGCGGGGTCCTTCAGCATCTGTTCTTCCTTTCCCTGAATTTTCAGGAAGTTCTCAGCTGTGGTCCCAATGCCAAAAAAGATCATTCCAGTGATCCCAAGTGCTTCAGACTAGTTGCTCTTACTTCATATATTATAAAGACCTTTGAGAGACTGGTCCCAAAACAGCCACAACCCCTGGTTTCAGAACATTTGGATCTTCTGGAGTTTACCTATCAGACACATATAGGTGTGGAAGATGCTCTCATCTACATGCTCCACAGGGCATACTGCCACTTGGACAAAACTGGCCCCACAGTCAGGATAATGTTCTTTGATTTTTCCAGTTCCTTTAACACTATTCTTCCTCATAGAATGGGGAAAAAGCTGAAGACTTTGCATCTTGATGCCCCCACAACCTTTTGGATAATGAACCATCTGACCAACCAACAGCAGTTTGTGAGACTAAGGGACTGTGTGTCAGAAATGATGAGAACTTTCCTGTCTCCCTTCCTGTTTACCCTCTACACAACAGACTTTCAGCACAATACTAGTGCTTGGCACTCACAGAAAGTTTCAGATGACTTGTCCATCATAGTTGCATTAATAAAGGAGAGAGTCAGATTACAGAAGGTTATGGAGGACTTCGTCTTGTGATGCAAGAAGAACCACCTGCAATTCAACATCATCAAAAACAAATAGCTTTGGTGGACTTCCAGTGAGCCAAGGAACTTTGCCTTTCGAGGGGAGGACGTGGAAGTGGTGCAAAGGTACAAGCACCTGGGGGTACACATAAACAACAAACTAGACTGGTTTGACAACTAAACTAAAGAAGAGCCAGGGCAGACTGAACTTCCTAAGGAGACTCAGGTGTTTTGATGTGTGCAGCAAGCTTCTGGAAATGTTCTATCAGTCCATAAGTAGCCAATGTGTTATTCTACACTGTGGTCTCCTGAGGAAGCAAATTGATCTCAAAAGATGCACAATGCCTGAACAAACTTATCATGAAAGCCTGCTCCATCACAGGGTGAACCTTGGACACACTGGAAGCTGTTGTGGAAAAGAGAATGCTGGCAAGATTGTATGCCATCATGAAAAATCTTGTCTATCATGTCCAGGATTCACTCTCTTGGAGCACTTTTAGCCACAGGCTCATTCCACCATGGTGTGCTAAAAGGCAAGTATCGGGATCTTCTCTGCCCACTTCTGTCAGGAAATTCATTGCTTCCTCCTGACATACTCTTTAAGAGTTGTGGTATTCCACTGGCAAGCTTTAAAGTAAGATGGAATCAGAAGATGTGTTGTATGTGTAGCAACATGCCAAGGTCATAATTGGCAGTGCAGAAATGAAATAAAAAAGTGAGGTTGTGAGAAAAAATTGAACATTGAGAAATGTAGCAAAAGAGTTGGTAACCAAAATATTTATTGCAGCCAAAGCTAAAATGCAAGATTTCAACCAAGGTGAATGAACAGAAAAAAAAAAAATGTAACCAGAGAGAGCATTAAACAATAATAACATAAGGGTTTTAATCTTGAACAGTTAGAAAGTATATTATGCTGACCTTTATATGGTCAGAGTCACATGACACACTATTCCGGTCGTCCTACCTGACAACCCCACATCACAAGCAGCAAATGATGGTGGTGCCCATAATAAAAGCAAAATGGCACGACATCAAGATGTATTTCAAAAATAATGTCTTCAATAACATTCCAAGTCAGAAATATTTTAAAATAAGCTCATAAAGCACAGAGAATTTATTAATTTAGGTGTGTTTACAAGCCTTAAATTTCATGCCGTTTGGCTTGCTCTCTCTCTCAGGGGTGGGGATCGATTTGTCCTTAACTCAATTTTTCTTTTTGTTTGATTGATTTGTATGGATTGCAATAAAATTAATTAAAAAAAAATTCCAAGTCAGAAAAACAACCTGAGTATTAAATTTATTGATCAGTAAAACCCCAAAATGATATGTGCATATTTTTGAGACCAAGAGGACAAGCTAAAAAATAGTGACAAAGTTTTTTCAGTGTCATATTTGTGATAGTAATTATAAGAGTATCTCTTTTTTTTACAAAGAATATATAAGCTGGTTCTAACATTTGTGCATGGAAAAACTGCACTAGATACATGATCATATAGTTTAATCTTTAGATGAGATTAAACGAATGCTACTGTATATAGTAGGAATGTGGAGTGTATTAAACCATGTCAATGATTTTATTCAAGAACAAACAGAAAAATCATTACAGCTTCTCTATTTTCTTAAGGAGAAACAGAATCCAACATTGTTTCTCTGCAATGAAGGGGTAATCCATAGGAAGCAGATCTTGCAAGCTGAGGCACATGATGCATTTCAATGTATATCAACATTTACTAGAGAAAGATTTTTTTTCTTTTTGCTTTATTTATTTAAGGAGTTTGAAATTGTTGTGGTTTTGAAGTAACCTTTTTCAGGTATAGAGGTTTTTGCAAAGTTTATTAATCCATGGCAATATAATCTGTTCAAGGAAAAAAAGGAAAAGGTACATTTTACATACAGTATGCCCTCACTCACCATCCTGATGTATACATCAGTATCGATGCTTACATTCACACCCTGCAGTCAGCTTGTCAAGCAGCACTGCTGACATTAGATGTTGAGTGCATGTAACCCACTAGTTAGCGGTCCACCTGCTGGACAGTCTCAACTCGCTGGTGATTTGTCAGACTGTAGCAGTAGCCTTCTAAAAGCATCCAGCAGTCAAAAAGAAACACTGCTCAGTTCTAGAGCAAAGCAAAACACGGAGCTGATAAGAGACTGATAAAGTATGACAGTGTGATTGGAAGCAAAGTGACTGGAATGGCATTGTGATGTGCACAATTAAACAGTTCGGGTCCAGCACCCTTCTAATCTTTGCTTAATAAATGAAACAAGGGAAGAATTGCTCAGATCAAACATTTACAAGAATCCAAATTTTTTTCTCTATATTAAGTATACACTCAGAGGCCACTTTGTTAGGTATACCTACTGTATCTAGTACAGAACAGACATAGAAGCATTGTTTCAAAATGGGGTGGGAAATATTATGGATTTTGGTTCATGCTGACTTGATAGTTTCAAGCAGTGATAATTCTTTGTCTATATATTTGTGCTGCTGTGAACCACCTATTCTCCCTCAGCTTTATTGGATTGACATATGAAGACAGTACATGCCACAGCTGTAAGAACTTTCAGCAAATAAAGTACATGTCATGTTCATAGAATGAGTGTTGAGATATTGTGTGTCCATTTGAAAAAGGAATGACCACTGACCTTAAAGCCAAGGTATGCCCATACCCAGCAAAAATGCCTAAGTATACTGTGGCATTCATATAATGCACAACTGGTATTAGGAATCCTTGGGTTTTCAAAGAGTGTATTCTGTATACTGTGATACTACAACCACCAGCATTTACTATTGACATAAGGTGGGATGGATTCAAGGATTTGTTCATTTTATGCCCAATTCTGTCCAGGCAACATTTTTCTGATCTTCACTCTTAAAAAAGGTTCTTTAATCACACTTCATGGGTTGAGTGGTTTTCCACAGGATTATTGTTTGACAAAACACCATTTCATTCTGGGAAGAGTTCTTTGCATATGAAATTGGTTCTTTCTTCTTTGAAAAACTTCCTAATATGTAGGAAGGAAAACCTAAAATTTCTAATGTATGGTAGGCTACCTAGCAGGACAAGTCAAGTCAAGTTGGGGAGCATGTACTGGTACAGTGCATTGCCGCACCCTCTACATGATGAAACAACTCGGGATCCTAGTTTGCAACCCCCCAGGCAGACACACGGTCCAGTCCCATCCTCCAGAAATGACCCTCTATCTGCTGCAGCCAGGTGTTATGTGGGCACCCCTTGGCCTGGCCCAACAACTCAGGTCCCCAACAATGAGGATCTTACTGACGCTCCCTCACAATATAAGTAATGCGCCTCATTCAGGACTTCATGAGCAACCGCTCATTCAACACAAAGTCAAACCAACGGTACCCAAGGATTTTCCGGAGAGACACAGTACCAAAGGAGTCCAGTCTTCATTTCAGGTCACTGGATAGTGTCCATGTCTCGCAACCATACAGTATAGCAAGACAGGAAGCACCAGGACTCTAAAGACTTGGATCTACATCCTATTGCACAGATATCGGGAGTGCCACACACCCCTTTCCAGCGACCTCATGACCCCCCATGCTCTCCCAATCTGTCTACTGACTTCATAGGAAGAGTCACCAGAGACATGAATGTCACTGCCAAGGTAAGTAAACCTCTCAACAAGGTCAACACTCTCCAGCAGGACACTAACAGATTAAGAAAACAAGGACTTAGCCTATGCTATTATATGCAGCAAGAGTCATTTTAAAATTATGAGCTATGAATATTTCACAAATCTGTTGGCATTCATTCATGGCCATTTATGTGCTGTAGTCTGTTACAGATCTAAATAAATAGATAGAATAGATAGAAATAGATTTCTGGAGCTTTCATGTGGATGGGTCTTTTGGCATCCCTGTATAGAACCACTCTGGCACCTTTATTCTTAAGAGTGTTCAGTCACCCACTTTGTTGATGACATACTTGTATGTCTGTTCTTAGTTGGTAAGAGTGGGACCAAGCTTTATAGTTGAATGTACTGTGCATTCCGAAATATCTTTCTATACATTGCTACTGTTGTATACAGCAATTATTTCAGTAATATATCATTGTGTTAATTTAAACAGGTCCAACAATTATGCTTTGATCTTTTTCATTAACATGGTGCTCTCACTCACTGAACTGCAGTCAGTGGATGTTTTGTGTTTATCACTATTTGTAAACTCTAGAGGCTATAGTTTGTGAAAACCCAGTTAGACAACTGAAATGCTTTAACCACCATATTTGACACCAGCAATCATACCATAGCATGAATCTTGACCATCAGTCTAAAAAAGTAAACCTCTTGACCATGTTTGTATGCTATATATATTGAGCTGGAACCATATGACTGGATATTTGGAGGAGAAGACTATTTCTGCTGACAAACAGATGTGCCTAATGACGTGGCTAGTTAATGTTTAATAATTCCTGCTACCTTTACTAGAAAAGCAGCTCACAAAATGTATGGATAGAAAGAAGTATTGTCTATGATAAATCATTTAATTTAAGCAAAAATGTTTGGATAGAAAGAGGTTAGCATCAGCAGACATTGCATAGATGCAAACAGAAAATGAAGAGTAGTAAATATTGGATTAACATATAGATGCCTGACACAGTACATTGTGTACAAATATTTAACATCATCCACAGCCCCAATTCTCTATTTGTCTTTAGAACTATGCACAGGAGTATGACACATCTTTCTATCATTATTATTTTTGCAGAATTGCTCAAGTTTATATGTTAAGAACCTTTATCTAAGGCTGATGCCAATGATTTTTTTTCAGATCTTTCCACAGGTTGAAGTTAGTGCTTTCACTAAACCACTCCATTTCATTAACTTTCTTATTTTTAGCCATTTTATTGCTGCTTTCACTATATGGATTGCTTGTCTTGTTCAGATTTTTCTCTGCTAGTTTAGTAATTTGGTATAGTTCTCTTGTAGTTTTCTGCAGTGACATGGCGATGAGAAGCCGCTTTTTAACTTGATGTTGTTCGTTCTTTGTTAACAATAGTAATATGCTGCACTTGCCTTCCAGTATTTTACATGTACAGCAGAAAGCCATAATTTTGTTTCATATGAACATATCTTTGATTATTTATTTATAGAATGACTTCATTGAAACCCCAGGTAAGATTCAGATGTGTTGCATTTACAATAGCCTTGTGGATATTGTTAAATCTTAAAGGGTCTCTCCAATCTTGTTTATCTATCTCAATAGCTTATTTTCAGGTGATCATGACATCCTTAATCAGATCAACTGTCCTTAAATGTGTTCAGATTGTTCTAATGAAATTATATGTCTCTTTCTGAAACTTAATTTGATATTTTCCCTATTCAATGCTTACCTATTGGAGCATTTGATTATTCTTTTTCTGAAACCACATATTCCAATACAGAGTCACTACTGCTGGATACAACCAAGAAGGACTCATTCATCTGTCTCTAGTACAGTATAGTCACTCAAACTCTGCCAACTTATAGTTGCCAATCAATCCAGCCTGCGCTATCCCTATAAAATTCAACATGGACATGAGGAGGGTATTAAAGCTTCTTGGTGGCTGTGTCTGGAGTCATCTTCACCATGCTGCCACTCTGGATCCTTTTAATGAAAAGTGTGTTGTTTGATCTAGTTAACAAAACAAAGAAATTTATTTAATAATACAATTAATATATTTATTTGTTTATTATTTGATTTTGAGCTGTCAGATTTAAGTAAAAATGTGACATACCCGGAATAGGTGAATTATTTGGCAATATATACCTGAAACCATTGACGTATCTGTCAATTATCACATTCACTTATTTGGCTGATGCCTTTATCCAAGGCAACTTACAAAATCAGAGATACAATTGGATACATTTCTTTTGTTTTTTCCATATGGAGCACACTCAGGTGAAGTGACTTGCTTGGGGTCATGCAGTATCAGTAGAAGGGTTTGAACCCACATCTTCAGGGTTTGAAGTCCAAAGCCTTAACTACTGTGCCATAACTTTCAAATAGATACTGGCCACAGTGCTAATACATGTACTAGTAACTGAATATTATTAATAAAATATAATAAAGAGAAAGAGCAAAAAGGATAATCTATTCCTTTGTTCAGTAAGATTGTTAAGATGAAGTATACACAATGATAGCCTTAACCCCTTAAATATCAGGACTCTGTTGGTATCATCTGTTTTATTTGTATACCTCTGTAATTATACTGACAGTTTTAGAAGATGGCTTATTTTACAAAAGATTAATCATTTTCAAAAGAAAAGCTAGTTAGGAAAACTAATAGCCTTAAAATCCAGCTTCAATATAAATGAAAGACATTTGATTATGTGCAGAACAAATGCTAAGTAATTGCTAATGTAAAATTGAAGAAAAAAGAGAAGTTTCTTCCCACCCAGATTTTTGTTTTCTCATATATCTATCAATCTATCTATCTATTTTGTAGTGCCTTATCTATTTAGAATACAGTAATATGTATTCATGTATGTATTATTTGTGACTAGTTATGGCATATTATTTTCATGTTGTTTTTCTAGAAGCAACGTTTACTAGATTTCACAGATGTATCTTTACATGTGTGCATTATTAAAGTAATGTTTACAATTGTTTTGTCATCCAACTGTCTTATTAAAATACTTTATTTAATCCCTTTCTTTCTTTCTTTCTTTCTTGCAGGCTACTGCATATCTACATTAAAAGAATGCATCCTTCACGAGAAGTGGTGTGCAATAAACCTTAACTGTGATTTGGAATTGTGCTCATCTTATAACCAGATATTACATCAGTGTTGGTTTTGATTTATTTTTGCTAAGACTTGAGCTTAAAGTGTGTTCTCTGCTCCTATCAGCGCAAATCAGTATGTAATGGAACAAACAGCAGTTTATTATTTAAGGCTGTAAATATTAACCAAACTAAGATGACAGACTTTCGATGGTGGTTAATTTATAGTAAATGGTACACAGCTCTGTGGTTTCTATTGTTCTTATTTATCTAATTTGCATGCTTTTTTATCTTCACGGTCCACACAGTAAATTAAATTATCCTGTGTTAAGAAATCTGAAGAATCTAATTGGCTTATAATGATTTAACTTGACACTTCAAAGAAAAGCTAAACAATTTAAAAATCGGAAATGAGTAAGAACAACGCCGCAGGTCGCACGTAAGATCAGTGCCGATATAGGCAGCTGTTTTAATGCAGCAACGATGTGTTTTTTTTTTTCAGTTAAGCAGATGTAAATGGAATATTGGTCTTATAAATATAGGTTTTTTATTTGTAATCAATCAATTAATTAACAGTTTCTGGGTTTAATAATTGTTTAAGTTTGTTGTCTATACTACGCAGGCAACCTTTTAGGCTAATGTTTATACCTGGACTGGAATGTTTGCATAGAGCAATGCATAAATGGATTAAGAGTCATATTTGTAAGAATAAAAATGTTCAGTTTATTCAATATTAAATTAATTTTCTTAAAAAAATATATTTGAAATACATTAAATTAATCACGTGTTCTGCTGTCAGCATAGTGTAACTCTTAAAAACTTCAACTATCTATCTATCTATCTATCTATCTATACAAAATAAGAAAATTAATAAACTCCTAAAGTTTATCGCTTGATTGGCACTGGTAATGTGGGCGTATCATTCAGCTACTTCGCTAGCCAATCACTGTGTTCGAAGATAGATAGATAGATAGATAGAGGCATTCTTGTGCGCCATGAATGTTCCTCGTTTCCAAGGGTGGTGGGATGAAGGCTACAATTTATTACATTTCGAAGGAACACGTAAATGATTTGAAGGTTTTAGTGGACAATAACACTACATGAAAACACCTTGAGAATTTCTTTGCTTATTGTTTAATATTGCTTTGACAATAAGGATCACTGGTCAACATTTTTCAAGATTAGTATTTGGCTTTTTTTAAGTCAAAATGTTTTTAGAAAATAAAAAACAAAAATAAAATAAAACAAAAACCTAGATAACATTCTCCAAACCAATCTGCTTAATCCGTCACAGGGTCGCGGGGGAAATAATATTGCCAATGTAATTGGAAATTTCAAATTATTAGACAGATATTGTTCCGCAATATGTGAAAGATGACATAAGCATGGCTCTTAGGTATGAGGCTGCTTAAAAATGCTTTATTCCTTCTAAGTGTTTTGACTTTTTATATTTGCACTTGAGCTGTTTACATTGCTTCAAGTGAATGCTCTTGATATAAAAGTTCATTTTCCTTTATTTTCCAACAGGCCTAATAATTTCAGCACAAAATAATTTTCTACTTAAAAAGCTTTTTTAGCGGAGAAAGTGATTATCTTAGATAAATGTTTTGCGAGATTTTTTAATTGTGATAGCCAATTGCCGTGTTTATTTTGTTATTTTCTGTAAATGTGTTTACATAACACACCATTTCTCATTTAAAATATTTGCACTGCAATAAAAACAAACGTGGCTAATGGAGTTTTGATTAGATTTAAGTGACTGTTTAATGGTATCTAGAA
>JANRMT010062835.1:29267341-29272341 GCA_026402145.1 Polypterus bichir lapradei | reverse complement strand
TTAATAAAAGCGTCTTCTAAGGATATAAAAATTTTAAGTATTGTATTGGCGATTGCAACTATGTTGCAAATCAAGTTAAAATGGTATTTTTAACAGCAAAAGAAATATCACCAACACAATGTGATAATATGCCCAACGTGTTTGCGTGATTGTTGTTACAAAGACGCAGTCCAGCTCCTAAGACCTATCTGCTGTATTTTTCATTTTTCATTGGCTTTACTACCATCTACAGTGTAGTATTAAAGGATTGATCACAATTTCTAGGCCCTGCATGTAGTTAAGCTGGCTTGCCGATCAAGTATCCATATAAATTTTGTCGGAGAAGCCAATCTAATGATGTGTGTTTTATGGTGTTATGTCTAAATGTGCAGTCTTATTCCCACGGTTGGTTACTAATCAAGCGCATAAAAACAAAGAGAAAAAGTGCTATTGTCTATTGATTACTGTTTACACTTAGCTCACTTTTTACATTTCTTTTACAAAAAAATCATTTTTTCCTATAGACTGTGTGAAATTAGCTTCAACTCACATTGGCAGTACGAAAACTATAAAATCCATTTGCCAATTCAGCGAAATTGTGTTTACTAAAACGTGGCAAGGTGTTGCTTTGAATTCTGCAGTCCTTCATCAGTAATGAACACTAGGTGATTTTAATAAAAGGGTTCCTGTATCACATTATTGGCAATAAATCTACGACATACTATGTTGGTTAAAACCATTAGGATCATCATTGCTATCATTACCGAACTCATTATTCTTGTGTTACTATCAAAGTAGATTTATTAATACACCAAACATCGTGCAGTGAGTTAAGAAAAGTGTAAAAATTGATAAATAGCTTCTTTGGATTTGTAATTGCAGGCATATTTTACCCATCTTCTGCTTTAGAAATTGACTGTTTAATTAAACCTGCACGTTAAAAATACTCCCTTATATGTCCCATTCTTAGTTTCGTAGTACTCAAGAGTTTTTATTATCACTGTTTAATTTGTAGTGCAATGGCAGACGTATCAGCAAAATGCCGCGCGCACCACGTGAAAAAAGTCAAGAGCATTTTTTTTTTTTTTTAGAAATTATACTTACTTAATTTATCACTTTAACATTATTAAACAGCTTACGCTACCCACTTCACATAATGTGGACGTGCAGCACATTTGCTCTGGGAGTCTTTGTTAGGCATGCGTGGATCTGCACTGTTACTCGGCTTTGCTAAGCACATCTCCTAAAATATTTTGAAGAGAATGCTTGTTTGCTTGCTTGATTGATTGATTGATTGATTGAAGAAGGGACAAAGAGAAGACCAGATCGCTCAGGAACAGACCCCTAGTCGAGCAGTTCAGGGCTAGCATGGTTTCTTCGACTTGCCTTACTTCTCCCTCAGTGTGAAGTGTTTTCTGTTGCGCGAATTAAAACCTTTGGTGTTCATAAAAACAAAAGAAAAAAAAAAGTCTCGGACTGCAAGGAGCATTTTAGGAACATATCTGCCTGCAGGTTTGCCGCTTGCTTCGCATCTCCTTTTGCCCTCTGTTTGCAAAAATGGAGACATCATCTTGCCCCGTATTTATGAAGGTTTTTTCCTGACAAATAGGCAGGCTGGCCACGCTTGGGTGGTTGCCTTCATTCTGCACTTGGCTTGTTTACACAGGAGCAGCACCATTTCCACGGATTAAACAAATCACAGCTAGAAGGAGACATTTATAATCCGCCAACGGGCCACAAGGCAGTTAAAAATGTGTGTGTCTGTAAAGGAAAAATAAATGTCCATGTCCAAAAATGACCTTCCTCGCTCTCTCAGTAATACACCCTGAGGGTAGAGGGATGGTATGGTGGCTGTTGCGCAGCGGGCGGGGACGAAGGGGGTGTGGAGAAGGAAAGCAGTGCTTCTGAAATGCTCTTCTGATCTGGAGATAGCACTTACACACAAAATTATTTAATTGCAGAGGCATAAAATCAGAACATTTGACTTTCAGACTACAATACACACTTTGTAAAGCCCCCCTCCCCTCCAGCTCATGCTGAAGAAATGATGGCTGAGAGCTATAAGACGAAATGTATCCCATCATCTTTTATCAGCTTGCACGACAGTTAGATGGGATTTTTATGACACATATCATAACAGTGGGGGGATGATTTCCTAGAAATAGAGAGGCTTTCAAAGTAGATCAGAAAAATATTGTATAAATTTTGCTCTAATTTATTTGATCATTCCACATTACAGGGCTATGAATTGCTCAAATTTGATAACAAGTACTCAATTCAGTTCATTATGTAAGTTAAATTAGACTTCGATAAAATTTCAGTGGCGTGCAGTGGTTCCTTGAATGAAATGTAATTTGTGCGAGAATTTGTTGTATCTGTCACAAATATTCCCAATTAGCGACCGTAATTATTTGATAGTTTCTGCAATTATGGCTTAAACGGGTGAATTTGGAACTGTGGGGGACCTTAATTGGCCTAAATTTGATATTTTGCATATTTGCATAATGAGGAAATTGGTAGAAAATTGTGTTCATTCATTTGTGAAAAATCCTATGAATTTTATGAATTTGAAAGCTCTGTTCCCGCAGTCTGTGACTTTGCCTGCTGATCCCAAAGGAGGTGACTAGAAAGGAGTGAGTGGGCACATCGCCAAGTGTGTGTGTGTGTGTGCGGGGGGGGGGGGGGGGTTTGGGGTGGTCGTCGCAGGGAGAATTGAAAACGAGCTGAGTGCGCATTGGGCTGGGAGTGCAAGAAACAAACCAAATCCAGTGGGTCACACAAGGCCTCTCGGCCATTTGTTTTGCTCTTTCATTTAATACTTACTTGATGGAGACTTGTGTGCCTGATCAGATGTTAGGCAGCTGCGAAAAGGAGAATGCAGGGGGACTTAGAAGAATTGCAGCGATTCTAACACCGAGCAAGGGCACATTCAAAAACCTCACTCTCAGCTCTTTGGCTTCCTTTTCCTTTGATGAGCATATATGCTTCAGCCACAAAAATAAAGAAATATGCACTGGGTATTCTTACACAATTCCCATATTCAATATGAGAGAAATTGTAGCAGCATTTATTTTTGTATTGACTGAGGCAAGCAAGGCCATCCCATGAATACAGTGAGGTAAAACAAGATATAGATTTTGACTTTGAATTAATATTCAATTAAATTCTATATTGATTGTTACCTATGCTATCTACCTGAGTGTCATGCAAGACAGATTATGTTCCTATAAGCTCTGATTTGTATGGATGGCTAATCTCTGTGTTCTGAAGCCCAAAGGTGTTTTATTTCGAATTGAAGCTGCATAACTACATTTACTTTTGTATTATTCATAGAGAGTGGGAGTTTTTTTTTTCTTTTTAATCACGTTTTGCTTAAAATACTACTGAACTAATTAGCTGAGGTGGTTATGTTGTTTAATGTTTGCAGTGTTACTTTAATCAATGTAAAATGGAGAGTTAGTATAATTAAACTGCCTGTAATTTTAAAATTAGTAAAGTTAACACATTTCCCCCAACTACTTTAGAATTCTGAAGCTCTTGTTAAAAGAAAGAAACAACTACTGTCTCAGCTTTCCCTACCATTTTTATTTACATTTTTGTCTTTTTAAGTTAGCCCAGAAGATTTAAGACCTTTACAATTTACTGTCGTATTGAAACTAATTTGTTCTCATATAATTACTGTTTAATGCATTGTTTAATATTTGAGTCAAAATAAAATTGATGGATTCGGATTTCAAATTGTATACATCAATATAAGGACAGGGCGAAGCGGTGGTGCAGTAAGGAGACCAAGGTTTGCATCCCATATCCTCGTTTTGTGGAGTTTCCATGTTCTCCCCGTGTCTGCCTGGGTTTCCCCCCTTTTTTCCACCATCCACAGACATACAGGTTAGGTGAACTGGCGACGCTAAATTGGCGCTGATATATGTGTGTGTTTGCCCTGCAATGGACTAGTGCCCTGTCCAGGATTTGCTCCTGCCTTGCCCCCAATGTTAGTTGAGATGGACTCCTACTGCAGACAATAATCAAACTATTTTAAAACTGCCTTTGATGTCAATTACAATAGCCTCATATAATGCTATAAATATATAATAAATATGCCTTGTCAGTCCTTAGTACTATTGGTAGTACTTAGTAATTGCATTGCATGTAAGCAGACAATGAAAGGATATCGAAAACATACTTCTAATTGTAACAAAAAGACCCTGAATGCATTTACGGGTTCATTATTAAACTAGTTTAATGAATTATAGAGTCAGAGACAAGAGTATTGGGTGCTAGGCAGGAAGTAACCCCAGAAAAGGGATCAGTTTATTTGGCACACACACACACTCACACAGGAGCAATTCATAGCCACCAATAACATTATCATGACACCAGAGCATGTTTCATGTTGGTGAAATATACAAGTAAGAATTTCACATGACTTCTGGTAGTACTAGACATGCCTTTGAGATGTGGGAGGAAAACCAGAATACCTCAGAAAAAAAAACATGCAGACAATGGATGAAGGTGTAAACTCCACACACACACACACACACTCATCAACTGGGCCCTATTCAAACCCAACTGTAGAGCTGTGAGCGAGAAGCTATGAGAGACCTCTGCTACCATGATTCTCATCCATTTGTCTACTGTGCTAATATAACTGAAGGTTTGAGGCACTAGAGCCGACGTCATTATAAACACACACACGGAGGAAACTCCCTATGCATGACATATCAGAAAAATAATTTAATTTATAGAGTATTATGCCATGAAATAATTAATACAAGCTTTATAATCCATCCATCCATCCATTATCCAACCCGCTATATCCTAACTACAGGGTCACGGGGGTCTGCCGGAGCCAATCCCAGCCAACAGAGGGCACAAGGCAGGAAACAAACCCTGGGCAGGGCGCCAGCCCACTTCAGCAAGCTTTATAATATTTCATAACATATTTTAATATATTGATGGACAAAAACAGATTTGCCTACCTTGTACAGTATATAAAACCGAAGCAGTGTGTCTGCATCTAT
>JANRMT010062835.1:29142747-29262341 GCA_026402145.1 Polypterus bichir lapradei | reverse complement strand
TCATTGTGTCTCCTCATCACATGTCCATACCACTTTAAACTACCTTCCTGTACTGTCTTAGATATCTCTACCACTTTTGCTGTACCTCTGATTGTCTCATTTCTTATTCTGTCCCTTTTTGTAACTCCACACATCCATCTGAACCTTCTCATTTCTGCCACACCTAACTTCTTCTCCTGCACTCCTTTCAATGTCCATGTCTCAGTTCCATACATCATTGCTGGTCTTACCACTGTCTTAAACACCTTACTCTGAACCCTCCTTTAATTCTTCACTCACACAATGCTCCTGATATCTTCTTCCACTGTTTCTATTTGTGTCTAATATGTCCATTCACTTTCCATAACTGACTTTCACACCAATTGAAAAACAGCACTTCCTTCTTCATGAACAATTAAAGGCAAATCCTGAATTAAAATTTATAGTTAGTCATTAGGCCCACAGTGTATACTTCTGATTCTTGGTCTGTACTTAGCTTGAAAAGTTTACTATCATTTTGCAAAAAGATGTTGATGAGCTCTGTAGTCAGTTGGAATGACAAGTGACAAGTGACAAGCAATAGAGGCCTGGAGAGACAACTTTAAATGTTGTTTTTAACCAGACACATAGACAGAGATTTGAACATATGCAACAGTTACATATATAATAAAAATGTTGAATGTCTTAGATTGTTGCACTAAATGGAGCAATGAACATAAAAATATAAGACATTTGGTAAATGATAGGAGACCATTCAGTCCATCATACTTGTTTGTTTAGTTAACAACTGAACTGAACCAATATCTCACTTAGATATGAAGGTCAATGTTTCTGCTTCAACTCCATGTCTCAGAAGATGGGTCCAGATTCCCACAACTCTTTGCATAAAGAAGTGCTTTCTGACTTCCTACTGGTTTCCTTGAAGATGTGCTTCACCATTTAGCTAAAAGAATTCTGGTGGCTCTACTTCATCAATGCCTTTGAGAATTTTGAAAACCTTGATTTGGTCCTCACATAGTCTCCTCCGCTAAAGATGAAACTGGTTTAACTCTCTGAATCTGTCAGAGTAGAACATGTCCTTAAGTCCTGAAGACTAGGATGGACAGGATTAGAAATGAGTACATTACAGGGTCAGCTCAGGTTGTACGGTTTGGCGACAAAGCCAGAGAGGCAAGATTGTGTTGGTTTGGACATGTGCAGAGGAGAGATGCTGGGTATAATGGGAAAAGGATGGAGCTGTTAGGCAAGAAGAAAAGAGGAAGGCCTAACAGGAGGGTAATGAATGTGGTGAGGGAGGACATACGGGTAGTGGGTGAAACAGAACAAGATGCAGAGGACAGAAAGATATGGAAACAGATGATCCACAGTGGCGACCCCTAATGGGAGGAGCCGAAAGGAGATGAAGATCAATTGATTTACATTTAACAGATTTTTTATGATATAACCTAACATTGTATTTGCCTTTTTAATAACTTCTGTGCATTACTTAAACGATCAAAGTGTTGTAATAATATAAACCCCTAAATCCTTTTCAGAGTTTCCTTCCTGTAGAACAGTGTCTCCCATCTTGTATTCATATTTGATGTTCCTTTTACACATGTTTAGCACTTTGCAATTTTCTACATTAAACTGCATTTTACAAGAGTTCACCATTGTTCTTAAAATTGCCAAAATCTTCCTAAATTGTTTTCCTCCAATTTTAGCATCATCTGCTGTTTTCACAAGTTTGATAACTATTCCGAAGTCAATGTAATTAATATTAGTCAGCCTATTCTTTTCTCAATTATATTGGAAATTTTAACTTATTGAATAATTTGTTTAACCTTTTGTCGTGATTTGCAGGGTTGGCTTTTGAGATTTTGTTCTCTTATTTTGTGTTTTTGATTTGTTGCTGGAGGTCAGTGGTAGAGATTATAGATGGTTGTTGGATGAGTTGGGATTTCATCACATTTGTATTGCTTTTATTATTTGTGTCACACACGTGTCAATGGGAGACAACTTCAGGGCCCATTGAATGGTAATTACACTCCAAGTCAGGGGTTGGCATTGTCACTTAATGCCTCTTCTCTTCTTCCCTCTGCAGAACACATGATTCACGGACGAAACATCAATGACATCACTTCAGACATCCGCCCTCCTGAACCCGCCTCTCTGTCTTAAAAACTGGTTCCTCCACCATCTGGATTCAGTCCATTCACGACTTGTGTTTGAAAAGACATTTCTGCATTTATTGAATGGTTATTTTGCTTTTAAATCTGTCAGTTATATGGGGATCACCTTTGGGTGCTCCAGACTTTTATAATCTCTCTTGTCTTTTCATTATACATTTGGAACTTTCTGGTTGTTTTTTTTTCAGTTTTTATCTGGTCAACAGAATAAGACTATGATCCCAAACAGACCTACATGTGGGCTTTTATTTTCTAAGTAAGTGTCAAGACTTACAACTAGATGCAGTAACATCTAAAGCAGCCTGTGTTTTTTTTTTTGAAGTGTATCAGAAATGTGAGAGAATTCGTTCAGAAAAAGTTGGAAAGAATCTCAAAAAGTCAGTAATTGATAAGTAGATTGCTCAAGAGCACATAGGACTAGACAAAGTACAAAAAAAAAAAACACAAAAAACAAATGAGAAATCCAAAGAGAAGAGTATTAAAAAACAGAGATGGCACACCTAGAGACAAAATCTCTCCCTAAAATATACAGACCTAGTTGATGCGTCTTGGGTGAGTATCCCCTGTATGATTCATCAAGCAATAAATAGTTGTGCATGTCGTAGGGTATGATAATTGCTCAACGTGAGAGTAATTATAGCTCTTTGAAAGTTCTCAAGCCGGAGAATCCTAAACCAATTATCTTATTTTGTTATATTAATCCACCCTCTCATCCTACCATGCAGGTTTAATATCTTCACAGGAGACCTAAAATTCATTGTTAAAGTAGTTTATTTTTGCAAGTATGTGATTTTCATATGGCCATTTAATTAAGGAATAGAGATTGAAAAGCAAAGTATTATTAGATACATAAGAGACATTATTTATACCTCACAAACATAATGTACTGTACAGTTCATATAAAAAGTATTCAGCTCCTTGGAAGCTTTCACATTTTGTTATTGTGCAACATTGAATCATAGTGGATGTAAGTTGGCTGTTTTTGACACTGATCCACAGAAAAAGACGCTTTAATGTCAAAGAGAAAACAGATCTCTGCAAAGTGGTCTAAATTAATTGCAAATAAAAAACACCAAATAATTGATTGCTTAAGAAGTTACCCCCCTCCAATATTCTTCTTATTCTACCTCTCTGTCTTTTCCCATTTCTATGTGGGGTCGATGTGCTTGATCAACCTTCTCCATGCAGCTCGGTCCTGCACCTCCTTGGCAGTCAGACACTTTTCCTATAACTCTGCTTTTATTTTATCCATCCACCTCCACTTTGGCCTCTCTTGCTTTCTCTTCCTTTATTTTCCATTCCCATCACTCTTTTGGCCACATGTGTGGTGCAGTCAATTGGTTTTAGAGGTCTGTTGTTAAGGAGTTCCAATTGATTGCAGTATAAATGCACTTCTGTATCTGTTAAGGTCCAACTTGTGGTGAGTCAGTATGGTGGCCTAACCTACACAATGAAGACAAACCAACATTTCAAGTAACTCTGTGAATGAGTGATTTAAATGGACAATTGGGATGGAGAGAAGAAAATATCCTAGTCACTTAATATCCCTTAGAGTCCAGTTAAAGTAGTCCTTAAGAAATGGTAAGAGTGTGGCACAGCTGCAAATAGGCTTAAATCAGCCCATCCACAAGCACTAAGAAAACCAATAAGACCCCTATAAGGACTCTGAAGAAGTTACAAGCTACAGCAGCCATGATACTGACTAACCACAAGTTGGACCTTCCAGATACAGTGGCATTTATACTAAAATTAATTACAACCCCTAGACTACAGATAGGTGATCTCCATTGAACTAATTCTGTGACTTCTAAAACCAACTGGCTGCAGCAGTGCTGACTTGACTGTCATATTAAATTTAATACATAAGCAATCGATCATTTTGTGTTTTGTAGTTGTAATTAATTTAGACCACTTTGTAGAGATCTACTTTGACTTTGACATTAAACATTCTTACTCTGTTTACAGATGTCAAAAAAGCCAAATTAAGTTCACTGTGATTCAATGTTATATAAGAACAAAATGTGAGAATTTTCAAGGGTATGAACACTGTTTCATATATACTGTATGTGCTTTACACCTGCTTATGTATATACAGCAAACATGTTTCATTTTCATGTAAAACTCTGTTTTTGCAGAATTGTGCATTCATGTTATACTTTTACACAGTTATGCAGTATACTGTATTTTATTGACATTATATTCTTGTACTTGTCTCAGATATGCACAATTTGCAATACCCAAAGGCCTGAAAATTTCAAATCACTTTTCAAAATGTAGCAGTTCATGAAATTATAACAAAGTGTACATGTTTCCTACAAAATATTTTTATTGGAAAAGCACAAACAAACCTCCATCCACCCATTTACAAACCTGCTAAATCCATAATGGTTCTTGATGTGGACTAGTGCCCCATCCTGGGTTGGTTAAAGAGTTCTACCCTTGGGACAGCGTCAGGAGCCAACCTTATTGTATATGGGGCATCAGTCAGTTTCCCTTTATTTTTCATTAACGTTCCTAATCTTTTGGTATTAGAATATTAGAACAAGACAGACAAGTACAGGCTATTCAGCCCAACTAAACTCAACAATCCAATCCACTTACTGTATATACATGCAGATAAGTTCTCCCGCGGATAAGTCGGGACTTGATTTACAGTATAATTTCTGGTATTTTATAATGTCGGTCGTATAAGTCGAATGCGGAAAACTCACGCTATTGGTCCAAGAGATTATGATATGCCACGGAGCACACTGCCTTTTTTTTTCTATGTGGGTGCAGCAATGCGCTGTATCAGCGTGTGCTCCTAACCTCTCTCTCTCTCTCTCTATTGATCCTACGTGACCACACGATAATACCAGAACTATTCTGAAGCGACATTTGCACTGATTTGTGTTTTTGTATCTCACACCCTCATACACCTTTATCATAAGAGCATCCCTTATCTACGATGGAGCGTTCGATCAGAAGAAAATATGAAGCTGGTTTTAAATTAAACGTTGTTGAAGTAGTGAAAGAAATTGATAACTGTGCTGCTGCAACAAAATTCGATGTGTCTGAGAAACTGATGCGAGATTGGAAGAGTCAAGAAGGTGTAAAAAAAAAAAATTAAGTGTCGCATTTTTGAACGGGCGTATAAGTCGGGTTCTGATTTTATGTTAGATTTTTTGGGTTTCTAGACTCGACTTATACGTGAGTATATACGGTAATTCTTCTAAAATAACATCAAGTCGAGTTTTGAAAGTCCCTAAAGTCCTACTGTCTGCCACACTACGTTTTCACATATTCCATGTGTCTGTGGTCCTCTGTGTGAAGAGAAACTTCCTAATTTTTGTGCAAATCTTACTCTAGCTGTGTCCCTGTGTTCTTGATGATCTAATTTTAAAGTCACAGTCTTGATCCGCTGTACTAATTCCCTTCAAATTTTAAACACTTAAAATATATCTCCTCTTAATCGTCTCTTGCTTAAAATATCCTTTTGCTTAATAGTATGAACTATTGGCACTGAGAAAAGAGTATCCTTATTTTCAGTGAATGATCATCCATCCATACATCCATCTACTCATTTTCTGTATCTGCATTGTTTTAAACAAGGCTTTGGTAGCTGGATACCAGTCTGGTAGCTTCAGATATAAGGCAGGATCTATACTTGGATGGAATGTCATTAGAGTGCAGGGTACCCTCAAACACACACCCACACTCTTTCACACAGGAACAATTTCGAGTCTATAGAGGAAAACATAATTCATTAGATACAGGGAGAACTTCCAGATTTCACATAGACCAGGCATAGTCCTAAGATTTTGAACCGAGGACAAAGAAGGAGTACGGTGACAACGTTAATCAGTGTACTGTTAAGCCACTCATTAGGTTTCACACTGTGTTAACTGAGTTTATGGTTTTGGTGAGCCTGAGATTTTCTTCACAAAGTCCATCCATCCATCCATTTTCCAACCCGCTGAATACGAACACAGGGTCACGGGAGCCAATCCCTGCCAACACAGGGCACAAGGCAGGAACCAATCCTGGGCAAGGTGCCAACCCACCACAGGACACACACAAACACATCCATACACCAGGGCCAATTTAGAATCGCCAATCCACCTAACCTGCATGTCTTTGGACTGTGGGAGGAAACCGGAGTGCCCGGAGGAAACCCACGCAGACATGGGGAGAACATGCAAACTCCACACAGGGAGGACCCGGGAAGCGAACCTGGGTCTCCTAACTGCGAGGCAGCAGCGCTACCACTGAGCCACCGTGCCGCCCTTCTTCACAAGGTCACACTTTCAAAATGAACAGGGAATGATATATTTTAAATGGCTACATGTCATGAGATTACAGTAATAAAAACATAATAATCAGTATAATAATTTTTCAGGTGGTGTTATCATAACTTATGTTTTTTTGTTGACAAAGGATTGAAGATTTTATGTTTTATGTATAATTCATCTGTAACATTCATCAGTTTTAATACTTAATAATATTAATAACCCTTTAGTGACGAGTACAATACATACGTGTGTGAGAATAATTATGAATGTCTCTAAAAAGTTAACAGGAAGGGATGCTCTTGCAGAAACGGAATCACACCAAGGTGGCAAAAAGTATACATAAAGAATGGCTAATTAAAAATAAAGAGAAAAGAAAGAACACAAGTACAAAATACTCACACAGAAAGTAATAATCCTGCTGCTTCTTTGGGCTTACCTCCATGTGTGTTGATACCAGTTTACTGGGTCAAGAGGCTCGCCCACTTGCCCAACTCTAAAACATAACATAACACTACAGATTCTCATCTTCCATCTTAATCTCTCTCCTTTTGTCAAGCCTGGCCTGTCTTCTTTCCACCATTGAGCCTTTAGACTAATTCACAGGGTAACTGTAGGTTTTGGAGCTCAAGGTGACTTTAAACCCTACCTGGGGTCAGTTTTGACCAAGCCTTGAAATGCTTTGAGTTAGTTTATAAAACCTCCAAATAATCATGTCATGGTACCCTGTTACAGCCTGTGTACTCCAGAGATTTTTGCAGCCTTTAAAGAATCAGTCCTCTTAGAAGGTAACTGTTCTGTCTCGATAAAAATGGCCATAGATGGTGGATTCGGAAAGTATTTGGACCCCTCCTCTTTTTCACATTGTGTTATGTTGCAGCTTTGTGCTAAAATCATTTAAATTCATTTTCTTACATAAAAAAACCTTGCACTGTTCCATTCAATCTGAACTAGTGTGGTGCTGAGGTTTCACCCATTGCATGGCTGCACTCGGGTCCGAGTCTGGATCCTGAGTTGATTTGACGTGTGGTGGGTGCAGCAATGCACTGTATCAGTGTGTGCTCCTAGCCTCATCATCATCCTCTTACAACATCAAGCCAAGCCCCTTCTCTTAGGGTTACTAAGCTTGACCAGATGGTCAACTCTAGGAAATATTGTAGTTGTTCCAAACTGTTTCTTTTTAAAAATTATAAAGGCAATTGTGCTCTTGGCAACTTTCAATACTGCAGGAATATTTTTGTATCCTTCCCCAGATTCCTGTCTCGATAAGGTCCTGTCTCTAAGCTATGAAGACAATTGTTTTGATTTCAAGGTTTCGATTTTGCTCTGATACACATTGTCAGTTGTGAGATCTTCTATATACAGGAGTGGTCCTTTCTTAATCACACACAGTCAATTGAAGTGACCACAGGTGGACTCCAAACAAGGTGTAGAAACATTTCTGATCAATAGAATTGGATGCATCTGAGCCAAATTTCAAGTGGTATAGCAAAGGGTCTGAATAACTGAGTCAATGTGATATTTCAGTTTTTCTTATTTTTAATGAATTTGCAAAAAAAAATTAAATCCTGTTTTTCCTTTGTCAGTTTGAGGTATTAAGTGTGACTTCTGTGAGGAAAAAATTATTGATTTTACCACAAGGCTACAACATAGAAAATTCTGAAAAAGTGAGGGGGTGGATTTCTTTCTGTAGACACTGTTGTCCCAATCCTTCCACTCTAGGAGTGTGTTACAATGTAAAGGGTTGGAGGCTAATGGTGGGTCTATTGTCACTCCTTCTAGACCTTGTCTTTTACAGGCAACATGGTGTTGTCCTCAATAGACCAGAAACTGTTTAGGCTTACTTCCATACTTACCTCCTTACTTTGGCACACTCTCTAATATCCTAGAGGAACATTGTATGTTTCCTTCCAGGTAAAAAATATTCTCTGTCTTCTTCCTTGTTGCCCCTGTCTACTGCTATTCTAGTATATCTAGTACATTTACATATGCATTGCCCATATTAATATGACAACATTTCAAAACTATCTTATCTATCTATATATCATGCAAAGTGGACCAATGGACTGGTTCACTCACTCACTAACTCACTAACCAACATAAACGTTAATTTCCAATTAGCTTAAAAGCTGAAATTCGGCAGAATGTCTAGATCAGTAGGTATCCACTAAGAAAGTATATTTCGATATATTAACATTTAAGGGTAAAAAAAACTACAACTGAAGAACTAACTGCCCCTAAATCTCAAAAATGCTTTGACAGATTTGATTGAAATATGAAATTGAAAAAGAAAATTGTCCTACACTTCTGTTAACTTTTTAATATTTGTTGTTAATAATTTTCTAACAAGTGGTACATTCTAAAGCACCGTGTCCTCCATTTTGCCAAAGCACTGACAGCAATGCCAATTTATGCAAATGAAGGCCACCTGCAGAAGTGAAGTGAAAGGAGCAAAGTTCAGTGAAGCTCAAAGACAACGCATTTAATAAGTGCTTGCCAGGCACTGTGTCTGTGATGGTAGTCAATTTCACACAACTGTATCCAGTAAGAAAGGGGGAACTATAATTCCCATCAGCCTGCTCCAGCTAATTTAATCAGCCTTGCTAAAATTAAATAAGGATATCAGTAAAAGTACCAGGTTGTCAAAGGTAGAAACTGCTCTGTGTCTTTATTTTTTTAATCTAAACACTTTGGGATAACAATTTTATTGCCTCACTGGATTACAGCATTTAACTCAGAGCAGCTTCTATGGACTTTTATGGCCTTGGGACCGATTTTCTCTTTTTAAGTTTCTTGACAACCCAAAAGCAGTATTAGAAAGAGCAAAGGTGGTTCCCCCTTCATGTAGTTAGGAGAGTGTTGCTTCCATTTTGTGAAACAAGTGCAGTTAGGAAATAGGAAAAATATTGTACAGCATTGTCGATTGCTTCATTGGACCATGAGTGTGTCACATCTGAAATAAACTGATTATACTACATTTCTTTAATCGGTGCATAGCCTTCTATTTTTGAAAAAACCAACACTGTTATCCACCTACATATCTTCAATAAGTTCACAGTACCAATCAATGATCAACATTAAGCTCTTTTTGATGTTAAACATAAAACAAAGAGGAAATTAGAAAAGGAAACAAAAAAGCATACACAAATTAACTGATGTAGCCAAGCCATGAATGAACAGAATAAAAAGTTATTTATTCTATAGGTCATGAAAATCTGTTTTTTCAAAATGTGATAAGAAGAGGACAGGACAGCACTTTTGAGTAAGTAAAAAGTAATTAGTAACTTTTGATTTGCTTTTGTTGGTAGACATTTATTCAAACCCACTGTATACTGAGGCAGTATTAATTTTAGGCTTTGATGCTAATGGAAAGTTGAAATGTTTAGCAGCTTTAATTTTGAATGAATCAACTTTAAATTATCTTTATAACATCCCCCAATATTGCTTTAATATGGGGATCTGTTGCAGCATCTTTCACACCAACACCACCAAGGACTGTGTGTAGACAGTAAGCAGCTCAAGTGAAATAATGATATTACAAAATACAAATACTCAATACAGAAAAGTAATTAGTCACATGGTGCTTATGATAATGCAGACTAACCAGTGGTACCATAACTGTGGCCAATTAGCTTAAAAAGTTCCCAGTTGAGGCCATATAGCACAGCTAGTTTAAAACTAATTTAGTTAATAGTCATGCTTTGAAATGCATGCCCTTTAAAACTCCAAAGCAGATTAAATTGTGGTGCAGTAGAGAGCCTTTGTGCACATTTTTTATGGGTTTATTTTTACTTTGTTGATTACAAAGGACACCATTTACCCACACTAGCTATTACTGAGCCCTGACTCACACATATAAAGGTGTAAAAAATGTAATGCACTTTTTGTATCATATAAGAGACCTTACCAACCTCCTCCTACTTCAAACCTAGACTTACTGGAGTAGAGAGTACTTTTAATAATGTATGGTGGTCTCAGGAAAAGAGGCTAGTGTAATGAAAAACAAAGACAATTAGAAAGAGTTAGGGCACCTTGAAGGCCAGCCTTGCATATTTGAGGCCAAAATAAAGAATAAAAGGCAAAAAGGTTTATAGGTCTTTCCAGAGTACAGTCAGATTAACAATTGAGGCAAAATGGCAGCGCTGCCCCTTAAGAGGATGCCAGACTGGGGGGGGTGGGGAGTGGGGGATGGGATGGGGTCAGGAGACAGTAACCTGAAAGTGATGTCACTGGGACTGGCAGCCATCTAATCTGTAGGAAGGAGAGCATTAGGTAACAGTGCCAACCCTCATTTCAGGGTGGCACTGCAAGTACTGTAGATGAGCCCTCAAGTTGTCTTCCAATTAGACATGTGTGACACTAGCCATTCAGTAGTAAAACACATACTCAGACTAAAACTGCTGAGTACACTTACTTTTGTCTTTTTATCAACACTGGTGAGGTTAAACTCAATTTAGTTGTTCAGAATGCTTATTTCCATTCTAAAAATTGGTCATTGTTTATTAATACATATAACATTTCATGTAGTATCTTATTTCTACCAAAAAGTCACAAAAGTCTGTCACACACAAAATCTTCTGTTTCCTTGCAATGACTATTTCAGCCAAAAATTCACCTTAAATGTTGTAATTAGCAGCTCCAAATCTGATTCACCAGAAAATAGGCCGTAATCCTGTAAAAACTGCCACATGGATGGGATTCCAGTTCCAGTGTGGTGTTCCACTTCATTTAAATAAACTCATTCATTCACCTTTTGTTTATACAGCACCGTAAAAAGATGCTGTATAAAATGCATGATGGTTGATTGACAGTGTGTTTTTGTTTTACAGCAGGAAGTTAAACTCCCATGAGGAAACTCTTAAGAAGTTAGAAGAAACGTGCAAACTCTGCACAGAATCTCCATCTGTGCAAAATTAAAGCTGTAGTATTCTATATAATATGAAATAGCAGTGTGTGTGAATGTGTGTCTCTGTGTTTTTGCAATACAAGCAACAGAGTTATTATAACCAAGACAAAAATAATGGAGCAAAATATTTTAAAATGAGGAAATTCTTCTTTTTGGATCTTAACTGAGAGAAGCATGGATTTAGATTATCATTCTACCAAGTGTATGTGAGAAAGGCAGGGGAGGAAGAAGTTAAGGGAGCCCCTGACCACGATCCCCTACCATACTTTGTTCTATATCATCCAGCTTCCTTTATATGTTTTACGTATCATCTTGGTGTAACCCCATCACTTTTTATGTACAGACAAGATATTAAAGTTATTAGAGTGTTTTACACCTATTTGATGAAGTATATCAAATCAAATCAAGCTTTTTGTCATGTGTATATAGTTTAATGAAATTTGTACTTGCATATCTCCTCAGAATAGTTGACAAACATACAATACAAAAACTACACGCTACATAGATGTGTGCATTTGGATGTGACCTTACATATACAATGGGGAAAGGGAAACCAGAAAAAACACAAGGAGCAAACTAGGAGTGCAATATTACAATATCAACCCATGGGCCACTTACTGGAAGTCAAGGTGTCACAGTGGTTAGCACTGCATCTCCACAGCTCCAGAATCCTGGCCTTGTCCATGGGGTATGTTTCACATTCTTCCTGTATCTGCATGGGTCTCTCCAACCTCCGAAAATGGATATTTCAACTTCCTACTTTATTTCAAATACACACGGGGTAGCTTGACCTGTTACTCTAAGTTGTGCTGGTATGAGTGTGTCCTATGATGATTTGTTTGATGTGCTGGTTCCTGTTTGTCTCTGCTTTTTCCAGGATAGGCTCAGCATGCAGCTCTATTTTGGAAATGTGAATTTGGAATATCAGTGGAAAGATGGAAGAGGTGACTGTTGGGATGCTGACTAAAACCTGATAGACCCTATCTTACATACAGAGGCGGCCTTAGGGGTGTGAGGGGCCTAGGGCTGACCAACCCCTCGTGGGGCTGGTTATGTCAAACGCTGTTATTGGTATGTGTGAACTGTATAAACATGCACGCGAATTTAATAAAAATAATGTTAACATACACTGGATTTTCTCATTACAGTATTCAGATAAATTTTTGCAAGATAGCACATGGATTTTATCAAAATATAACTGGAGAATATAACTTGAAAAATCCGCTCGAACGAGACACGCGGACCTCAAAAGCGGGGCTCCCTGAGTCGTGAGGCCTGGGGTGATTGCCCCACTTGCCAACCCACCCCAAACGCTGCTCTTTCTTAGATAGAGAAAGAAAGAAAATAAAACTTTACAGAAGCTCAGAAAAAAAACCCATTGTAATAGACAACAACCCCCCAAACACACACAAGAATATCTGGCCTGGTTAATGATAAGAGAGCTGTTGGTGTCTAATAATGGATTTGTAGGTGGGAGTAAGATGGGTCAGATCTGCCCAGTTGTACAACAGGTGTTCATTTAAAGGCGCACCTTGCTGTGTACATCAATGAACATGACGCATACTGATGGAAGTCTGTCATTTTTCCTTCCAAAGTTCCTCTCGTTGAAGCATCATTTTTAACATTATTAACATTAGTCCAGTGAACTAATACATTGTGAGGGGGAAACAAAACAAAATATTCTAAAAGTCTACTGGATTACATCTTCTGCACAACCAGGGAATCCTTTCAAGTTTTTAATCATCACCACATCCTGTCTGCTGCAGACAGTGGATATTTTATACCCTTCTCAGGTATGGAAGTTTAGGATACAAAGGACTTAAGTGATGGCCACAAAAATTCTAAGGGAGTTTCTACATTATTTTATATTTTGTTGGTCTGCGCCCAGTTTCAAAGTACAGTACTGTATGTATTTTTTCCAAAAAAATGTAAGTTGAGTGTATATTGTTTAAGCTGTTCGCATGGATCCAACATTCTAGTTTGGAATCCAATGTCCAGTAATTGTCTCTGTGAACTTTGCATGTTCACCCAGTGTCTGTGTACCCCATCTCAAAGATTTGGCCAATTGGCAAGTGGGAGTGTGAGCGAGGGTGGGTGCCTGACTTGGCACCCTTAGGACTGGTTAATACTTGTGCCTATGGTGCCATGATAGGGTCTCGCCTGTGTGACCCTGATCTGTATTAAGCTGATATCAGAATAGTGTCTTACATAACAGAGGATCAAGATGGCTTACCAAATGTATTAATTATAGTATCATTTTTTTATATATATATATTTTCTTGTATTTATGCTTTGAGTGTAGAGTTATTTTTTTACTTTGCTAATTATTATTTTGGAAACAATATTCACATTTATAATCCAAACAGTTTACATCACTGCATACTTTACTTGTGTCAGATTGTTAGGTCTGCCATACACATCTACTGTAAATCCAAAATGCAGCCCTGCAGTACCCAGCAGCCAGTTCATGGCATTAGTCTTTCATTATCTGCAAAGAACCTCTAAAGAAAATCCTTAAAGTTTAACAACGTATGTTTTTTGCCTTGAAAATGAGAACATAGAGCCATCCCTCGTACTTCTAATTCCTAAGAAAGAGTGCCAAAAATATCACATTCTGACTAGATTCTAATACACATTGGAATGTAATAAAACAGAAGCAGTAATGATTCTACCATTTCATGGGATATTACACCATAATGATAATAATCCTGCCATTTAAATCTGATCTTCCCGAAGCTACTGAAATTAACTTCTATAGCACCTAGCATGGATAATTTATGATATAAAATGGAAAACCATTGAGGGATAATGTAATGAGTATTTACAGTAGCCTTTGAATGTTCATTAACAAGGTTAGTGTGATTGAAATTTTAACTTGCAAAATTGCAATATGAGCAGAAGACAAAAAAGAAAGATTGAGATGTGTGCAAAAATAAACAGATCCCACAGAAGACGTGAAGACTTCAAGAGAGTATGTATCTGTAGGTGTTTAAATGTTTTTTGTGAGGTTGTCTGATTATAAAATGTTATTCAGAATACATAAGCCATAAATGTGTTCCCTTGTTGTGAATCTCTACTGCCAACCTGAGCTGAAAGCAGCTAGAAAACTCTGCGTATTTTACTTTCAGAGTTAATGGGAATAAAATACCTCAGTGGATGAGTGCAGATGTGTTTGATACAAATAGTCATTTTCCTATTTGCTGCCTCATTGAGCATGATGAATGATTGGAGTCAGAGAAGCGGCGTGATAAATGGCAGCACCTTGGCTCCATTGCATGCCCTATTGATTCTCCTTCTTTATTACTCCTACAACCCAGCTGCTTGCTCTGCCCTCCCCATACACTCATTCTTGGGGGAGGGAGCTCTTCCTATAAGCTGTTTTTAACAGGAAGGGGAGAAAAAGAAGTTTTCTCATTAACGCAAAACAGGGCTGTTTTACTCCTCTATTAGGAGAGATAGTTATTGCGTGAAGGCGAAGGTGTAGACCTATTACAGAGAATTCCTTCACTAGATTTTACTGTTTTGATCATCAATGCTATTATTATTCCCCTGTCTGTTTCTTTGTCTCACAGTTTGTTTGTCTAACAAAATAATTTTAATAATGTCAACAAGGCATGACCTTTTATTTTAATATATAACATATGTGGTAATATATATTTTAGGATGTGCATTGATTGCCTGTAAAAGCTAAAGTAATAGTACAATATACACTAAATAGTAAATAAATGCACACCCTTCCATTATTTAACACATGTCTGTATGTACATAAACACTTTGTATTAGTTATTTAGAGACCAACATTGACATCAGTCTCTTCAAATGTGTTTATTTCTATTTAATAATCTAATAATGAATCTGATTATGATGCCTTTAATAATTTAGTAATCCAGGATTTCGCTCCATTTTTCCGTTTATACAGTAAAACTTCAAGATTATTTATCTGTTTACCCTCTTTTAATTAATCTATATATTGAACTGTTTATTTAATTGATGGCATGTTAGATAGAAATTTATGGTTCATTTACATTTCTTGCAACTTTTATTTCCAATGATTAATGACCAATATTTATAGTGTATATATGTGAGCAAATCAATCCATACATTTCAATGCTTGCTAATCGAGCATGCGTTCAAGTACAAGCAGCAAGATATTTCTAGGAATATACAGTTTGGCCTTTCCTGAGATTCCCAAGCACTAAGAAAAGCTGAAAAGGACACCCCTTGTCTCTTGAACTTCACGAAAAAGTTGCCATTGGCCCACTCAAACACTGCCCCCGGGGCGGGGGCCCCGCCGGGCGGCCCCCGACTCTCACCTCAGTGAAAAGCATTACATGATTTAGAAATCTCTGACCTAATTCATAGCATCTCATTCTCTGTATTTTCCTTATGAGCAAAATTGTATTTGGCTTCTGAAATACCATCACCTCTGTGAGTAATTGCTCCATGTCTACACTTTGATTGTCCTAGAATATTAAGTGCAAAAGGCAGCAAATATTTGCTGCAAATGTCAGGGCCTATGCATTATGTTAAGAAAGAATTAAGTGCTAATAGAAGAGCAACAACTGTTTTCAGAACTGGACCAAGGAAGCAACACTTAAGTGAGCGATGATGGATGAAGCTTCTGCACAAAGTGCAAGTCATGAAAAGATGCATTGTCACATTAACTCACAATAGAACAATTTATACCAATTGAGAGTGTGTTGATTTGAAATGGTTACGTAGCTTTGCAATTCCATATAACGTAAATGCTATATATTATCACAAAAATTGGGCTTCAGAGATACAGTAGGTGAATGCATTATGCTTAGTAATTTAATATTGTATGTTAACATTTCACCGAGGAAGAGGCAGAGAAGTGCCTATTTTCATAAATATTTATAAACCGGTTATAATGGTTTTATTATGAGTTTTCCTGAGGACGTCCTTTAAAAGGTTTAAAAAGGTTTTTCCCTATCACAATTGCCTTGATTGACTTTACTGTCCTTGCACATGACAATTTTGTGCATGTACATAATCCACAAATAACAAGCAAACTAGCTAACACATGCACTAACTCTGTTTGCTTTGGGGATGAAATAAAAATTAGAAAAACATTTTATTTGTATTTCTTATTGCAATTAATTTCTATCAGATAATTAACAAAGGCTGTTTCTTATAAGACATATGGTACATCAAACCTAAAAGGTGTCAAAACCCTAAAAAAAAAAAAAAAGCTCGCTTATGACTTTATCGTTATCCCAAACTCTTGTTACGAAATGAATGACCCATTCGTCATTTTTGTATTACCATAAACGCCTTTGCTTCACTGAACCAACTGCAGATATTACTAGGATATTGAACCCGGGAGAACATGCACTGTCCTCACACAGTTGGTCTGGCACATTTTATGACCACAAGAGGTCACTGTAGTGTACTTAGGTGAATCACCTTAGGTATTTTGATTTGGCATAAATGCCACCAGAAAGAAATCCGAAACCATTGTAGTGTGAGAAATATGATCATTAACATATTTACAGCAGCTGTCATACAATGTTTTATTCTATAGACTGGTGATTAATGAATCAATTAACTTTATAAATTGTCAGATGGTTCACATTTTACCAGTTTGCACTATAACAAAATGTACTTCTTTATCATATATATATACGTGAATGTCTCCATACACAAATGTATAATTAACTGTAGCTGTTTCCCTAAGATGACTCACGCAAGGAATTGCACAATGACAGTACATGGAACTGAGATAATTATTTTTTCTTCATTGCTGAAAAACAGATTTATGGAAGGAGTCAGCTAGATCAGTTCTTTCATTATGCCATCACTGTATTCCTATCTACTTATTTGCTTGGTTTCTCAAGGGAGGGAAGCGTGTAATATATAAGCTTGTAATGGAATAACACCCTCTACATTCATGGCATTATGCTTCCCTTGAGTGGAGCTATACACATGAAAGCTGATCAAGGAGTCTTGATTGAACATACAGTAAAATAATTACCTTCCATTCCAGATCGATTTATTACTCATAAATATTCTGCAGTATTTTTGCGCTCAGCAAGCCCTGCAGTGTTTATGTTGCACCTATCATTATGGAAGCTAGCGTAACACATTTTTCCTCCGTCTCTTGTGAATATGGTAAAACAAACCCTCATGGAAACCACTTGAAAATACTGTACACTATCCCAGGAATTACCTTACAGAATGATAATCCTTATAATCATAGGATGAATCTACAAGATAATGTATTCATTACATAAAATCCATCCATTTTTGAAATTAGCTTTGCCTCTGCATATGTTAAGAGAAGGCAGAGCCCATCCAGGAAGCAATTGGTAAAAATCAAGAATAGGCTTTTGATGAAATTTCATTCTACAATAGGAAACTCTTATTCATATACAGCTCAGTTTAAAGTTGTAAATTAACACTGTCCAGCAGGGGAAATTACATTCATAAATGATCATGTTTCAGTGTTAGGAATACACTATGGCAAGATAGTTCCACTTAAAGTGGTGCATCAAGGCCACAACAGTAGCAAAATAACAATGACAACAACAAAACAACATTGTAACACTAATAATATTTTTTATACCTAAAATTGTACTATGCAATGATTCAGGGAATAATCCACTTCAGGATCTGCTCAGTGCAAACCCCATTCAAATCTGTTCGGTTGAAAGGAGGTATTGCGGTTATGACGCTCGCTCTTTTGCTGTCTGTTAGCTGAGTTGCTCTTAGCGCTCTGTCCATTATCTTCTCCAGGTGCTTTCAGATCATGCAGAAATTTGAAAGATGGAAGATTTAATGAGGGCCACATTTCAAAAGCCCCAGAGTTGAGCAGGTCAGCGTTTGTGTTACCGGGAGTCAGTGGTTGTGATGTTCCAGGGTGCCAGAATGTGCTAAAGCTTTTTTTAAACTTAAGCTAATATTGCTTTGGTACAATAAACCAATTAGTGTTTAGCTAGTTGTCATGATCTTGGTTTTGTTTTATATTTTTTAGCTTTTTCCTTGGCCTCTAAAAGTAATGGAGATATTGTTCCAGAGGTTGTAGAGGTCAAGGAATTACATGGTCTGATCTTTTATTTGATTTGTAATGTTTTTGAAGACATAATTTTTTAATTGCATTTCCCGCAATGCTATTTGGTTTTATTACAGGAGCTGCCAATGCTTGCTGTTGGTGGTGCAGGGTTGCCAGGCTCTGGCTAGGTAGGATGATCGGGACATTGCCACATGTGATATCTTTACCGCAACAGTATAAAAGTCGGAATTACTGACTGTCCAAGTTTGTGGATAAATCAAAATAGACACAAAAAAATTTGCATATATTCTTGTTAAGATATCTCTGGTTATAAATTCTTTTCTGGTCTTTGACTTTGGATTATATCTTGGTTTTTGGCTTAGGAAACACAAAATATTCCGATTACTGACTCTCTTGCTATGTTTCTTGTTCTACAATATTTTTTCATGTTCTGGCCTTTGCTTATTTAATTTCTACGCAACTGGTTATGACCTTGGCTTGTTATTACAATTGCTATCCACCTCCTGATTCCATCTCACTTTAAACTGAACCCATCCAGTGCAGTCAGTACATTAGGACTTTTGCACTGTGTGGTAGAAATCACTGGAAACAATGAACTTTTGGTGTTTCCCTTGAGAAACACAAAAAAATACCTTCAACACAGACTGATAAAGCATAATAATTAAAAATCGACACTTCCATGTAAATTTCATTTTAGTGATACCGCAGGAAATCAAATAATGGAAGATTTTACAATATAATAAAAATGATTACACTGTACAATAATATACAATCAAGTATATTAGCTTGTATTATATTTGTTATGTACACAAATAAATGTAGAGTAAAATAAACAAGAAATTGATTCAAATGAACAACTTCAATAATATTTAATTCGAAACTAAACACATTTTGTCAACTGAAAGAAAAAAGCTGCATAGACAGACAGATTGGCACAGGGTGGTTTGATGCCTCTGTGCTCATCGACCTTTACAGATCTTTTGTGTTGTCTCTGTGTGTGTTCGTTTCTTTCTCTTCATCATCAAGCACATGTTCTGGTAGAGCAAACAAGCTGTCATCTACCTTCACTTATAAATGTCTTTGTGCATGCCTTTCTGTGTGTGTACATATATATTTAAATAAACTATGTATTTCAAAAAATACCTGTGCAAAAATTTTGCAAATCAATAGGCCATGTCCCATGACTAAACAGAACAGGCTGCAAAATTCCAGGCTAATTTAAACGGTTTCTACAGCAGTTATCGTTGGACATAGAACAAACTGTTTTTGAAGGATATGGGAGTAGGTACTGGAACAAACTGGACCCAGACTGGGCTTGTTAGAAGAAGATAAGTCCATTTTTTTCTGAATTTATCATTGTACTTTGACGTTTATGGTGGATATCTCAAAAAAGCTTGTTCTAAAATCTTTTATCTTTGCTGGGATGTAATCATCTGGGAGCTTTATACTTTGCAAAAAAACACATAATTTTCCAGCAGAAATTTTAATTTTAAAATGTGAACATTAATTTTGATTTTCCACAGACATACACAAACACATACAAACCCCTTGCTAAAATGAACTTTTCTCAATGTTTTGAACATCATAGAATCACAATCTTTATTTAAATTGATAGCAAATTTTTGACCCTATCACCCAATTTTCAATTTACATGGAAGTAAAAGAGAAAATAAGAAGGAATAAGAAGAAGAAAAATCAAAGCAATGCAACATAATAATAAGTAGAAATAAAATAAATATTGTATAAGAAAGAATAATGTATCATACAAAGGTCATGCAAACGAGTGCAAAGCTCATTAAATACACAGACCACAGAGACATGTTGAATATTAATTGTGTTTTGTTCCCTGGCTTATGTTTGTTTTTCTTTTCCTGGTTATTTCTGTTGTTTTTGAATTATTATTTTGTGTGTGTGTGTTATGTACGTTTGGTTAATAATGTTATACTTACTTTTTTTCTAGTATTTTTTCTACTTGAGGTGTAGGTCTCTCAGAGGTTCATTGAGATTTGTGCTGTGTAGAACATTGTCATGTGTATTGTGTTGGCTTTTGCTTCTGTCAATAGCATCTGATTTCTGAATTATGCATTGGACTTGATAGTTTAAGTTTAGGCAAACCCTTTTTGTCTTTTTACCTTTTTTCCTTTCTTTGCAATTTTTCTTCTGTGTTGGTTTATTATAAAATGTTTATAAAGATTCATGTGCCATTGTCTTCTCAGTCCAGAGGTTAATTGTATTCTTTCTCTGGGAAGACATTTTTGTGTGTTTGTGATATTTTAAAGTATTTTGATTATTATTTTTTTTTAACCATGAATCCCTTTTTGGATCTTGGCAGGCCTTGATGCCTGCCTTTTGAGTTTGGGGACATGCTCTCTCGGGTGAGGCCTATTCCTAGGCAGACCAATAAATTCCTGTTTGGGGTTTATGTGTAATTTTGAGGCCTGTTCACTTTCTTTGATATTTTGTATTGCAGTATCATAGCAGATTGAACTTCATTGCTGTCTACATTGACATTAAACCAATGCAGTTATGAGGAGAAGATGGTGACAATACCAGGAATTAAATTTAAGTATCACCAGGTGTGAAGGTCCTACCATAATTATATTAAACATACTTCTTAAGCATAATTCAGCTTTACCCCATATATTGTTTTTATGACCAGTGACCCATATATTTCTCTTTTTTGGTACCATACTGTGTTTTGCTTTGTGTTTTCTTCTGACACTTCCAGCTTAATTAAATAGGTTCTGGCCTTTTGAGCTATGACATTCAAGATCACCACCTAAGTTTTGCAACATGTAAACTTTAAACATTGTTGAAAAATAGTTGATCAGTGAAAATCCTGAGCACTTTGTGGATGTTACAATCTACTTACAGTATGTCTCTTGCTATGTTATTAAAAAATGAATGTTTTGACATAATGTCAATTTTGAAGATCCAACAAGAGAAAACTGCATTACTGTCATTACGTATTAACTTCAAGCTAATGTCTTTTATTTATTTCTAAAAACACAAGTACTGTAAGGTGCAATGAATAAGTTATTGGTCTTTAAACTCTTAAGTTGCTGTTTCAGTTCCCACATTTGACTCCCTAAATGACCCTGAGTAAGGCACTTAATTCACATTTGCTCAAAAACATTTTGTAAGCACTTATATAGGGTGGTCCAGATCTAATTATGCAATTTTCATTACGCTATAACTTATTAAGTTTATTGCATAGAAAATCACCTGAAAAATCCCAGACCATCGAGAAGTGTATGAACTGACGACATGAAGAATCGTCTTCGCGCCTAACTGGAATCGTCACCACATAAATCAAAGTCATCCAGACGATCTGGATCTACGTAATTAATCTGGACCACCGTGTACTGCCTCCTGAGCTTAAGCTTAAACTGGCTTGGGTCACTAATAATAATAAAATAATTCTGTACTGCTTCAAGGAAAGGAAGGAAAGAAAAGTTGTTTTCATATTCTAAAGTTAATCTACTGTGTTTTTTAATAATACCAACCAATCTTCCAAGTTTTACAATAGCAAACATTTCTTATTCTGGAAAACCAACATAGAAAGATGGTGTTGATTCTCCTGTACAGTTTTCCTGGACTTTACACTGTCAGCTTTTATGATGTGAATAATATCTTGCTAGACTCCAAGAAAAACATTTGCTTTTCTGTATAGTGATAATGAATGAGGTGAGTAAGCATTCTTAGGCAACTGTCATTCAATCTGTTGAACATTATGTCATGGAATAAGCAGTACATTTGTTGGCTCTGAGATATATCTGCAGCTAGTCACTTGGAGCATTAACTTCTCCCTCTTTGCCGACCACTTTTTTCTTTTTCTTGTTTCTTTGATTGCATTGATTTTTTTCTATTTAACAGCACAGATGGTATCTTTCCTCTCTTGTTAGTATAAAAACTAACTGAGAAGAAAGAAAGAAAGAAAGAAAGAAAGAAAGAAAGAAAGAAAGAAAGAAAGAAAGAAAGAAAGAAAGAAAGGTCAGTATTTCATACATATAGCTCATTATTTAATGAATGACAGAATCCAAGAAACAAAAATGTCTAAAAGTGGTCAATAAGATGAAAAGACACTGCAACACTGACATCATATAAATTCTGTTATGACAGAAGTTATATATTTGGGTTCAATCAAATGAAAAACTCTACTTGTATGAAAATCTTCCATGATTTTCTAAGAATGATGGTGCTTGTTTTAATCAACATGATTCCCAGAGAGTGAATCGGCTCGCAGAATCCTCATTGTTGAGGACCCAAGCGGCAGGACCAGGCAAGGGGATGCCCACATAATGCCTGGCTGCGGCAGATAGATGGTCATTTCTGGAGGATAGGACTAGACCAAACATCTGCCTAGGGCATCGCCTACCGGAATCCCGAGCTGTTATGTTGTGTGGTGAGGTGCGGCAATGTGCTGTACCAGTGCATACTCCACAACCTGACCTGACCAGACCTGGAGCCATAGTGGTGCAATGGTTAGCACTGCTGCCTCACAGCCCAGGTCACATTTTGGCCACAATAATCGATCCAGCATAAATTTGAAGAAATTGGCCTAGCAGTCAAAAACACTTAAAAGACCATTATAATCCAGTCAAAACTAGTTTAGTTCCTCCTTTCTCATTGACTTCAACGCATTTCACTGACTTTGGCAAAGTAACCCAATATTTCTGCAATTTCACTGAACGCAAGGCAAAGTGAATTCAGCCAGGTTCACTCGTCACTAGTCACCACATTGTTTGTGGCATTCGAAGCAAAAGTGTTATAATGTTGTTTTATATTTTATTTTTTCAAAAAAAAATTTTTTTTAGAATTTGTTGCACCCATTAGGGGTTTTGCTTATGGATACTACATTTCCTACATTTTTTTAACATTTTGGCACTTACTGAAGATGCTTAAATGTAAATTAAATAATTTAGTTGTTTTTAATGGGTGCCGCCATTTGTTTATTCATGGTCTTCCTCTGCGGTGGGCTGGCGCCCTGCCTGGGGTTTGTTTCCCGCCTTGCGCCCTGTGTTGGCTGGGATTGGCTCCAGCAGACCCCCGTGACCCTGTAGTTAGGATATAGTGGGTTGGATAATGGATGGATGGATGGATGGATGGTCTTCCTGAATGACGTCATTAGGGATAAACAGTATAAAATGTCTTCTCAGTATCAATTTCATGAACCGAGATTGCAGGTATATCAAACCACTTTTCACTCCTTAAAAGAACATTCTAATTTTTCTGATGTTAGGTTCTCATTTAGGCTTCTGTTTTTCCCAGCTTACCCAGTTACAATCTTTGCCTGTCTCATGACTTTGTATCTTTTCTTCAAATCCCTTATTTACTCACTGGCGCTTATTCCCCTAGCAGAACAAAAAGAGGCAGTTATAGTGTGCATCATCCATATGACCTTCCGTTTCACTTTAATTATCAAAACTCATACTGCATTTTATGAACTTGTGAGTTGTACAGTAATAATGGTACTTTATTTATGTTTTCTCAAATTGTGTGAATTCCTTTGTAAAACTGTGTCAACCTTCCAGCTCTGATTGTATTTACCTAAAATATTTGACTTTAAATGACAGGGTGCTATTTCAATGCACAAAACCAAAAAAATAAAGAAGAGGTGTCTTAAAACAGTATTGAAAGAATTATTGTATATCATTCATGAGTATTTGTGCATGTGTGTGTGATTCTAAAAAATATAATGTATTGGATCTCCTTTAAATGTACGCCAAGAATGTGAAACCATAGTGAGTTTGTGTGGGGATGAAATTGACGACCATATGCTTTGTAGTCCTGTAACTTAGCCACTTGGACACACAGGACCACCAAAGATTTCAGGTGGATTGAAAATCAACACAATTGGTTTCATTTTTCCCCTTGTATACTGTGCATTGTTTTTATGTCCATCCTTATTCTAACCCTGCCATTCTGGACAGGGTGCCAGTCCATCCTATTATAGAATCACACACAGGCACTTTTTTGCCTTCAAGAGGAAGCTTTTACAGGGGTAGCCCTGTCTTGTGTCTCTGCTTAACTCCATTTTGATCCCCCATCTCTACCATGTTAACTTTCTTTTGTTGCTGTGAGCAGTTTATCAGCTTGGTCCACCTAAGACCAATATGTCTAAAAGTCTTGAGTTTCACTATTCCTCAGAGATACAGTATGTGTGCCCAAATTTGATTCAGACAATGGTGGAGGACAACAAATAGAAATAACTTGAGGAATAAAGTAAAACTACAGCAGTATAAGAATAATTCAATTCTTTGTCAGTTCATACAGGTCACTGATATGACACTTAAAGCAATGTGTGTAACAACAAAAATAAAAGTCAAGCATCCTGTCTACACCAGAAAAAGCCAAACATATTTCACATTCATCATGTGACCCACCGACAGAGGCGTACAGAACATGCAAGCTGAGGCAAATTCAATGTGAATGGAAATCAATAAAGGCTGGCAAAATGTCATCTGACTATGATTGCCTATGTAGAGAAATAAAAACAAACTCCCTTTTTTTTTCTTTGTAGATAAAGTAAATCCCCCCATGAGAAAACACTCAGAACCTGTACTGTGCCAGAAACACAGTTCCTTAAATTAAAGATGCCAATAGCTGATTTATAGAAATAAAATAATAAACCCAGTATATTTATCTTTCTGGTTTATATAAAAATTTTTATAAGGCGAAACTTGATGTAAAGTACTCCATGTGTCTTTATTTAATCCGTTATATAAACTGGACGGTATTTTACAAGACATGTGTCCACCAAATAAAGGAAATAACTTTACAGTAAGCATGCAACTTTGAAGAATAACATAAAGCAGATTATGCTCTACTGTATGACAGAACATTATTGAAAAGTTTAAGTTTTCAGCCCCCCACCACAATGTTGTATAAACCATATAAAAATTGATTACTTTTAATACTCTTCTAATAACATCTGTTATGTTAATGCATAAAGAAACTTAACATTAAATAACAGCTGTCAAATCATATGCTTAATTTAATTTAACTTATTAACAAAATTAAGGTAATGTTAAAAAAAGAAAAAAAAAACTTTAACGGTTTTCAAGGAGACATAGTTGAAGAATTACAGTTAACCACCATTTGCATCTGTATTTTGTACCTGTCAGTTTTCTCTCTCAACCTGTTCATTTTCTATAATTGCTTTGTCCAATTCAGCACAAAACAGAAACCAGCCCTGACTGGGGTGTTCTCACAATTATGACTATTACATCTCATCTATTTTTAGGATGTTTCGTAAATGGGCTTTCTAACTTCTTCACAGTCAGACAGATGGAAATGTTGCATTTTACAATTTATTGCCATAAACATAACAAAGATAAGAGCTGTACATACAGTATTTGGGATACATCTTTTACTACCCTTCTCCAACCTTGGAGAGAAATACAGCATGTATGCAGTGGATTAGGAAAGTATTCAGACCCCTTCACTTTCTGCACAATTTATCATGGTGTAGATGTAATTGTAAATGGATAAAGTTGCCATTTGTCTACCAATGTAAACTCATTGACAAAAACATGTTCTCAGAAAGCTCTACGGATTTATTAAAAATCATAAACTGAAATCTCTCATTCATTTAAGTATTCAGACCCTTTGCGGTGGCACTCCAAATTGTGGTCAGGTATGTCCTGTTTCTTTAACTCCTCCTTGATATGTCTAGAAGTTGATTGAAATCCACCTATGGCAAACTAAATTGATTGGAAATCATTTTGAAAGGCACACACCTCTGTATAGAAGGTCCCACAATTCAGGATATCAGGACAAAAAATCAACCATAAGGTCCAAGAAACTCTTTGCGATCAAATTGTGGTGAGACGTAGATCAAGGCAAGGATATAAAACCAATTCTAATCATTTGAGTGTTCTCAGGAGCACAGTGGCCTCAGTAATTGTGAAATGGAAGAACCACCATGGACCTAACCCAAAGTTGGCTGTCCAGTCAAATCGAATACACAGACAAGAAGGGCCTTGATAAAGGACGTGACCAAGAACCCAATAGTCACTATTACAGACATCCACAAGTCCTCTGCTGAGATGAAGGAACCCACTGGAAGGACGACCATCTCAGCTGCACTACATGAATCAAGTGTTTATGGTAGAGCAGACAGAAGCCACTCTTAAGTAAAAGGCATATGACATTTTACAGGACTTGGAGACTATAAGGAACACGATTATCTGGTCTGATATGATAAACATGTCTTGCAAAGTCCAGACACTGCTCATCAACTGCCTAATAAAATGCCTACAGTGAAGCATGGCGGTGGCAGCAATTAAGCAATGGTGGTTCTTCTCAAATGGAGGGATAGGGAGACTGATCAGAATTGAAGGAAGGATGAACGCAGTCAGATACAGAGAGGTCCTTGAAGAAAACCTTCTCCTCAATGCACGTGACCTCAGACTGGGGCAACAGTTCACGTTTCAGCACGACTTTGACCCAAAGCTTACAGCCAAGGCAGTGCTGGAGTGGCTTCAGGAGAAGCCCCTAACTGAGACCACACAAAATAATGACTTCTTTTAAAAGCATTAAAAATTCTTATTACTTTTCAATCTATAAATATTACTTTGGGTTCATCCTTATATACATTATGTACGTCACACAGATGAGACTTTAGATTTTATATGTTTGAATCTCGTGTGTAGAATCCTAATCAGTGTATAGTGAAATGCTATAAAACATTCATAATTGAGTGCAGTTCACAACATGCGGAAATGATTCCAGTGAATATTTAGATAATAATAAACACACACCAGAAACTCTAGTTAGGACAAGCCACGTCAAGAATACAGATTTTAAGGATGATACCGATATCTGTATTTAAAACCACATAATTGCATTTATTTGTGTACTACATTTTGACGTGCAAGCACATGTGCCATTTCCACCATTTCCATTAATTGGCAAACATTCGATATTTTTCATATTCATTTATCATTTCCAGTTTTTACACAGGGTTAAGCATATGTTACTTGGTCTGGAGCTACTTTAATAGCAAAGGTTTTGATATTAAAAAGCAAGAAAAATGAACTCTCAATGAAAACAGAGTATTTACTCATGGCAAGCTGTTGCTACTACTCTATTACTGCATTCATCTTCCTACTACAATTTTTTGTTTTAAATGAGCAGAATGATGTTAATGAGGCTGATCAGGAGAACAGACATGGTCAGGACATAGCGAAAATGTCAAAAACTGGAAGATGACAAAAGCAACAAGCTAGGCAAAAATCAACATAAAAATATTTAGGAACAGGGCCATAACCAGAAGTACACAAACAGAATAAGTATTACAGCACACAGGCACAAAAGAATTTATACATGGACTTGGATAGCGAAGCCTGACATCCGGTGACCTTTTAACCTGGCATGAACTAGTCTTCAGGTCTGACCTCCATAAGCTCATCCCCAACCACCAACTGCAAGGCATTCCTAGCAAAACTGATATACCTGCAATATTCAAAATGGTGGTGGAAATTATTCAAAACAAAGTTACAAAATCTAAACAAGGTACACAAATGTAATCTTTATATGACAAACCACTTCTCTGACTTCAAAAAACCCAGGCAGAGAGTGTCTGATAAATATACTAGTCCCAGAAAAGGAGCACAAATGCTCAACATAATTTTTCTATAATGATATTTTTCTTCCATCTCCATCACTCTCGAAACTTTAGCCTTTTTTGGTATTTATCTTTTCCATTTTTTACACCAGGCCAACCATAAGTTACATGGTCTAGAACAAACTCCAGGGCAAAAGTAAAACTAATCCACTGTCTCAACAGTGTTTGCTCAAAATCTTTCCATATATAAAATCCAGCATCTGCCTGTCTGTCTGTATGTCTGTCCGCATTTCAGGAGAGAACTACTTAACGGATTTAGATCGGGTTTTTTCTAAAATTTGCTTGAACATTCCGATTAATTTTGTGACGCTAAGAATCATAGTTCACTTGTAGGACCAATTTATTTGCACTAATCCAAGACAGAGGCTGTGGGTTGAGGGGATGGGAAAGCATGACGTCAGGAGTGGGGAGCCGGGCAGGGCCCTCCTCACTCACATGCCAGCCTCTGTTCGAGCTGGTCTACCTGTCGCCACATTTTGGAGTGTACCTTGCCTCCACTTAGCTAGCAATTACTGTTTGTTTATTGATTTTTAAAGTTTTTGTGCTATGTTACTACTACATGGGATGTCAGGAGTGGGCAGCCAGGCATGGCCTTCCTCACTCATATGCCAGGTTCCATTCAAGTCAGTCTACCTCTTGCGGCATGTTGGAACATACCCTGCCTCCACTTAACTAGTGATACCTGTTTGTTTATTGATTTTTAAAGTTTGTCCTTTTTCACTGCAATGCAGGGGAAAGCTAGTATTGTATAAAAGGAAATATATTCTGCTTAAATATGTTATTTAAACCAATAAGGAGTTATTTAAACATAGAAATATATATACATCAAAAAAGCTGTCAAACTAAAAGAGCTGAGGTTTCATGGCGTTGTGTGCAGATGGATGCCGAATTGACTAAAACACAGGCAATAAAAGGTGATGATGCAAGAAACCTTATCAGAGTAGGCTGATGTTAAGAGTGGGGTCCCTCAGGAGTCAGTGCTATAGTGGCTGCTATTTTTAATATATGTAAATGATTTGAATAGTAATATAAGTAACAAGCTGGTAAAGTTTGCACATAATGCTAAAATAGGTGGATTGGCAAGTAATCTTGAATGCATTGAATCGTTACAGAGGGATTTGGACAGCATACAGGCTTGGACAGATTTGTGGCAGATTAAATATATTAAATGTATGTAAATGTAAAGTATTACATGTAGGAAGTAAAAATTTTAGATTTGAATACATAATGGGAGGTCTGAAAATCTAAAGTACACCTTATGGTGCCAGACAGTATATTCAGAAGCCATTAAGAAGGCTAACAGAATGTTGGGTTATATAGCACCATGATATGTGGAGCACAAGTCCAAGGAGGTTCTGCTCAAACTTTATAACGCACTGGTGATGTCTCCTCTGGAGTTCTGTGTGAAGTTTTGTTCTCCAGGCTACAAAAAGGACATAGCAGTGCTAGAAAAAGTCCAGAGAAGAGCAACTAGGCCGATTCCAGGGCTACAGAGGATGAAATATGAGGAAAGATTAAGCCTTTTCAGTTTAAGCAAAAGAGGAGGTTAAGAATAAAACAAGAATGAAGTGTTTAAAATTATGAAAGAAATAAGTTCAGTGAATTGAAACTGTTATTTTAAAATGAGTTCAGCAGGAATATGGGGACACAGTTGGAAATTTCTTAAGAGTAAATTACGCACAAATATTTGGACGTTTTTCTTCATACAGAAAGCCATACAGTAGATACTGTTTGTGGAATAAGTTGCTAAGTCTTGTGGTAAACAGAAGGACTTTAGGGATCTTCAATATTCGACTCGATATTATTTTAAAAGCAGTATTGGATAGGACTGGAGAACTTTGATGTGTTGAATGGCCTGTTCTAATCTAGAATGTTTAAATGTTCTAACGTAACAAGCATCTAACCCTACAAGTGACATGCTAACATAGAAGCATGCAAGTGTACATTTTCTCATCCTTCTAACAGCCTTCTTTCCACGGATGGCAGGGATATACTAAAGTGGGAGGCATATATGCATCCATCAAATTTTTTGAGTGACTGTCTTTCATTGTTCGTCCTGGGTATATGACATTAATCTGCATTCAGCCCAGCAAGCAGGTCCTCCAACTTGCAGGGAAAATTTGGGGGTCAGTGGCAGAATTGGCACTCCAGCCATTATTAAAAAAAAAACAAAAAGTACACTGTTCCAGTGTGGTGCTGAGGTGTCACCAATTGCACAGCTGCACTCGGGTCTCAATTCAGGTGGTTCGTCATGTGGAGGGTGCGGCAACTCACTGTATCAGCGCATGCTCCCAACCTCTTCTTCCATTGCAGGCCTAGAAATGTCAAGTGAAAGCAGAACTCCAACTTTGGATGGGATGCCTGTCCATCTTTGAGACCACTCAGGTAGGCAGTGACATGCACTTACCTGGTCCCATGTACACTCAAAATGTCTTTGAGATGTGGAATAACCCTGCAGAAACCAAAGAGTTCACACATAGACTTGGAGAGAAGAACATGGAACCCATTGGTAGACAGTGATTAGATGAAGAATCAAACTGTTTGTGTAGTTTTAAGGCACACTCCTAAAAATAAAGGTGCTAAAGTATTCCTTCAAAGGGGTGCCACAGAGGAAGCATTTTTGGTTTCCAAAAGAACCTTCCATCCGAAGGTTCCATAAAGAACCTTTATTTATTTAGATCTGTAACAGTTTTAATAAATAACCATGAATAGATGATAGCATATCTATGAAATACCAATGTGTTTCTTATTTTAAAGTAACAAAGGCTAGGTTCATCTTTTTCCAACTGTCCTTATCCTGCTAGGTCTCTACTGTACATTAAAGATTTCTGCTTTGCCCACAATACAAGAAGCCTTTTCAATGCCTAAAGAACCACATTAATATACAAAGAACTCTTCCCAGTATAGAATGGTTATTTGACAAGCAATGGCTCAATGTGCAACCACACAACCCAGTAAAGTGCCATTGAAGAACCAGCATTGTTTAAGAGTGAAGCTTTGCCATTCAATGTACAATTTTGCATTTCAACAATATATTTGATCTATTACTTTTTTTGATCCTCACGGCATGAAGTCTTTGCCAAATCTGTCCATCCACCCACACATTTTCTGAAAATGTCTATCCACCAACACAGATGCTAAAAACAAGACTCTTATAAGCAGTATGATGGGTCCGCCCATCTTTGAAAATGTAATCTAAATTCATGCACCAATTCTCTTGCATGTTATATATATTTAATCAATGTGCTTTACTTAGCAATAATATTAATCCTGATAAAATTATTTTTTTCAAATCATCATTGGGCATTTTGGCAGGAGTTACAAACAAAACTATGTAATACATATCTTTTATTATGAATTACATATTTATTTAAAAAAATGTATTGCATTTTATTTCATAATTGTGTTCTAGCCTTTACATTTTCTAGTATTTTAATTTGTTCTCCTTTTTTGACTTATTCGTATAGAGCTATACTCAATTACATGAAAGGTAACGGATTTTATAATGTTTCAGGTGGGAATTACACAAAAAAATTGAGAGACAAAATACTTTGCCCAAATTCATAAGGAAAACAATTAACAGTACAGCTATTTTGTTCGGAGTAAATAAAAGTTTCCGTTCAGAATATGCGTTGTCATTACTGGACTCCATACATTTCATTTGCGTAATCCCCCATTTCCATTTGCCGCTGTATTTGCATTTGATTCACTTCCTAAAAGAAATAAGCATGTCGCCCTTCAGTAAGTGCCTACACAATGTCTTATATCTTTTTGAGTATACCTGACTAAATTAGAAATGTTTCAGTAGATTGGTGAATCAAAGAATAATGAACCGCTGTACCCCATTGAAATGTAATTACCAAGCACTCTTGCTCTTAAACCTATAAGGTGAAAGAAAGATGAATAGCGTAAGTAAAAGGCGCTGACCCTTCAAAGTTTAATTTACGTTATGCATTTCCTTGCCCTTGTTATAGGATTTAGAAAAGTAATAATTTAGGGAATATTGCGGTTGATAAATGATCTGTGTGCTTGTGTTCACACGCACCAATTGATTTGTTATAGCCAAAATATTGCAGCCATAATAATGTGAAGTAGTTTCTCCCACTGAGTAAACAGCCGCATAAGTGCCGCTAAGCGGCCAGCAGGCAGGACGGGTGCACTCCGGCGCATTAGCACGTTGGCTCTGCACTCCCGGGACAGGAGCTGGCTGGCCGGGAATTGCATTGTTTCTACGTGTCCATCCGAGGATACAGAGCACGGAGAGGCGAAACAATATAACGTGAGCAAAGTTTATGCACATCCAAATGCAAGCAAGTAGCCAAGTTAAGGGCAATTCTGCCGCCATCCCTTGTTGGACCTGGCCGCTGTATCCGGGCGCTGTCTATGCATTATGCATCAGTGCTGCCTTCAACTGACAGCCCCTCAGCCCGCATCTACTTGAAAAGCAATGGCGCTAATCAAAGTAGACACATCTGAATGTCCAGACACACACACAGAGAAATTTACTAATCAAAAAGTGTATTTCCTAGGGCTGTCTCCAGAGAAATCCGCAGGAAGAAATTGGAATAATTTATTAGCTTACAAGTTTTCGTTGACAGTTAGCCCAAGGCTATTTATCTCTGTAATAGAGAACGTCTCCAATGTGGCAAAATTGACCAAATCAAACAGCTTTGATCAGAAAATGAATCTGGCAAGCCTGTCTGTCTACTGATCCCAGGAGGATGGCGGGAAACAAACAAAAAGATTTAACAAGTGGTCGAACAGAGTGAATGAAATTGCAGCACTGTAAACCTATACTGCACTTCTTTCACAACCATGTATTATTAATAACCAAAAGATACTTTAAATATGCGCTGGCTAAGAAAAAAATGCAGGTGGCGTTCTACCTCTTTTGCCAGTGTATACATATACAGATAAAAATACATGCATACATACATACATTATATAAATGTGTATATAGAAATATATATATATATATATATATATATATATATATATATATATATATACATGCACATAAATACATATATATATCCACACATACATACATACATGCACACACACACGGTGACAAACAAGGTAAAAGGTCACATGCATATTGAGGAAAAAATCTTAAATACCACTTATATGTGTGTGTGTATGTGTGTGTGTGTGTTTTGTAAGGCTGGATAAGTGGCGTGTACCGCTGGAGATGTAGAGAAACATTTTCCACGTGTATTGTGCTGCGAAAAAACACGTTTAACCATAATTTTCTTTGGTATTAGAGAAGTAAATCGAATTGCGTTTAAGTATTAGCGTTTGATACAGTATATATTGTTCCCCCAGAACTGGGGGTAATGATACAAGAATTTTAATAAGAAAGAATGCATATTGTGATATATACACATATTAAATATATATATATGTGTGTGTGTACAAGTTTCATGTTTTTAACTAAAAAAAAAGTTTTATTGGTGATCAGTCAGTTAGTCGACCTTGCATATATATCGTAATACTATGTAACTGTGTGTGAATATATACATTTAATATTTTAATGTAATAATAATATAATATATTGCATATACATTTATGTCGCATTATATATATATGTTAAACACTGTATGACTGTATATATGTAAATAATATGAAGATTAAAATGTACAAAATATTTGTAAAACATTAACGAAGTACTAGCCACAGTGTTCTGCGCCTGCGCCTGCACTAAGCGCTATATAAAACTAAACTGAACAGAATTCTTACAAATTTGGGTGAAGTCTCGATTTTAACTTGGAAATTAAGTTTATTTATTTATTTCCCTTTGTTTATTTATTTTAATTTTAATTAAGCTACTCTAGTTATGCATTTTTAATAAAGATCAACTAAGAAGCAAAGTAAGTTCCAGAGTTATGTAATATTGAACCGTTACTTTGCACGTATCCATTGCACATATCAGATATTACTTTGCTGTTACCTTTTTTATTTTTAATATGTAATATGATAATAAAATACAGTGTTATAATTACGCAAATGCATTTTGCCGGCCGGTTAGCACGGTGTTTGCAGGCGCCAGCTCTGTGATATTCCCAGCATTGTTCGATGTAATTCAGCTTGCTATCCGATATGCGCTAAACCCTGCGTGCTTTAACAATTACTAGAACTGAGTTTATATTTAACAGATGTGAAGTGTTTACATTTACAATACAGGAAGCAATGTAAGTTTAGAATTAAATAATGAGTGTCAATGATTACTCATTTACTTTCAGTTTCATTCTGATATACCTAATAGGCTCATTTATTTGTTTTTATATATTTATTCTCGGCTAATATTTCTATGTATTATTCATGACAATTAAAGCATCAAAGAAGGCAAAAAAAGAAAATAAGAGGAGTTGTATTTTTAAATGCATCTGTTAGAGAAGATATCTGCATTTGCAAGCTCGTTTATGAATATAACGAGATTGAAATAGTAGCCCAAATCAATGTAAACAATCAGTAACGCGTATGATTATACATACAGCGCGATGAGCTTTAGTATCTCCCATCTTCATTCATATATCGTTGTCATTATATTTACATATGTATTTTTCCGATATAATTTCTAAGCCCGATTCTTTCATTATAGCGACTCGTATGGTCGGAGCCCTTCACGGCAGCATTGGAGCCAGTGCAGGAATCGACCCCGGAGAGGAGGCTCGTCTATCACAGCTTTCCCCCTTGGTCGGAACCATCCTATTTACTGTCACTAATTAATTCAGCTCGGCATTTAACTAGTGGGAAGACTGTAGTATGGCCGATGATACGCATTTGGAACCTTGGAGAGCGGATACTGCGTACAAATTCTAAAGAGAGTGACAGGGACAGAGCCACAGAGGCAGGGGCCCTCACCTATACGCAAGGCCACCGTCTTGTTGTATTGTCCTTTATGTAATACAGCGCCTGCGCGCGCGCGCGCGCACACACACACACACACACACACTTACACTTATTTACTTAACCGAGGTTTCTTTAATTAGAAACACAGCGATAATCTATGCACGTATTCTTAAACATTTATAACATGCGCATGCGTGCTTATTCTCTGCTGCTTTTCCAACGTTTTGCAGAATGCGCTACAGTAGTAATTTAAGATGACGTTTATTTTATTGCCAGTTCGGCTATTTCAAGCCCCTGTAGCTCCCATCATCGCTGGTCCTTTATTATAAACAGTCAGCAGCCTGCTGTATTTTAACCTCATGCAGACTGCTTTTAAACTCCATTTGGACGAGTGCCTACAATCACCTTCTCAAAGTCTCCAAAGTAACTGCGCAGAGCCTAATTAGTATGCATTATCAATTAACAAAGTTAATAGCCGGCAGATTGATTAGATCCTCTGTTGTAGGGGCAGTGCTGAAGCGAAACACCGTATGAAAATCCAGCACACGTACACACACTCGCACACACTACGGGCTTCGCTCGCCTCCCGTCCGCTCCTCCTCCTCCACATTCCTCTAATTAATGCATGCATATGGTTGTGGATGGATTGAAAGCGAGACACTGCTCGGATTTTAAATAAAACTCCTCTATCTAATGAGACGGGCCGCTATGGCTAGTTTGTCACTAATTGTGGCTTCTGTTATTGAAAGGCTGCCTTGGATTAGTGTTATTCAAAGCTATCATCTGTAATCAGATCGGCCGTATATTCTTTCATTAGAAGACAAGCTAGAAAGCTGAATTATTAAAAAAGAAGACGAAGAACAAGTACATTTAATATAAAAAAGTAGTGTAATTTGATAGCGGGGTTGTTTAAAAGGTTCATATAGTGGGCTCGTCTTTATATTAGAATGTAAATTACTACGTATAGGTTGAGGAGTGTTAAGTGTAGCAAATTGACCCCCGTTCTAATTGTAGCCAACACATTACCAAGTTCACGAAGATTGTTCTTCCAATTATTTTGTCATGCACTGGCTTGCTGGGTCATATAGAAAGCATCCTCGGATTTTTATCACTCTAAGTTGTAAGATGGTGTCTTATGCAGGATAAAGGATGTAATAGGAATAATGCTGCAGTTATTCTGTAAAGTGCATGCCTTCCTCTTGCCTATAAAAGTTGGCCTTCCAACGAAGTGCAGTATGAAGATCAACGCGGAGTTTGCAGTTATTGTGTGTATAATGTTCATATTGTTAATAAGTAATTATATTTTGTGGGTTTATTTTTATGCTAAAATTATTTAGTTGTTTTCCAAACCCACCTTTTTCCTGTACAAGGTAATGAGTTAATCTAGAATTAAATAACCTAAGATGTCTGCTCCTTCGTCCATCTATTCATTTTTAGAGCCAGCAGCTAATCCTATCATAGGAACACAAGGTGCCTCGAGCACATAGGTGGATGGTATGTCTATCCATTATAGAGCAGCATCTCAAACCAGTGAAAACACTCTTAAAAGTACTGGTTTCTTACTTGCACATTATTGGGTTGTTCCTTGTTAGACCTATAGCTTGACAAAGAATCATCTCATTCTGGGGTGGGCTCTTTGCCTATGAAGTTGGTTCTTTGGGCTTTGAAAAGGTTCCAATAAGATGACAAAACAGAAGTCTTTATTGTATAGTAGGCTGTTAGCAGGATATTAAGAGATCAATAAAACTTGAACTTTACTGGTGTGGCTGTATGCAGCAGGGGTCCTTTTAAAATCAGGAACCCACTGATGTTTGATAAATCTGTTATCATCTGGTCATGGCTACTTACAGAACCTGTTACAGATCTAAATAAATAAAGGTTTGTTCTGCAGCGTTTATGTGCATGGCTTTTTGGGGAACCAAAAACAGTTCCCCTATGGCATTGCTCTGATAAAAAATACACCTGGGCATCTTTATTTTTAAGAGTATATAATGATGTCAAAAAGTAATGAACTAAGCACATATCATATTTTAATCAATCTCTTATTGTCATTCAAACGTTTATTATTTAGTTGTCATTGAACCCCAAATGAACAAATTCAGTCCAGATTAAACCACTCTTCATAAAGAGGTTCCTGCACTTCTATCAGGTATGTTTCTTTAATTTGGTGTTTATTACATATTAAAAGTGTGCTTTGTTTTTGTCCTGAACTATAATGCTAATTTACCACATTACTATATACTGATGAAAACTGACTGCATGTGCAATCGAGAGTTATGAAACAAATCAGCAATTCAGCCTTAGTTACTTGGACAGTTAAGGCAGATCACAATAACTAAAGATAAGCATTTGCCATCAGAATACACACAATCATTCATTAAATATTAATTTGGTGCTTTTTAAAGCAGGGGTTCTTAAGCTGACGTCTGTGGACCCCTAGGGGGTCCATGGATGGGTTTTAGGGGGTCCATGAGAGTCAGATAAAAATGAACATTTATCTTCACTACTAGGGGGTTTCCACATCCTCGCCTTGCTCGCCAACCCCCCTTGGCCTGCACTATGTGCCTGCCACTTCGCGTCTCTGCCACTTGCGTTGTGAAGAGGGGGGCTGAATGCACCCCAAGGAGACGCAGTTGCTCCTCCGAAACCCCCTCTTAAACGGTGATCCAATGGGAAATGAATACAGTTTTTTTTTTTTACCTCCTCTTTGCTCAATCGGCTGCTGCATGATCTGTATTTCGTGCGGCGCTTCAAACATTTAAAAGCCTGTACAGCAGCTGTCCTACTCTTTGTCTTTTATTTCCGGCCCCGGCATGGTTAAATCTCTTGGCACAAAGTCTTGTCTCGTGGGACTGAGTTCTTGATATTTTTTAGTTTATAATTTAAAAATGGAATAAGAATCTGAAAATCTAACAACATCATATTAAAGTTTGATAAATCCTGAAAAGAATGATACCAAACATATATACAGTATGTAGGTTTTAAAATAATCCCAATTTAAAACGTGACATAAAGTCGTTGCACTTTCAGGATTAGGATTTTATATAAATATAGTAGAGAGAGCCCAGTACTGTTGATTAAGCGTAGATGTAGCAGTAGTAGTAGTAGATCTGTTTTAATTTGAGCAAGAGGATTGTATTTCATAATTATAATGAGTGGCTATTACTTTCTGCATAAAAAGAGTGTTTTTTTAGATTGTGTACTTTAAACTTTAATAATACTTTGTGTATGTCACGTATGTATGAGACAATCAAATCTCGATAAATAAAGTACGTCATACTCATTATAATCATTGCATGCAAAGTTGTGTTTATGTGAATATTTCTGGGGAAGAGGGTCCATAGCTTTCATCAGATTCTTAAAGGGGTCCGTGACTCAAAAGAGGTTAAGAATTACTGGTTTAAAGTCTTAGTCGAGTTTTCTACTTTCCTCGTGTTTTTCGTTGTTGATAGCGTTTTGCTTCTAACTGTTTCACTTCAATTCTTGCATTCTGTTGAACCTCATAGTTATCTGCCCTCAGGCCCAGATTAAGGCCTTTAGAGGCCTAAGCACCTAAAAGAATTTGGTGCCTCCATGTGTATCTCATTCAAATATTAACAATAATAAACCATAAAGTAAAATTTTATTTTCCAAAATGTAACAAAACATACAGTAAGGTGGAGTGATGTGGGAGCCCCTTTTTGTGGTTTAGCTGCCATTTTTGCAGTTTTGCACCATATGGTCCGTGGTAAATCTGGCAGAGGAAAATTCCTGTTGTGCCCCCCTTCCATTGATCCCCCAAGTATGCGTTTCTTTTGCTTAATAGTTAATCGGGCCCTGACTGCCCTTTTAGCAAAATCATCTTAGAACTGGGAGAAGCCTGTGAAATTTACAAAAAGCTCCTAACTTTCCCAGTTAAAAATGATGTGCTGCTTTCATTAACTTTCTAACATCATTATTTTAGTGGCCTGATTTTAAAAAGGTGTGTCAAAAATAAATGTTGACGATCCTTGCCCCTGATGCTTCTGGTATAGACTGCAGCCCATCATAACCTCATAACTACATAAGGTAGGTTCTATAAATAAATTGATGGATAGGGAAATGCTGGAAGGGATAAAATGATGACACGTGCTACTTACATTGTTTAAAAATACAGATAAGTAGTAACTGGTAGAAGAGAAGCAGTTGTGGGACTTAATGGACTTCTTGCCGTGGTCAGTGACCACCTTCTCCATGGCTCACTTGGTCTTTAACTTTCCAAACTAGGGTGGGTGTGCAGTGGGCTGACTGAGCAGAAGAAGAGACTTAGGAGGTTCACTTTGTGAATTTTTTTTTGCTATATTTATAACTGATGTTATTAAAATAATGTACTAGTGATCATAAATTAATGATATTTCAACATTTTCCATTAATGAGACATATTTTAAGAGCAGTGACTGCACAAACATTGTTCTTGTGATTTTTCCATCTCACAATACGAGCTTACATAAGAACCTGTTTATTTTTACTCCTGCATATTTGAATCTTCTGCATTTTTTCCAAGAATAATTATTTTAAATAAATGAATGATTATTGAGCTAAGTAAACAAAAGAAAGGTAACCAACCTGCATCTCAAATGTTGTAAGTCAATCTGAATAAAGGTGTCAGCCAAAAAAAATGAAATAATCTCTCTATTATTAAAAAAAAAAAATCCTGCGACGAAATGTGACTTTTTCAGAGAGATACTTTCACATCCCGCAAGATGAGACTTTGTGGCAAGAGATTTAACCACACCCAGGGCCAGAAATAAAAGACAAAGAGTAGATGACAAAGTAAAACGTCATAAAGAGGTTCAGAAACGTTGGCACAATACACAGGCAGAGCAGGTTAGAGATAATGGAAGTAGGAAAATTCTCAAAAAAATGATAGTAAAGATCGCATTAGCATAAACAAATGGAAATGATTACTCGGTGAAATAACGGAACAACAAAAAGAGATTGAATGTATCCTTCAGATTTAAACTTTAAGTCGGAGACTTGTAGATTGTCAAATTCGTGTTGCCATCAGGAAAAAGTAGTGTTACCTCCTAATGAAGAGGCGTAGCCGTGAGAATTAAAAGATTTGTTGTTTGGTGAAAGTGAAATCCACATACACGAGTGGCAGAGACGTGAAGTGGCTGGTGCATAGCACCAGCTGGAGGGGTTGACAAGCGAAGTGAGCAGGGGGTGGAGCCCCCTAGTATTAATAATAATAAACACAAAACTTCAGAATTTATATACAAGTTGAAGTTTAGACTGAATGAAATAAATGAATAGCAATGTATTAGTCTGTACTTTATATAAAACCTGCATATAGTATGCTGATCTTTCAATAATCATAGTTTTACAATTCACTATGTTCAGTTGTAATCATTAACAAACCATAATTAAATATTATATGTTCAACATAATGTAAACTATATTAGTTATTTCAACAATAAATAGGCCTGACCCTGATTTGTGCAAGTGACATTAAATTAATTCCAAACATATCTGTTTTAAAATGTACACATCTCGTTTATTTAAAGGTATGGTAGGTGATGGCAGTTTTGCTTCACCCTTATTCCGCTCACAAATATAAAAATATCTCCAGAATTTCTACCAGTTTTTAAAAAAATATTGTGCATTTACCTAACCCATCAACCCTGGGAGTGATAGATGCATCTGCCCATTCATCCATTTTCTAAGCCACTTAGGGTCTTTATTTCTTTAAATATGTACAGTTTGGATAACCCTGTAGAGTTATCTATTGTTATGGTGAAAACATATCATGTCTTTTAAAAGCCATGCGCTATGGCAATAGTAATTGATTTAAACTGTGCTTAAAAACTGCTTCTCGTTATTTTCCGTTCATCATACTTACTTTGGATTGGTAAATAAGAAAAGCATTTCAATGATATCCAAGTATGTATTGTCTTGTCTAGAAGATACAATGGGTATGTGAAATAAAACCTGCTCCAAGGCCAAACCCATCCAGGAGGCTATAAGACTAAATGGTGGCAGGTGGACCACCGCTTGACGTCAAGTCATTTATCGCCAAGTGGTGTATTAGCTCAACTCATTTGGCTGCCAATAAGACTTGAAAAGACTTGTATCTAGTTATGAAATGTTTAGCCTGGTAGTAAATCTTTTGCTTTGTTTGTGGAAATGTCACCAAAGAAATTTCCTGACTTGCAGATTATCCAGAGGTATTATGTGAGTGTCATTTTGAGCTTCTAAAAGACTCTTTAGCAATCTGTTGGCCAATACGGTTATTAACAATGATTGATTATATTGTGTACAGTGAGGGACAATTGTCTGCATTATGAGACTGTGTTTTAGCTGTCATTATTTCCTTTGAAACTTAATTTAACATTGAACTATAATATGATCTGAGAACACAAAAATTAAAACAAGCTAATTTTGCTTCTTGTTAGTTCTGCATTTGAAAACTTGAAGTAATTGTATTTAAATCATAAATGCCGTATTGTATTTGTGTGTGAATAAATGAAATTGATGCCAATAGTATCTATAACATTAATAAATTTGTAAATGTATCTGTTTTTCTGTAACACTTAGCATTTATAGTTGTAGTTAATTAACTTTAAGTTAGGCATCATTTAAAGTGTGCCTTAATTAGTCAGTCAGTTATCCTCCAACCCGCTATATCCTACCACAGGGGTCTGCTGGAGCCAATCCTAACCAACAAATCCCGGGCAGGGCGCCAGCCCACCACAGGACACAGACACACCCAGGACAATTTAGGATCGCCAATGCACCGAACCTGCATGTCTTTGGACTGTGGGAGGAAACCCACGCAAACACGGGGAGAACATTCAAACTCCACGGGAAGCGAATCCGGGTCTCCTAACTGCTAAGCAGCAGCGCTACCACTGCGCCACCGTGCCGCCCGATTTAGCGCTAGCATATCATAATAAATAAATTCAAAGTAAAGTATGTAAGACATTAAAGTATGTCGTTTAGATAAACCTTGCTATAGGTTACTGTGTTTTTAATAAGAGGTCTATCACCATACGTTCATTACATTTGTGATCAGTAAATGATAGAAGTCCGAATTCAGCACACGAGATTTCTTTTGACCAGAATGGGGGCTTATGCGTTCCAGTCAAAACTGCAGGGTGGGCTCAGGCTCAGACACATTTCCAGTGACCTTTGCACTGCATTAAACCAGTTTAACATGAAAGACGTACCTGCCATGCACATATATTGGCTATCCACTTCGTTTTTCTTTCTTTTTTTTTTACTGTACTTTTACGAAAGATTCAATAAATCTGACTTTGATGTTTAGAGCAATTGAAATGAAAGAGCAGCTTCTGCGAAATCGGAAGTGGGTGCGGCTAACAGTCCACTTACTGGGGTCCTTCATTGTTAATCCAGAATGCAAAGATTTTAATTTTATTTGGAAACCATGCTATCTGTCCCGAATGGAAAAGGTAATCCTGACTGCATGAGCTTCACACTCACAATAACAGTCGAAGTGAATTCAGCCAGTTGAACTGAGCTGCTGCCCCACCAAGGACACCACATTAGAAAATCCAAGCGTTCGGGAAATATTTCATATATTTAAATGACTAATAAAACATGGCAAAAAATGTTAAAATGCGTTGTATTCCAAGTTTGTTTTTAATGTTATTCTGATTTGTTTAGAAAGTGGAGAAGAGACACAGCCAGTTAATTCAAATTTCCAGTAATGCGCTCAGTTGCAGGTGATAAAAAAAGAAGGGGATCCGCAGCCCCCCGAAGTGCCCGGCCAACAGAGTCGAGTGGCCTGCGACTTTTCTGTACTCGTAACTCGAGGGTTATTAAAATTTAAAAGCAGCCCTCTTGCCCTCCTTTTATACTATACTCACCCTGCATTACATTTTCCACTCTTTTCAAGGCAGGTCTTTCAAAGTTGTACGGTTATCATTACCAGCCATGACACCTCAATGGCCGGTGAGTTTGACGGGCTAGGTCACACGTGCCCCCCGCCGGTCCCGAAACGGACTCGGCTCGTGATAGGACATTAGTTCCAACCTTTTTATATATATATAATATAATATTGTACTTTCCCCTTGTGCTGCATGGAGGGAAACCTGTCTGGGATGCTGTTTGCGTTCCCCGACACAGTTTGTAATTGTATTGCATGCATGGCTTCCTTTAATAAATCAGCCGACGGCAAAGCGATTAAATGGAGTTTATAAGAGAGACCGGCATTGTCAGAAAATACTCATACGAGACCTGTAGACAACGAGACCTGACAGGTTGGGGGGTCCCGCGCTTTGTACGTGACCCTCCAAATGAATCTCAATTTTTAAAGAAAATATATTTATTATATACAGAGTAAGAAAACAAGACATTATCCTAATGTGTAATTAAAATCGTGTTTATATGGTAATCATTTTTCGGTTATATGTTCTGGACTTGAGTGCATTTCAGCGAATGTGTTTTAGTAGGGCGGCGCAGTGGTTAGCGCTACCGTCCCGGGAATTCAACGTCATGGGTACAATCGATTGTCCTTTGCATGTTCTTCCAGGTTTTCCACTCACCCCACAGCGATAATTGACTCGTGTGCACGAGTGGGCCCTGTCGCCAGGTCTGCCCCCCGCGATCTTGATTAGGATTAAACTGGATTTAGAAAATGAGGTGTTAGGACTTCGATCAGGAATTACCGCACATATCACTCGGATATCAATCAGTAACTCAATGAAACAGTCATGAGAGCGGGGGGATCCCGTCCCAGCCAGCCAGGAACACTGACTACAAGTCTTCTGAGACGTACTGGCGAGCAAAGACTGAGCAAAGCCGGGATTCGAACCTGCTGAGCAGGAGCAGTGAACTGTCATCTCGGATTTGATCTATCTATCTATCTATTTATCTATCAGTAACATTTTTCCAAACTCGTACACTGACTGTAGCCTCGTCCTCCTGCTTGCGTCTCATGTAATCCGTATAGGTTCCTTCCCATAACACTGGACTGAATTAAGCCATATTTGATAATGGTGGAAGTCGATCAGAGCTATTTACAAATTATATGCTCTGATCAGCAGGGATTATTCCTGTCTTGCCCCCATGTGATAGCCTCCGGCTCCCCAACGACCCTATTCAGAAAAAGTGGATGGCTGGATGTTCTTAACACTTTTGATTCCATAAAATTGGCTTATAGTCTCACTTGAAGGTCATGCCGTAAATCAGAGGTGGTGAATTGAATTGGCAGCTTTTACAGCTGTTTGGCACCAGGACAGATTAGATTAGATATTGTTGTAGGCTCTTAAAATACTTGTTTTGTAATGGCATGTGGTTCTTTGTAAAACCTTTGCTTAACAAAGAACCATTTCATTTTGCAAATGGTTTTTTCCATTTTAAATTGGGTCTTTGGGCTGGTGAACAAACATCTTTAATGTAGGTGACCAAGCAGGATATTAACAGATCAAGAAAATCTGAATTTGGCCTGTATTATTGTATGTACAGTAGATCCCTAACAGGTTCCATAAATGAATAGATGGCAACGAATTTGTGAAATACAAATGGGTTCCTGATTTTAAAGGATTCTTGCTTCTTACAATATACTGATGTTCTTGATCTGCACTATCCAGCTAAGCAGCCTCAGATTTGTGTTTTGTCCACCTATAGGAACAATTTCAAAGCCTAAAAACCCAACCTCACAAGCAAAGCATCCTTACATAATTGAGATGGTTCGTTGTCACGTCCATCTAACCCAGTAAAGTGTCATTTCTGAACCGTTATTTGCAATCGTGTAGCTGTTTCATGAGCCTTTTTGGACACAAGTCCAGTCATGGACAAACTGGGGACAGTTCTCTTCATATAGCCAGCTAACTTGCATAGAAGTTCATCTTAACGACCACGCTGCGGGGTTTTTATTTTTTATTTATTTATTTATTTATTTATTTGAAGGTGAAATGAAATGTCCTAGCACACGAGCAAAAGATGTGAACATCACACAGTGGGGAAAAAGGCAACAAACAAATGGGAGGACAAGGAGCATCCGCCCTTCTCAATACACCATAGTGCTGACCAAAATGGTAGGGAATTACACATTGGGTTTTTTTATTCCTGCTAAATGTCTAAACTGTGTAAAAGTTCCCGAAAAACGAATCAAAGCGAACCCGTGCTGAGTGAGACAGTGATGGAACGTCGATGAAGAGAATGGGCAAACAGTGGGGCTGAGGTTAGGAAAAGGTGACCACCCTGACAAAAACACTTTTAGGTTCTGCTTTTTTTTTAACTCGTAAGGTTGACATTACACTGCCTACAAAAAAAAAAAAAAAGAAAAGAAAAAAGAAAGAAAGAAGGAAAAAAATTAGGATTCTGTTAATGTAACTCTCTCCCTCCGCGTTGCTTTTTGCCCTAGTTTACAGTCAGTTCGCTCAGCACTGATGTATATTTCATTGTCCAAGGCTTAATTTTGATTTATTGTCCATCCATAAATTAGAAAAATATGTTTTAGAATTCCATCCCGCGGAAAAGCTGTGCCTGATGTCAGGGGATTGGGTGATATTTAAGATGTCAGAAATACATATTGGATTAGTGTGCTTTGTTTCCCCACAACAGCAGGTGTTTAATCATCGCTGATGGCTGGAGTTAAATGCGTTAGGACAGCATCAGCCCAAAAAGGAGGCTTTATTTTTTACCCTGATTCAGGCCAAATCATGCAGTAACAAAAGGGCTCTCCTCGTACAAAACCAGGAGACGCTGGTTAATGGCTTTAACGCCTGCGTTACTGCAGCCAATTCGGTGAATAAGAACAACGACAAAAAAGGGAAACACCGCTAATGACATAAAGTTCAATCATCGTCAGCACCTCCACTATTATTATTATTATTATTATTATGGGTGCTGGCAGCGATTTTCTTAATTCGACGACTGCTAATTATTATCGTTATCATTATGACCCTTCCGTTCCTAATGATTCACCTGTAAAGATGGGCTTCTGTTTAATTCTGAGATTATAATCATCATTAACATTTAATGGTGATCACTTTGCCAATGAGAACTTGCTCTCAGCCTACCGGTTTTTAGTTTTCACAAGGAAGGAGAAAGTCTTCAGAATTCCCGGGGGAGGGGGGAATGATGGGTGCAAAAAGAGAAGACGTTTAGACCAGCAAACATTTTCAAGGTCAGCCGCTGAACCATGGCAAGTCGGGCGAGATTCATGGCGAAAATTGTGCATTATGACACGAGGCCGGTTTGATTAAAAGGCAAAGTAATGGGTTTAAACAGACGCTATGAGGATGTTGCCAGACTGCGCTGGCTTTCCGCAAATTACAGAACACGCCGGCCGGAGGATGAAAATAAGATTGTATAGCGCGCGGTAATGGGAAAATCAAGTCCCCTGATTCTGCCTCCGAGGCCGCAAGAATCTGAGGTGAGGGGTGGGGGGCGCCGCGCATACACAATGGATTGGAAAAGTTAAATAAGCGCGTGCCCGGAGGCTCGCACCCGTCTGCGCGTGACTCTTACCACCCTCATTCCCAAGCCGTTAAAGTTATTTTATTTAATATATATTTTAAAACTGGAAATGCAGAATAAATTTCAGTTTTCAGTCAACAATCAGGAACGGGTCGGGTTAAACTGATGATGACATTTAAGAAATAGTTGGAAAGACCCCCCCATTTCTACACTCGTTTTTCCATGATCTGTTAAAGGAAAGCCACAAATACATTCCCGTAATAACGGACGGAAGGCAACAGCAAACTTAAAACCTCAAGTGCGCCTTTAAACAGAAAAGAAATGAAAGAAACACAAAGTCCATGAACTTACATTGAGGAAGAGTCCACAAAAACATCTTGGGAACGTCACAGTCCACAGCTTCACATCGTGGGTAGTGAACTTGAAAACCATTCTAGAGAAAAGAGACAACTTTTATGGAAATCAGGATATGAATAGCGATCATCTGTACCCATTGCTTATATCACCCGATAAAGTGAACATAAAAAGTTTTCCACATCCGATTCAAGGGGTGCGGGATTGAGCTGAATGGAGAAGGCCGATCAGGCGCATGGACCGCACGTACAAGTAGGAGAACATGAACTTGAAATATTAATGAGTGTTCTGCTTATTTTTATTTGTTGTTTTTGACTGTTTGTGTAATTGTAATTAATCAGATCGCAGAAATAGTTATCTGTCTGCTCCTTTATAATCGACTGTGACCAACTTAATCTTATTTTCACTTTATTTTCACTTTGCTAATTTTTAGCTCAGGTGTCTTTGAAGGGTTATTGACCAGTGTGGTTTCTTTCATCCTAAGAAGACTGCCACACGGAAATCCCTGTTTTCCTTAAAACGCCTTGAGATAATTCTTCACAGATTTATTTCTTGTAATTCTATTGGGGTGTTTGTCAGTCTTCTCAATCCCATCTGCAGCCACTCAGCTCCTAACTTAAAAGGCCGCTTCTTTCATATTACTTCACATGGGTTGTGTGTCTACCTCCTGGCTCAATTGCTTCACAAAGTTACATTTCATTTGGTGAAGGGCTCTTTGTATATGAATTTGGTTTTTTGGGCTTACAGTAGTCCTAATATGTGGACAAAACAGCATCTTTAATGTTGAGTGGATACACATGAGGATAGGGACAAGTGCAGAATATGTGAACTTGGCCTGCATGACAGCTCAGACCTCCGTCACCGCTGCTCCACCTCTAGGCCTTTGAGATTCTCAGATCGAAAGCTTCTTGTATTGCTCCATTTCGTCTGAAGCTTAATGGTGGTCATGCTTTCTCTGTGGTTGCCCTGATCTATGGAATAGTTAACTCTTTTACATTATGGTCTTCTATGTTATTGACATTTTAAAATCTCAATCAGTATCTTTTCTTTTCTCATTGGCATGTGGAGTTGCCCAAGTGAATACTCCACCCAGAAATATTTTTTATATACTGTATGTTACCCCATGTAGTTTTGTAGTGGTGATCAAGGAAAAGCTTTTCATCTCTTTGTTTTGTGGAGAAAGTAACAACAATTCTAATAGAATGAGACCCAATAGTGGACAACAGCAAACAATGTTTAAAAAAAAAAGTTCATTGCCGTAGGGAGGCTCATATAATCCATTGCACAATCTACATGTCTGAATCTATTTGTATATTCAAAATGTGCAAAATGCATGCATTTTTAGCTAAAATATTAACATTTCCGGAAAGTTCTGCTTACAACGTCAACAGGAAGGGCACATTCCCATAATGCTGTGCTTTTGAATTGAAAGACCTGCCTCTTATTCATTGGTCAAGAATCCAGTCTTCAATTATTAATCTTTTAGCAAAAAAAGCATGCATTTTGTAGGTGTTAAGAATATATATGGGTATCATACATGTAGATCACGTGACACGACTTACTTTTTCTTTATTTTCCATGGATTTTCTTTTTCATACTGTAGTTTTCTGTTGTCCACTACAGGTCACCATTGGCTCCTGTTCCGTTAGAATCTTTATCTTTTCTCTACAAAAACATGAAATTAACATTTTTCTCTGAGCTGAAACTACAAAGTATGTGAGATAAGTCACATACAAAAAAAATGTCAGTTTTGGGAAAAGCATTCTTTTAAGGGTGGTCATGCTTTCCGGACCCTTGTTCTAATGTACCCTTACATTGGCTCTGTTAACTTTATTATTATGGTAAATATAAGATTGAGTTAATTTTGTTGTTTCCTTTAAGACAGTTTATCTTCCTTATGGGCATGCGCTGATGTTGTTAATTTTTGATGTTTGTATTGCAGTTCTCTTTCAGTTTGTGTTTTTTGCATCTTTGTAAGCAGACTGGTGTGCTTATTGAAGACCAACGGGGGTCTTCCATCTCTGTTGACATTTTCAGGTCTTAATTCAAATCTTCTTTTGCACAAGGAGACCCTTAAAGATAGCAGTGTCTATTGGTCAGTTTTTTTATTGCATTCTTTTTTTTTTAATGGTTTTGTTTTCTTCAACATTTCTATATGTTTAAAGATTTGCATTGTTTTATTCTTAAGTTATTTTTTATTCTGAGTTTATGCAGTTTGATCTTGTGTTTGAATGTGCTTTATAAATAAAATATTAATTGATCACAAGCAAGGTCTCGCAGACCTATAATATATGCCAACATTTCTTCCATATACCAGCGTTTTGTTGCAATTACATTCCACTTAAAAATAATTTTAAAATGTATACATTTTCCGAATCAATGCACTGGCTGAATTCGAGGTGTGCAATACAAAGGCCTCCGTTAAATGGAGCCCAAGGCAGATCATATCGTCTACGAAGCGCCATCGGTCAACACCAACCGCCATTTATTTCTTGAATGGCCCAAAAATCACACAGGAAACGCCTCGATGAGCTTTAACAGGCCCTGTTTTTTTTTTGTTTGGAAAATAAAATAAAACTAGTAGGGAAAAATGGCAGAAATCTTGGGGAGGGAGGGAGAGAGAGAGAGACCCCCTTCCAGGTAGGCTGGGCGGACCCTTTTACCCACCTCGATTGAACTGCCGATTAGGATTTTGGGATCCTGATAGAAATGTGAGTAGTTTGGACGGGCTGAACGTTGAAACTGAACAGAAGCAGGGGTCGGGGTGGAGTCGGAGACAGTGCGACCCAGTGGTACCATCTTCATGTTTAAGCCCTTCATTTTTTTTTCAGATTATTTTTCTATCGAGCTCTTCAGTAAGTGAAAGAGCAGAGCGTTGTAACAGGTAGAGTCCAAGTATTAGGTGCAAGTCATGTAAACTATACGAAAACGCGAGGGCGGACAGAGTTCGTTTTCATTTGTAAACACCAGCAGTAGTTTGGAGGTGACCTGAATATTTGCTCATTTGAAATGAAAAAAAATTGCACATGTGAGAAATCCGTGGTGGAGTATTTGTACTTGAAGATTCACGTGGTCTTCCTGATTCCCCACATTACTAAATACAGACTACATAAAAACTCCCGATTTGTTAAAACACACAGAAAACAAAGTGATTGACACAAATGGAAACCAAGAATATCTGCCCATTAATTAATTACCGAACTATAGTCAGTTTTCATCCATTTGTGGACTTCGTTTTTATTTTTTTTTTTAAGAGAGTGCACTTAACCCCTCGTTTTCAATTACAGCTGTAACCCGGCGAGCTGCAGATCGGACGGTGGGTCGGTCGGTCAGTCAGTATCCCTCCGGCGCGGCCATCGCTGCCTTCTCTCCGGTGCCTTTCCGCGATCGGCTTGGCTCTCCACCCGCGTCTCCTCATTTCCCTTTAATCCGACGTGTCTGTCTTTCGTTTCCCAACCGACTTGCACGCAAGAACTCTGTCTTTTTTTTTTTCTTTCGCTCTCTCCAGCATTACTCAGCTCAAATGACACAAAGCAAATTGCATTTAATAAATTAGCTTAATGGATTCCGCAATTGGTTTGTGAGCGCCGTGTTTCCTTTGGTTAGACAAAGCATTTATATTCTGCCCGTTGGGCTCCCGTGGCTTTGGGCGTTGGAGGAGCCCTGCGTGATTTAAGTCGGGAAGGGGCAGTTGGCTTTGCTCGGGGGCTGTTGTGCCTCTCAGTGCCGCTAATGAATGTTAAGTCTCTTGTTTAGCCCCAAGGCCATACAGAACCATGCGGGTGTGATAAATATTTCGGATCACGCTACATTTCATTGCCTTTCTTCTCCACATGATAGACTACAAAACATGTCCCTAATGAAATATTTAATTCTTTAACTAAGTGCTGCAAGAAAGGCTGAATGCGTTGATAGGATTATCAGGGCAGTCCTCTGAGGTGATTCAGGAGCAGGGATAATTGGTTTAATGTCTAGCCTGGGGTAAGAAGTGTGGTGGCGGAATAACTTAACTAAAGAAGGTTGCTTTTTTATTTAAAAAAAAAGGTTAGTGATGCCAATAAAAGTGTGGCAACCCCAGAGAGAAGCGACAGGCCGGCCTCATGCAGGCGGGAGCAGAGCAGGCCTGGATTGTTACAGAACATTATCTAATTGTTATCCTGAGTTTGGTGCCTAATTGGCTCTTATTAACTGGAATTGTAATTACAAAAAAACCAGCATGAAATAACAACCTCCAATAAGCACTGGCGGCAACCAGGAAGGCTGAACAAACAGGTTACAAATAGGATTAAATGCTGGAAGAGATGGGGAGGAAAAGTACACTTTATTTAGAGCGTGAATCTAAATATAAATATGCTGCAGACAAGCAATAATAAAACGTCTAAAAACATTAACCCATCATGTATATACAGTATTACTTAAATTACAACTACAAACCAGTGCTAATTAAACTGCATGACCTATATAAATAGAATCATGTAATGTGAAATATGAACTTAATCAGTCCAACTGCAAACAAGTATTTAGTTCTTCATTTTCTAGCCTGCCTACGCAGCTCAAGGGTGCTGGGCTGGAGTTGGCCCTGGCAACACTGGGCATAAAGTGGGGTCTCCCCTGGCAGCATTGGGCACAAAGCAGGAGCCTGCCCTGGCAGTGTTAGGCACAAAGCAGCAGCCTGCCCTGGCAGCATAGGGCACAAATCAGGGGTCTGCCCTGACAGCATTGGGCACAAAGTGGGGGTCTGCCCTGGCAGAGTTAGGCACAAAGTGGGGGTCTGCCCTGGCAGCATTGGGCACAAAGCGGGGGTCTGCCCTGGCAGCATTGGGTGCAAAGCAGGATTCTGTCCTGGCAGCATTGGGCACAAAGCAGGGGTCTGCCCTGGCAGCATTGGGCACAAAGCAAGAGCCTGCCCTGGCAGAGTTAGGCACAAAATGGGGGTCTGCCCTCACAGCATTGGGCACAAAGCGGGGGTCTGCCCTGGCAGCATTGGATGCAAAGCAGGATTCTGTCCTGGCAGCATTGGGCACAAAGTGGGTGTCTGCCCTGGCTGCATTGGGCACAAAGTGGGGGCCTGCCATGGCAGCATTGGGCACAAAGCAGGAGCCTACCCTGGCAGTGTTAGGTACAAAGCAGGAGCCTGCCCTGGCAGTGTTGGGTACAAAACAGGAGCCTGCCCTGGCAGCTTTTGGCTCAAAGTGGGGGCCTGCCATGGCAGCACTGGGCACAAAGCAGGAGCCTGCCCTGGCAGCATTGAGCACAAGGTGGTGCCTGCCCTGGATAACATGCCAGTCTATTTCAGTAACTAATACCTCAAAAAGCAGGTGTCAGTCTTCACTTTCCCCTGTTGCCCACACTATCGTGGCATCTCCGAAAAGAAAATGGAGACTTTTAAGAACCAGAGCAACGCAGCCTCAACATTGTGGTGTGGACAGGCAAAAGCACAAACTAATCGCGCTCCGTTTTGTTTGTGTTTATTACGTGATTTGATTCTGCCCATTACATCATCTCATTGCCTGACCCTTCATGGTAGAACAGGATATTCCAACAGAGCAGACACCAAAGAGTTGCTTTGCATGGCACTTGTTGCGTTGCTCACCCTTATGAATCTCAGTTTTAATGTCGCTACAGTTTTGTGGTAAATCCCACGGCCGTGGGGTGGCATTACCGTCCCTTCAGAGATTTTTCTGCCGATGTGTGCGCATGTCCAGCTTAGGGCAGCGGCAGATCTAACTATCAAACTAAAGAGGCTTAGGCTTCAGGACTCCAGTCGAGGAGAAGCCCCAGAAGTGACTTTAGTCCACATTGCTTAAAAAGTTTGGCGGTCTATGTATCAGAAGGCCTCTTTTAAAATAATAATGTTAATAATATTGTGTAATTTAGTACAACAATTTGAATCAAAATCTGAGATGTAGTTGGTCCATTTTTTTTTAAACTCGTGGTGATCTGTCATTGAACAGAAGAAGATAACGTGGGTTACTCAGACCTTGTCACTGCTTCCAAAGGGACCCCCAAAAAATTCAAGCTTCAGGGCACCAAAAAAGTAAGTTTGCCACTACATCTCCACCATATGCGTTTTCAGTCATTTTAGCGAGGACGGAGTTAGTTTCGTGAAACTCTATGAAAACACTAATGTGGACGGAGATCATTTTTCATTTAAGGACACCATTTTTAAATGAAAGCATCATAGTGAGGAAGTAACCTGAATATTTACTCAATTGAATAGAAAAGAACGCATCAAGTGTGAAATCAAGTCACTTTATGCTTTTCTGCTCTCCCTGTTTCCTTATTTAGTGGTCAGGGTCAGCGTCCATCTCTAATTCCTGATGCATTAAAAACAGGAGTGGAGATCCCCAGATATTATTGCGTACTAACAACGTTTAAACAGTGAGGGAAACAGACAGGTAGACATCGTTTAAGCACCCAACACACGTTAATTTACACAATAATCTATTTACAGTGCAGCACACAACCCAATACTCCCCCAAAGTCCAGGCCTCTCAACAATGTCTTTGCCTCTCAGGTCCGCCTCCACTCCTGTCCTCCGAGGTCTGTCCTTCTCCTCACCCGACTCCAGCCCCCCGAATGGAGGGAGACGGCCCCTTTTATACACACCCGGACGTGCTCCAGGTGCCTCCCGATTAACTTCCGCTGGCCCTTCCTGGTGTGGCGGAAGTACCAGCTGCGCACCCGGAAGCACTCTGGGTGTCCCTGGTCTTCTTCCCCCCAGCACTTCCGGGTGTGGCAGAACTGCTGAGGACCAGGGCTCTCCTGGCATTGGGTTGAGCTTCTAAGCTCTGTTCCCGTGGTTCCCCAAAGCCACCAGGGCGGTCGCCCCCTCGTAGTCTGAAGGAGGCGTAATCCCTCCTCTGGTCCTTCTGGGCATCCCGGCTGGGTACAACAGTTAAAATTTCCCCTTATAAAATGGATTCAAGACAGTAAACACAGTAAATTTAAGTGTAATATTACTGTCATCAAGAAGTCATCAGCTTAGTGGCAAAGAGCTTCAGTAGTTAAAAGATCAGTGGCAGCCCACCAGTGTTGCTCATGGGGTCTGCATTCACTCACCAGCCTGGTCGTCTTCTGTGTGGCGATCTGTACGTTCTCCGTGTGTCCATTTGCGTTTCCTTCTGCATTTAAAACGGACTAACAGGGTTGTTCACTTTATTTATCTAATTTAAGTTTAATACACCTTAAAATAGTCTTTTTGTTGATATTACGGAGCCTTTTCTACTTACGCTGACATAATTCTCTTAGATGTCACATTAGCACAATTACAGTAAATCACATTGAAACCAAACCATTAAATGTCTTTTCTTGAACAGAAGCGTAATCGGACTTGAGGATTGTCGTCTTTACTCACCTGGTTTAAGTTACTCTTACTCACAGCTAACAGGCTTGTAATACTCCAACGTGATCCGCCCATATTTGATGTATGTGACTGTCCTAATTTGCATAAAGATCCACCCCTTTTGTTGCATTCTGGTCCAAAGTATCCCCACCACCATTGTAGAGTTGAAAAGAAAACCTTTTGAAGAATAAATTGATTATTTTCAGAATGCCGGGGGTGTTGTGTGCTTGTGGATGCTAATTTATGATAGTATATCAAAAAAAAATAGCAAATTGTTTAGATATCAGAAACCCATCTTTTCCTTTGCCTCCTATAAAGCAGAGTTATAATTAAGATCACACAAAAATTTCAATCACCCAAAATGCATGGAAAAGCGATCTTATACTCTTAACTGTTGGCACTGACAAAGTACAAGTGACTATTTGAATACTAATTGTACCCAATATACTGCAGCTGCACAGGTGACTTTTATTTATTTTTTTTTGTAACAAAATGGAAACACGTGACATAGAAAATTAAGTCCAAAGATAATGTATAATTTTGAGTGTAACAGTAAGAGATGAAAATGCTAGATCTACAAATTTAAATTAGGAGAAATTAATTGAATTACATGTAAAATGGTGTCCTAATTTTATTAATTACATCCAAGAATTTATTTTTTTCAGTGTGTGCATTTTCTAAAGACGTACATTTTACTTAAATGGGTGGCTGAAAGCCACATATTGGGAGTTTGGCTGTGTGAAGCTGTGGCATCCCATCCTGGTTGGAGTCTATTTCGTAGTCGGTGCCCCCGATTCGGCTCGGACTTGCAATGACCCTTTAAAGTTTCTTTAGAGAATCAGTGAATGGAGGAATTTCTTAGTAGCTTATCTGAAGAATAAATGAACTAAACACATTCTCAAATCAAATCCAACGGTGCCAAAGTCTACCCTAGCAATACTGGATGCAAGGCAGAAGCCCACCCTGAACAGAGTGCTGGCCCTTCATTGGGCACACACCTGCACTCAGTCAGGAGTCCATTCGAGTTGGTGTTGTTTTTTTATTGTGCATTCGGACACCTCTCGTATATCTTGTATCTACTCCAGTCTTCTCAGACTCCGGTCCTGGAGGGCCCCAGTGGCTGCAGGTTTTCATTCTAACCCTTTTCTCAGTGACCAGTTTTTGCAGCTAATTAATTTCTTTTGAATTAATTTTAATTAATTTTTTTTAATATTTGTTTCCCTGAATTTCTTCATCCTTCCTCTGAATTGCTTCATTTCTTTCCATAAATGGCACCCAAACAGAAATGAAATGTGAAGTGAGTGAGAAGACCAGCTAAGTCAGGGCCTCAAACTCCAACCAGCTGCTTAATGAAGCTCTGATTCTTGTCGTTAATTAAACCCGTTCTTTATTTCCATGGCTTGTTGCTGCTCTCATTGTGCAATAGCACACATTTCTGAAATTGTTGATTTTCTCTTTTCTAAGAGCACAGTGAAAATGTTTTGTAGACCTGAGCAGATCAACATTCCTGAGACCTTCACATTTCTTTATTTTCAGATATTGTATGATTGACAGTGTTGATCATGTTTGGTTCATTTTGTATCTCATTATTGTTTGGTTGCTATTTATGGAAAAAAGAAACAAGTTTCTGAGTCTTTAAGAGCAAGTCAATTACAATGAATTCAAAAGAAGTTAATTAGCAGCAAAAACAGGTCACTAATTAAGAAAAGGGCTACAATGAAAACCTGCAGCCACGGTGGTCCTCCAGGACTGGAGTTGGAGAGCCCTGATCTAGACCAGAGGTGGGCAATGTCGGTCCTGGAGAGCCACGGTGGCTGCAGGTTTTTGTTCTCTTAATGAGAAGTCCATTGAAACACTGTCAACCCATCCAGCAATCAAACATTATTGTTAAATTTGCAGATGATACGACTGTCATTGGGCTTGTAACGGAGAACAATGAAGCTGCATATAGGGAAGAGGTTCAGAATCTGACAGCATGGTGCAACACCAACAACCTGGTCTTAAATACCAAAGAGACCAAAGAAGTTATTCTGGACTTTAGGACCATTAAAAAGACCAATCACAGTCCGATAACAAATCAATGCAGATGCTGTGGAGAGCGTTTCCAGCTTTAAGTTTCCATCTCAGATGACCTGTCCTGGGCTGACAACAACTTGGCTATAATAGGCAAAGCACAACAACGCCTCTATTTTCTCAGGAAGCTAAGGAGAGCTGACCTCCCCCAGAAGCTGCTGGTTATTTTCTATAGATGCACTATACAGAGCATCTTAACTAACTGCATGATGGCCTCGTACAACAGCTGCACCAAGGCGGCTAAAGAAGCAGAGGCCATTATTGGGACTGAACTGCCATCACTCGAACTCTTGTAGAAGACTCACTGTGTGTGAAGGGCCAAAATCATTCTCAAGGACAAAATTCATCCTGGAAATTCTTTGTTTGAGCTCCTCCTGTCAGCAAGACGTTTTAGGTCAATCCGTGTACGCACAGACTAAAAAATAGCTTTTTCCCATCTGCCATAAACTTTCTGAACTCTGAATCTCCTCAGTCTGAGATCATTTTTAATTGAACCTGTGCAATAAGCTATATTGGTAATGTGCAATATACTAATGTAATACAATAGAGAATACTAGCAAACCCGCGGCGTACCATACACCGCTTAATCAGGCCGGTTTGCATCTAAGAAGACGCATGTTTGTCGCAGATGCGAATTGCTGTATGTAGCGTGTAAAACAGTTTGCTATGGTGCATGCGGTCGTGCGTTGTAACCGAAAACTCGGTTTTGAGAGACTGCTTACTTCATTGTGTTTTAACCTCAGTTGTAAAGGATTGTTTTAAGGATCCCATGGGATACCCCTCACAAACCGTTTTACACGCTGCATATGGCGATTCACCTCTGCGAGAAACATGCCTCTATGAACAGTCAACGTGGCTCGGAGGTGCATGTGGCCTCTACGACAGACGAACATAAATGACGGCGTTTTTTCTGTGTCGTCGCGTCCGAGTTGGTGGGCGTGGCTCTGCGAGTTGTCGTCGTATCCAATGGTCATGGAGTTGGTGGGCGTGGTTCCTTCCTGCGTGCGCCATAGGTGTCTTACTTGTCGGCGGCTCAGTGAATCCACGCCCCTTCTGGCGTGCTTTCCATGGGTGTCTTGCCTTAGTGAATTATATATATAGATGTAACGCACTATTCATTAACAGGTGCAATAACAATTTATGCTGCTGTACTTTGAGCAATAATAATTTGCTCTGGTTAGTTGATCACTTAACACTGTATACGACATTTTTGGAATTATTTGACTTTTCTTTAAATGCACCTTGGGGCCGTCACAAAAAGTAATTTCGTTGTGTTACACAATGACAATAAAGTGCTTGAATGTTGAATGAATGAATGAATGCTTAAGTGACATTTTGATGCTTCATTTTGGTGGTCTCACTTGTTAAGGTTCACAACCCTTAATTGCTTATTTCAGTTCTAAAGAACTGCATTCACTGTTTATTAGCAATAAGATGTAAATGACAAAGCAGCCAGCAGTTCTCCATCTAACTTGTTTCTATTTACATCTCTGTGGGTTCACCATGCACTGTATGATGTAATAAAACACTTAATAGAAAAATGTGATAGACTTCAAATCATTTGGATGACATCCTTGGAAAGGAAAAAAAATCTATGATATAAGAACCTAACATTGCAGACTAACAAGCCATAAAATTAAATAAGGTCTGAGATTGGCAAGGATTGCTTTCTAATTAAGCAATTGGGTTGGAATGAAAACCTGCAGCCACTGCGGTTCCCCAGGACCGACATTGCCCACCCCTGATCTAGACTGATAAACATAATGGTCCTTTAATGGCACTTTATGTCTCTTTACTTGGTTGTGTGGTTCCTCATAGAACAATTGCTTGACCAAGCACCATTTACTTTAGTCAAGAGTTCTTTCTGCTTTGAAAAACGTCCTAATATGTGGATGAGACCTGAACACTCTGTTGTATTGTAGGCTACCTAGCAGGACACTAACAGATGAAGATAACCTGGACTTAGCCTGTGGTATTGTATGCAGTAAGTGTCCTTTTTAAATGAAATCACAACCAGTTGGTATTTCACAAATCTGCTACCATCTGTTCTCGGCTAGTAACTGTACGGAGCCTGTTATGGATCTAAAAAAGATAAGTGCACATTCTGGAGCACTTGAACAAAAATGGTTCCCATATGACATCACTGTGAAGAACCACTCAGGTACCTTTATTTTTAGGAGTGTACCATCTTGGTGTCCAAACTGCACCGGCAATGGTATGGAAGGAGTTGAAAAAAGTAGTTTCAAAGATATTAATTAAATGACAATATACTGTAATGAATGGGATGTGCGTAGTGTAGGGTGGCACGGTATATTGGTGCTAGAAGAGTATATACAATCCCAGATTTTAAAACTCTACAGTACCACCATTGTGGGATTTTCCTCTCAATCCGCCACCCCCACTCTTCGCTATTGCAGTTGTGGGTAAAGGACCATTGTGGAGACTTCACAAAACAAAACTACAAGCTCCCAGGTAACCGGAAGGCTGGAGTAACACGGGGAGTTTTGGAGTTATCCGTTATTTGCTTCAAAACATTTTTGGTATCGGGATTGAAATCCGAAAGCTGTTATCGTCACCAAGGTGAAAATTTGAGTACTGATCCAACACCAGTGTAGCACTTGTGGGGCGCACATTTCAGCAAGTTGCACTGCATAGCCGGCAAGTGGTTGATTGCAGGCTTTGGCTATGGATGCTTGCAGATACGTCCTGTGCTTTGGGCTAAAGCGCCACAACCTCAACGCTGATAATGCAAGGTTTTATGTACTTTATTACAGCTTATTGCGAACAGGTAGGCATTGGATCTACTGAATAAACACATTGACCTGGAATCTGTTGTCAAGTATTTTGCCTACGCCAATATGGAGGAAGCATACTACAATATACAAGAAGTGTGGCCCAAAGGCGAAGGTGTTGATAATGAGCCAGGTTTCAAATGTTTTGGTTAACATGGCAAGCCACCATTCAGCACCAACAAATAACACCGTGGTCACCGAAAGTGCCCCTTTAATCACTGATCAAGCGTTGTTGCAATTAACTCATTGGCATTTCTACACCTTTCAGTTACTTGATACTATTTGATAATTACACGACTGAAGAGGGACGTTTGCTTAAGGCAGTGCTTCCCAAACTCGATCCTGGGGACCCACTGTGGCTGCAGGTTTTTATTCCAACCAGATTCACAGTCAGTGATAACAATCGATAACTGATCTCATTTAATTAGCTGGTCTTTTTTTACACTTCTTTTATTCTGCATTCAGAAACACACAACAGTATCGTTTCTACATTTATAAGACATTTAGAAATATTTCTATTTTTTTCTAAAGCTATAAATGCTTAATTAACTCTCTTTGGTTGTTTTCCTATTATTTCCCCTTTTCCTGTGCAGTTTGCTCACTTCATTTACCCCCAATAGCGACCATTAACAACCAGCACAGCAGACACCCAGGATGATGAAAGCAGCAACGACTTCAGTGTCAGACTCGCTAATTAGTAAATAATCAATTAAATAACCAGAACAACTGGAAAAGGTTGAAAATATTGTTAATGACTTAAAAAACTACATATTCTCCATATAACTGCTTATTACATTTTAATAAAAATCTACCAAACTTAGTTTGTAATTTCTACAAAACGCAGAAACTGGGAAATAGTGAGTCATTATTTATTAGGCTAAGAGTCCAATGAAAAACGGAAGTTGGTTGGAACAAAAACCTGCAGCCACAGTGGGTCCCCAGGATCGAGTTTGGGAAGCACTGGCTTAAGGAATAAATACCAAGTGACTAAGTTATTTTCTTTTTTAATTATTATTATAATATTTCTGCACTGTTGGTTCATACAATGTCTATAAAAAGTATACAAGTTTCCACGTTTTATTGTTATACAACATTGAATTTGGCCTTTTTGACTCTGGTCAACAGTAAAAGAGGCTTTAATGTCAAAGTCAAAACAAATCTCTACAAAGTTGTCTAAATTAATGTTAAATATAAAACACCAAATAATCGATCCCATAAGTATTCACCCCCTCCAGGTGAGTATGCAGTGGATGCACCTTTGGCCGCCATGACAGTCTTCAGTCCGTATGCTCGGGTGTCTATCAGCTGTGCACATCTGCCGTTTTTCCCCATTTTTCTTTGTAATTCTGCACCGGCTTGGTCAGGTTGAAGGGGATTGTGAGTGAAGAGCTCCATTAGATTGAGATCTGGACTTTGACTTATCTACTCCAACCCATTCCTGTGTAGCTTTGAATGGATGTTTGGGGTTGTTGTCTTGTTGGAGAACAAATCTTTTCCCAAAGTGCAAGTTTCCTTCCAACTCCATCAGATTTTCCTCCAGGATTTCCCCGTATTTTACTTCATTAGTTTTACCTTTACAAGTTGTCCAAGGCCTGCTGCAGAGAAGCCTCCAAACAGTCTGATGTTGCCACCATCATGCTTCATGGGGTAGATGGTGTATCTCTGATAATGTGCAGGGTTGAAACGTGGCATTCAGGACAACGGCCAAAACGCTCAATTTAGGACTCGGCAGGCTATCGAATCTTCTTCTAGGCTGACCTCCGAGTCTCTAATGTGCCTTTTGGTAAACTCCAACCAGGATGATGTGATTGATGAAACACCCAGGGAACCTTTATTGTCTGCACAGCCTCTCCAATCTCTGTAGCTTGTCACTCCTTCAGAGCTCTCAGAGGTCTCTTGCTGGCCTTCTTCAGTTGTCTTCTTCTTGCATAATCACTCAGTTTTTTGTGGACGGCCTGCTCTAGTAGATTTACAGCTCTGCCGTACTCTTTCCATTTCTTAATGACTGATTTCATTGGACTCCAAGGGATATTCAGGGACTCTGAGATTTTTCTTGTTTTCATCCACTGACTTGTGCTTTTCAATCCCCTTTCCACAGATTTGCTTGGAGTGTTCTTGTGTCTTCTTTGTGGGTTGGAAGAAAAGAGTATGGGTGTGCGTGTAGTTCAAATCAGGAATTGGTGAAACTTTGAACTTGGCATCACACTGGCCATTTGGCATAAGCATATCATATTCCTCTGCTGGAGCATCCCCTTATGGGCAGACTTGACTTATGGGGTTTTTGTTTTTCCTACAACTTCATCAAAGTCATCATTTCAGAATATTCAATTACCTTCACCCAATGGTATTTACTGTGATTCTCAGAAAGGTCAATTATGGTCTCATCAGACCACAGAACCTTATTCTAGATAACTTCAGAGTCTCTTATGTGCCTTCTGGCAAACTCTAGCCAGAACGTCATGTGCGTTTTTCCTCTTCACGGCTCTCCCAAGAAGCTGTGACTGGTGAAGCAAATGGCAAACAGTTGTTGTCTGCACGGACTCTTCCATCTAAGTCACTGTAGCTTGTAACTTCTCATAGGTCTCTTGGTGGCCCACCTTCACTCATTAGTTTTCTTCTTGCACACTCAGTCCATTTTTGTGAGCAGATTCACCGCTGTGCCGTACTCTTCATTTCTTAATGTCTGATTTCACTGGACTCCAAGGGATATGCAGTGACTTGGACATTTTCTTACCTCCATCTCCTAAATTGTGCTTTTCAGTCACTTTTTCACTGAGTTACTGGGAATGTCCCTGTGTCTTCATTGTGTAGGTTAGACTTAACCTACGTTGGACCTTCCAGATAAGGTAAATTTAAACTGCAATCAATTAAAACCCAGACAGGTGGTCTCTTTGAACTAATTGTGTGACTTCTGAAGCCAGTGGGGTGCACCAGTGATGACTTGGGTGTTTCATAATAAAGAGATTAATACTTGTGTGATCAGTCATGTTGTGTTTTATATTTGTAATTAATTTAAACCACTTTGTAGTGATCTGTTTTCAATTTGCCATTAAGGGGTCTTTTTCTGTTGATTACTGTCAAAAATGACAAATGAAATCCACTGTGATTCAATGTTGTATAACAACAAAATGGGAAACCTTTCAGCAGGGTGTCTGCTTATTATGGGCGCCGTGCCCACACCAGGAGCATAGCAGGATTTACTACATGAGCTCTGTGTCTTTGCCCCTATAACATACAGTAGCACCCCCTGTATGTGGAATTTACCTGAAATCCTCCACAATGTTATAAATGGGATGGACTGATAAATCTACTGTATATGTACAGGTGTCTGCGGTGGGCTGGCACCCTGCCCGGGGTTTGTTTCCTGCCTTGCACCTTATGTTGGCTGGGATTGGCTCCAGCAGACCCCCGTGACCCTGTAGTTCGGATATGGTGGGTTGGATAATGGATGGATGGATGGATGTACAGGTGCTTTCATAGTCTTACTCCCTTCCTAGAGATATGTGTGTTAGTTTAATTGGGTGATCCAAATTGGCGTGTGTGAGTGGGCTCAGCAATAGCCTAGCAGCCCACCTGCCTCTCACTGCTGTCTCCTTCGTCCATGAATTGGATTTTTAAATATGCATATGTATGTATTTATCTGTCCATTTTCTAATCCATTCAGGGTCACAAGGTGTGTATGTATGTACAGTACGTGTGTGTGTGTTAGTATATATTATATATACTGTATATATTTATACAGGCTGAAAAATAGAACAACAAAAATAAAATGTGCAGATGACTTGGCTTTTATGGATCATGCATGTTTGGTTGCCCAAAACAATCTAAATGACATTATTGATGTTACAGATGTTATAGTAATCAAATTATTGGCGTGTGAAGGGGCCCTTTAGTCTTCGGTGTCTGTAATGAATTATTGTAAAGGTCATCAGGCAATTTTGCCTGCAAAAGGATTGTATTATAATGCCAAGATACAAGTGTGAAATAACATCCGGACCTGATGTAAAATGGGCATTTTATTGTATTTATATGTTCCTTTTGTTCATTTGCAGCTTGCAGGTAAAAAAAAAAGTTGTCATAATGCTTGTTCTGAGCAAAAACAAAAGAAAAAAAAATACTTATTACGAGTTTTAATGCTAGATCGACACAAAGAAGTTACTGTCCACATACTGTAATACTTGAGTTGTAAATTATTGATTCAGTAAAATATATAAACAAATACAAATAACTGAATGTGCTGCTTCACCCTGTAAAGTGCCTAGTCTTCCCTTTTAGTGCAATTATTTCTTGATTCTTTGTTAAATGACACTTTATGCTAAGGAGAGCAAGTCTGCATAATAACAGAATAGACTATTTAATAATTATTCTATTATAAATTATCTTTCTCATGAAATCATATAATCAGCAAAGCCTCCTTATTTATGCCAGAATTGTGGTTTTACGGCTAACACAATAACCCTATAAAATTAATTTACAATTAAAATAATATTTCTTTTAGAATTGCTTCTCAGTTTGAAATTAAATATCATATGGTGGATTATGCTCAGGTTACAAATAGCACAGTCTCTGAAAAAACAAACTTATGATAATTGTCTTATTTAGTCTACCGTAAAAGGAAAAGAAAACACTTTCACAATATTATCTGCAATGACGTTTAAAAAAACTAAATGGGCCATAAATTGCTAAAAGTACGTTGCTGGTAATTAGCTGAAGAGCCTAATGGGTTGTTGCATTCTGAGTGCTTTTTCAAATTACTTTTAGCATAGGTGCTCTGAAACACCTTATCTGCAAATTAACAGTTTGGTGGCCTGTATTTGGATTAAAGCCCTATGGAAATGGCTGCTTACAGGATAAGAACTTTTATATTTTTAAGAATAGTTGCAAAAAAGATACAAATACTGTACTGGCAAGTTTTTTTTTTTCTTTTTTCTTCTTTACAGCATATACTTTGAACATTTTTGATTAAATCTAATTACAGAAACAACTTTTCCTATTTTAAAACATTACATGCCATTTTTTGTGCTGAAATGTATACTGTAATGTGAAGCACGGGTACCACCAAGATGGCAAAGGGCAGGTGGGTCCAGGATGAAGAGGGAGAGCCATACTGCACGTAGGATTGGTGCTTGGCCAGTAGTTGATGATAAATCTTGTATCTGCATTGGTTACTGCAGGAAGTCCAACAGGCAGAGATGTCTATCTGGAAAGAGAGCGAGAATGAGTGACAACAAAGGGAACAGGGAAGAATTCATATTGCCTTCTAGTTGACGTGAATGGTCAGTCACTCAGGGATCACTGACACAAGGCCACTACACATGCACACGCACGTGTAAGAAATCAGACAAACAAGAGAAGGCCATTGAGCCCATCAAGCTCGCTTATTCATCTAATAGCTAAGCTGTTCTAATATCTCATCCAGATACTTCTTTTAGGTTGTCAGGTTTTCTGCATTTACTACATATCTAACTCGGTGGTTTGTTCCGGATTCCCCCGAACTCTGTGTAAAGAAGCACATCCTGGTTTCAGTTCTAAATGTACTTCTACTTAATTTCCACTGGTGTCGTCTAGTATGTGATTCCCCCTTAAGTTGAAAGAATTCTGCTGGATCTACTTTATCAATGCTTTTGAAAAAATTGAATACTTGGACTCAGCCCCCAAGCAGTCACCTCTGCTCAAGACTAAACACCCTGATATGGGAGCTACTGGATCCTCCGTCCAGCTTTTAATGGTGGCGACCTGGAGAGATCCAGTGGTGTGTTGGAGTCTTACGTACTTACAAAAGCAACATTTATTTATATAGCACATTTTCATACAAATTATGGAGCTCAAAGTGCTTTACAAGATCTTCTTCTTTCGGCTGCTCCAATTAGGGGTCGCCACAGCAGATCATCTTCTTCCATATCTTTCTGTCCTCTGCATCTTGTTCTGTTACACCCATCACCTGCATGTCCTCTCTCACCAAATCCATAAACCTTCTCTTAGGCTTTTCTCTTTTTCTCTTACCTGGCAGCTCTATCCTTAACATCCTTTTCCCAATGTACCCAGCATCTCTCCTCTGCACATGTCCAAACCACCGCAATCTCGCCTCTCTGATTTTGTCTCCCAACCATCCAACTTCAGCTGACCCTCTACTGTACTCATTTCTAATCCTGTCCATCCTCGTCACACCCAGTGCAAATCTTAGCATCTTTAACTCTGCCACCTCCAGCTCTGTCTCCTCCTTTCTGGTCAGTGCCACCGTCTCCAACCCATATAACATAGCTGGTCTCACTACCGTCCTGTAGACCTTCTCTTTCACTCTTGCTGATACCCGTCTGTCACAAATTACTCCTGACACTCTTCTCCACCCATTCCAACCTGTCTGCACTCTATTTTTCATCTCTCTTCCACACTTCCCGTTACTTTATACAGTTGATCCCAAGTATTTAAACTCACCCACCTTCACCAGCTCTACTTCTTGCATCCTCACCATTCCACTGACCTCCCTCTCATTTACACACATGTATTCTGTCTTGTTCCTACTAACTTTCATTCCTCTCCTCTCTAGAACATATCTCCACCTCTCCAGGGTCTCCTCAACCTGCTCCCTACTATCGCTACAGATCACAATGTCATCAGCAAACATCATAGTCCACGGGGACTCCTGTCTAATCTCATCTGTTAACCTGTCCATCACCATTGCAAATAAGAAAGGGCTTAGAGCCGATCCCTGATGTAATCCCACCTCCACGTTGAATGCATCCGTCACTCCTACTGTAGACCTCACCACTGTCACACTTCCCTCGTACATATCCTGTACAACTCTTACATACTTCTCTGTCACTCCTGACTTCCTCATACAATACCACAGCTCCTCTTGAGGCACCTTGTCATATGCTTTCTCCAGGTCCACAAAGACACAATACAACTCCTTTTGTCCTTCTCTAAACTTCTACATCAACATCCTGAGAGCAAACAACACATCTGTGGTGCTGTTCTTGGCATGAAACCATACTGCTGCTCACTAATCATCACCTCCCTACTTATCCGAGCTTCCACTACTCTTTCCCATAACTTCATGCTGTGGCTCATCAATTTTATTCCCCTGTAGTTACTGCAGTCCTGCACATCCCCCTTATTCTTAAATATCGGCACCAGTACACTTCTTCTCCACTCCTCAGGCATCCTCTCAATTTCCAAGATTCCATTAAACAATCTGGTTAAAAACTCTACTGCCATCTCTCCTAAACACCTCCATGCTTCCACAGGTATGTCATCTGGACCAACAGCTTTTCCATTCTTCATCCTCTTCATAGCTGTCCTTACATCCTCCTTGCTAATCTGTTGAACTTCCTGATTCACTATCTCCACATCATCCAACCTCTTCTCTCTCTCGTTCTCTTCATTCATCAGCCTCTCAAAGTACTCTTTCCATCTGCTTAACACACTCTCCTCACTTGTGAGTACGTTTCCATCTTTATCCTTTACCACCCTAACCTGCTGCACATCTTTCCAAGCTCAGTCCCACTGTCTAGCCAATCGGTGCAGGTCCTTTTCTCCCTCCTTAGTGTCCAACCTCTCATACAACTCATCATAGCCTTTTCTTTAGCCTTCGCCACCTCTCTCTTCACCTTGCGCCTTATCTCCTTGTACTCTTGTCTACTTTCTGCATCTCTCTGACTATCCCACTTCTTCTTCACCATCCTCTTCCTCTGTATACTCTCCTGTACTTCCCCATTCCACCACCAGGTTTCCTTTTCCTCCTTCCTCTGTCCAGATGTCACTGTCGCTACTTCTGCTGTAGTTGCCCAGCTATCTGGTAACTCTTCACTGCTGCCCAGTGCCTGTCTTACCTCCTCCCTGAACTCAATCTTGCTGTCTTGCTTCTTCAACCTCCACCATTTGATCCTTGGCTCTGCCTTCACTCTCGTCCTGTTTTTAATCTCCAGTGTCATCCTACAGACCACCATCCTATGCTGCCTAACTACACTCTCCCCTGCCACCACTTTGCAGTCTTCAATCTCCTTCAGATCAGCTCTTCTGCATAGGATGTAATCTACCTGTGTGCATCTTCCTCCACTCTTGTACGTAACCCTATGTTCCTCCATCTTCTTAAAATACGTATTCACCACAGCCATGCCCATCGTTTTCACAAAATCCACTATCATCTGACCTTCTTCATTCCTCTCCTTCACACCATAGCTACCCATCACCTCCTCATCTCCTTTGTTCCCTTCACCAACATGTCCATTGAAATCTGTCCATCACTTCATCCAACTCACTCCAGAAATCTTCTTTCTCATCCATTGAACATCCAACTTGCGAGGCATATACTCTAATAACATTTATCATCACACCTCCAATTTCCAGCTTCATAAACATTACTCTTTCCGACACTGTTTACACCTCCAAAACACTTTTGACATACTGTTCCTTCAGAATAACTCCTACCCTATTTCTCTTCCCATCCATACCATGATAGAACAATTTGAATCCACCTCCGATCCACCTGGCCTTACTCCCCTTCCATTTAGTCTCTTGCACACACAATATATTAACCTTCCTTCTTTCCATCATATCTGCTAACTTTCTCCCCTTACCAGTCATACTGCCAACATTCAAAGTTCCTACTCTCAGTTCTACTCTATTGACCTTCCTCCTCTCCTCCTGCCTCTAAACACGTCTCCCCCCTCTTCTTCTCCTTCTTCAGCCAACAGTAGCCCAATTTCTGCCAGTACCCTGTTGGCTATCAGTACTGGTGGTGGTCATTGTTAACCAGGCCTCGACCGATCTGGTATGGAAATCTGTATTGTTGTCTGCATATTGATATGGCAAAATCTTACACAGGATGCCCTTCCTGATGTAACCCTCCCCATTTATCTGGGCTTGGGACCAGTACGAAGAAACACACTGATTTGTGCATCCCCTGTGGCTGGGTTAAAGTGCTTTACAAGATGAAGAAAAAAAGACAAAGAAAAAAACTCCAGATGGCTGGAGGAAAAAAACAAAATCTGCAGGGGTTCTGAGGCCACAGGACCACCCAGCCCCCACTGGGCATTCTACCTAACATTAATGATCTCAATCAGTCCTCATGGTTTTCAGGCTTGACATGAAAGAATTTGATGATGATGGTCACATGGACTTCTGGCCTTTAATCCATCAATGTAGGGACATCATGGTGCTTTGATTAGGTGGTGGTGGTGCAGGTCGCCACCACAGAAAAACAGAAAAAGAACAGCAGAGAAAGTAGGGGTTAGTACAGATTGTGGAGCCGTGATAAAAATGATAATTAAATGCATATGCAGAATATCAGGCTTACACTAAAATGAAGCTATGAGAAAGCCATGTTAAAATAATGGGTTTTTAGTAGTTTGTTAAAATGCTCCACTGTATTAGCCTGGTGAATTTCTATCGCTAAGCTGTTCCAGATTTTAGGTGCATAACAGCAGAAGGCTGCCACGTCACTTCTTTTAAGTTTAGCTCTTGGAATTATAAGCAGACACTCATTTGAAGATCTAAGGTTACGATGTGGAGAGAAGGTGAGAGGCATTCCGAAATATAGGCTGAACCGAGATTATTTAAGGCTTTGTAAATCATCTATATATATAATTCACTAAGGCAAGACACCCATGGAAAGCACGCCGGAAGGGGCGTGGATTCACTAAGCCGCCGACAAGTAAGACACCTATGGTGCACGCAGGAAGGAGCCACGCCCACCAACTCCAAGACCATTGGATACGACGACAACTCGCAGAGCCACGCCCACCAACTCGGATGCGACGACACAGAAAAACCGGCATCATTTATATTCGTCTGTCGTAGAGGTCACATGCACTTCCGAGCCACGTTGACTGTTCATAGAGGCATGTTTCTCGCAGAGGTGAATTGCCATATGCAGCGTGTAAAACGGTTTGCGAGGGGTATCCCATGGGATCCTTAAAACAATCCTTTACAACTGAGGTTAAAACACAATGAAGTAAGCAGTCTTTAAAAACCGAGTTTTCGGTTACGACGCACAACTGCGTGCACCATAGCAAACTGTTTTACACGCTACATACAGAAATTCGCATCCGCGACAAACATGCGTCTTCTTAGATGCTCCTGCAGGAACACAAAAGACGTTTCCCTGCCCACCAACACTCCTTTTTCACCGGCCCACGTCTACCCTTGCTCTCTAGGCATTCACACTTCCTGCCCATGTGCCCAGACGCAAAAACTCACCAACCACCCAGTTAGTCTCTTTTGTCTGTGCTAGGAGTCCACATGCACGTCTGAGCCACGTTGACTTTTCATTATTCTTTTCGGTTTCGACACCCGACCGCGTCCACCATGAAAAACAATGCGAAAAGAACAACGAAGTCCCACCTCGCTACTACCATGGTCGGGTGTCTTGGTGGATTATATAGAAAAAAGCAGCCACAACCACACAGAGCAATGAAAACGTGAGTCACAGGTGCATATGGACTGTGTAAAGACGACAACGACTCAAGTGCCGAGTTGGAGGTGGGCACATGAGCAGGCAGTGCATACTGAACGAGAAATTCAGTCACGGACGATTGTGTGTTGGTTCGTTCCGTGCATTGTTACAATGTTGCTTTTCTTGCTGATTTATTACATTACCAATTTTTCAAATGTTAATTTTCTCCCTGTGCTTAAAAATCATTAAAAAACCGGCCTGATTATGCAGCGTATGTTACGCCGCGGGTTGGCTAGTAAACAATATTTTAAAATTAGTTCTGAATGGCACGGGTAGCCAGTGTAGTGACATCAAAACTGGAGAGATGTGCTCGGATTTTCTGTTTCTAGTTAAGATTCTGGCAGCTACATTCTGCACTAGTTGCAATCGATTGATGACTCTCTTAAGTAGTCCTGAGAGGAGTGCGTTACAGTAATCTAGTCGACAAAAAACACAAGTGTGAATTAATTTTTCAGCATCTTGCAAAGTTATAAGGGATCTAATTTTTGATATATTTCTTAAGTGAAAAAATGCTATCCCAGTGATCTGATTAATATGTGATTTAAAATTTAGGTCAGAGTCAAAAGTTACTTGTAAATTCTTTACCTTTGTCTTGACTTTTAATCCTAATGGATCAAGTTTATTTCTAATATTCTCATTATTTCCATTTTTGCCAATCACTAAGATTTCCCCTTATTTAGTTTGAGAAAATTACTACTCATCCATTCAGAAACACAAGTAAGACATTGGGTCAGTGAACCAAGAGAGTCGGGATCATCAGGCGCTATTGATAAATACAGCTGTGTGTCGTCAGCATAGCTGTGGTAGGTCACATTATGCTTCTTTTGCTGGTTGCTGGTTTATGGACATTTTCGCTAGTGTATTTTGATACTTTTTTGCCAACTCCTTTTTTGCTTGTGTAAGCAGTTACTTTACTTTTGTTAAATAATTCCTTCCTTTATAAAGATTCCTTGTTGCCAGTTTGGATGTAAGCCAGGGACACAAGATCACAGGTTCAACTCCACGGCTGACACCCCCTGAATCACTTCCTGCATCTCTGCTAACACATTGAGGCATGGCGCTCTAGTGAGCTCTTTGGAGGCTCGGAGTGGTGTTTACCTTGAAATATCCATCTATTCATCTTACAAACCAATGTCAGAGGAACAAGAGGAGTTTTGAAGGTCCCTAATTTCACCAAAATAACATCAAGTTGAGTTTCTGGAACAAGACGTTCAGACTAACAAAGTCGGCCAATCCAGTCCATCTAATTCCTCAAGGCAGGGGACCGGGCACCCAGCCATGGTAGGGCACAGTTATTCATTGTGAGTCAGTTTACAGTAGTTAATAAATCTAATGTGCTTGTTGTTTGGGATGTGGAAGGAGAAGTGCACTCCTTGTAGAAATCTCAGGACATGCAAACACCACAGCAACAATGTCATGTCCCGGGATTTGTGGGGCAGCTGCCATAAGCATTAGACTACCATGGTGTCCTTCTATATAATGGGAACCCATGGACACATGTGAATGCCCCCCAGATGACCCTTTTCCTGACACTCTACTCTCATATTCTTATCAAAACTGGAATAAAAATGTTTTCAGTGAGTCATGAAACTTTCCTGTTGTCCCTACAAGTGTTTTTGTTTATTTAATGAACGTTAAATTCCTCCAACATACAGTTAATGGAAAATCAGCAAGGTGTGGGTGTGCGTGTCATTGGAATATTTATTTAAAATAAAATGAATTACTTCTGTGGCTGACTTTGTAGTGCACTGTGGATTATAATATGATTGTGTCCTTCGTCAAGCTTAGTCCAGAACTCTGAAAAGTGGTGCCTTTGTGATAATTACAGAAAACAAATTCAGCCTTTTAGCCGTCTGTTTAGGAACATAAAAGATGTGTGTCTACCTGATGTAAACATTTTAATATTAGCAGAACATTTCTATGGTATTTGCTGCATTTTTAGTTTCAATCTTGCTGGGGTAATCAGATTTCTTTGATTTTGTTCAATAGTCATTGCCTGATGAAATGAATGAAACTTGGCTCTTGAAGATCAGTCAATAAATCACAATTTTGTTAATCACCATATTGATTTTTGTTAAAGTCATGCAGGTCCTCATCACGCCCTGCATTTATCAAATGAGTATGTGCATAAACCATCTGATGCTCACATGTGAAAGATACATGTGCCCACTGATGTCTGGGATTGTGTGTGTGTTTTACCGAGTAGACAATGGATGAATACATTTTTAAATGAAGTTAACACTAGTTGGCTGAGCCTCTCAATATTTCGACCCGAGTTTGTGTCTACTCTAGGATTCCTTCCATGAGCAGGTCTCCTCATGTTCTTATGGAGACATTCCCATGTTGTCTGGTTAACCGGCCACTGTGAATCGGAGACAGAGGACTGCTCTGCCCTAACCAGCACTCATTTCTGCCAACCCCTGTGCCTCTCATTGGATAAAGGATATTAAAAGGTGGATGTATCTATACTACCACCATGTGATACTTCTGAAGATCATTTGGCCACTCGTCCTATGTGAGTTCCCTATTTCCACCATCACAGACTTCTAGAGAAGACTAAATTACTTCTCGAGAAGATAGTTAGGTCTTATAAGGAGCTTGAGCAGCATCGCCCTCTATGGGAACACCTGCAAACTGAAGCTCCCCTTGAAATCTGTTATGGAGGACTTCCAGGTAGTCCATATGAGAAAAGGGCTGCATTATAGAGCATCTCAAGGGCAGGGGTAGCAGTTCAGACCAGCAGGAAGTGGAGAGTTCAGACAGCACTGGGTCAGGCAAAGTCACGTCTGAGATATAGGGACCTGGTGGGAACAGTGACCAGAGGAAAAGTGTGACAAGAACTCTTTACAACTCTCTATTATGCCAAGACACAAGGAAAGAAACAGCAGGATCTTCACCTGGAGAAGAGCAGCAATCAAGGAGGAGCAATCCAGCAAAGCAATATGGAAGAGACTGCAAGATGTATGGACTAGATGGACACAAGTTGTGCAGCGAAAGATGGACTGACCTCTGGTGGGATGAGACATGCCACATCATGTTCCTGGCCCAGACATTGTATGGTGTCCTCCCAAGCCCATACAACCTGCACTGCTGGGTCATGGTGGAGAAACCAGACACTCTCTTTGCCATGGGAGATGATTATTGAGCACACTAAAAGCTGCTGTCCAAAGGCTTTAGGGAAGGTCAGTATTGCTGGTTGCACAACCAGGTACGTAAGGTTATTGTGGAGTCCATTGGCAGTGCCATTACTGCTTGCTAAAGATCCATATTCCCGAGGTCATCCATCTGATTTTTCAGATCTGGAGAGACGCCAAGAACAAAAACACATTCAGGACTGCTCAGCATAGCACAGGACTGGCAGATAAGGGTACAGTATACTTAGGCAGGCACCTTAAGTTCCCACAGCACATCGCCAAGCCTACTTTCCAAACCGACATAGTCCTACTATCATTGGACAACAAAGATTGCGATCATGCTGGAGTGAGTATGAACACTTAGCGCCTACTACAGACAGACAAGTCTCTCTACATGACATACTTTGCACTTGCGGCATCACAGGGGAAAAGAAGGATAAAAAAAGTCAGCACAGAGGCTGCAGAGAAGGCTTCCAGAAGATGCAGGATCAAGGGAGCAAATTATTGGGAGATAACTACTAGGGCACAAGCTGAGGTTTGATCAACTTCAGCTGTGTTGTCCGATGTTCAAAAGACCTGAAACACTCAATGACTCCAGATAACATCTGTGATGATGTGCACTAGTTTAGCATCAGTAGATGTCTCACCACAACAATATCAGTGAGGCAGCCATCAGGGAGTGGGTTCAAATCCCAGCCCAGTTGTTGTGTGTAGTTTGCATGTTCTCTGTGTCTGTGCGGCTATTGCTCCTTCCATCCAAAGATGTTCACACTAAGTTCTCTCCTCGAGTACTTATGGCCTGTGCGGACCAATGTCGATAAGCTTATCTACCCATTTACTGAACCCACTTGATTCAGTTATTGAGGTGAGGCTCCATCCTACGTACCAGCATTGCATGTAAATACCAGTTCCCTCCAGGACAGACATATTGGACCAACACAGAGCCGTCAGTCAAACTGCTCCCAAGTGTGTGAGATGACATCCATAGATCTGGGCAGTAGTGGAGCCAGCGGTTTATAAAAGGCTGGGTCTAAATTTGTCATGGTGGAACTAATGTTATTTTTATTACTATTAAATACACATTCATTAAAAAAATTAGAAGTCCAGTTATACCAACATAAATGACATCTTTTTTAACATCTAGATTAAATGTTTTTTGTTAACACCATTTTAAATCTACTTAAAAATCTGTCAGTTTGATGATACAACATATTAGCCCATTGCAAGGCACAAACACCTAAATAATATCCATTCTAATTTTGACCAGTAGCATAACCACAAACAGACGGATTAATGTTTTTACCATTCCTTGTAAATTGTTGCATGTATGCCTGATGTGTGCGTTTCCACTCTCTGAATCTACGTGTGAATCTGTCCTCACCTAGATGATCATCAAAATGGCCAAATCACATAATTCGATATCCCGTATTCCAGTTATGTTCCATTATCCGTTGCATCAATGAGCAGCAAAACTTCACGCCCTGTCGGCTGTAACTGAAGTTGGAAACGTTAGCCCCGATTGAGTTGGTGGCTCGTGAATGCAGGACAAATCTGTGACCCGGCTGATCCTTTGACATTTGGCGGTGGCTGTGGATTTTCCATCATACTTCATAGTGGTGTTTGTAGCAAAGCAATCGCTAAAGTTAGCACAGCTAGCGGCCGGTTTTCACTTGCCATTGAGCATCACCACGATGTTCAGTGCTAACATCAGACTCAGGAGACTTTTACAGTTTTTTCTTCTTTTCTTTAATCAAACATGAAAGGGTTTTTTATCAAGAGCTCTGACTGCTGCGATATGCTGATACTGAAGTGCTGGTCACTTCCTAAATCACCGAAGTGCGCAGCTTTCGGTTGTAGCACAGATGCACTTTCCTTAAATGTGCTGCTTATGCTGAGGTGGCTAAGACTAGACTTGGGTGAGGCTGATCCATAAAGTGACGACATTTCATTACGCACAGCGTTAACAAATGCAGCCCTATAATCTGCACTTGTTCAACGTCAAAATATTTTTATGGTGTTTTTAGTTATGAATACAATTGGAAAACTATAAGCAGAGGTGGATAGAGAAGCCAAAAATTGTACTCAAGTAAGAGTAGCGTTACTTCAAAATAATATTACTCAATTAGAAGTAAAAAGTAATCATCCAAAAAAGTAAGAGTAAAAGAGTATTTGGTGAAAAGACTACTCAAGTACTGAGTAACTGTTTGATCATAATAAATGATTTATTTTTTAGAAATGTTGTAATAAGATAGACAAAAATATAAAATAATGTGCAAATTCTGCTATTTCCAAATAATAAAAAATGAGTAAAAATAACATCTTTACAAAATAAAGATGCACAAATAACACAAAGTTCCAAATCTCAGTTTTTCACAGCAAAGCTAACATCCGCCTAACAGCAAAAAAAATGAATTTATGTAAAACTTACGGCGACATGTTTCCTCAGGTTAGATGTTGAGATTTGTATGCTGAAATGTCCGTTTGTTTTGGCAGACACAGAAGACATCGCATTATATTGCTGTTCTTTTGCACTCTGTGTAAGCAAAACATGATTTTTATGAGGCCAGGGGTGTTCATCCTCATCCTCTTCAGTTTTAGCATTGGAGATAGTTACCTCTGCCGTTTTTCATGTATTCTTTCTTTCCCTGTCTGCTGTTTGTGAGGAGTTTGTGCCGCTCTGCCGCCACAGTTTGTGTGTGTTCATGTGACTGTATGGCTTCGTCTGATTGGTGAAATGGAGTCATGTGATTATTGTTGCTATAACTGATTGGTGAAGCAATCATGCAGTAGATCCACTGGCGGCTTCTCTCTTGCAAAAATATAGGGTATCTAATGGGAAAATGGAAAAAAAAGTAACGAGTCGAGTGTTGCCCAATGTAGCGGAGTAAGAGTAGCATTTCTTCTTTACAAATGTACTCAAGTAAAAGTAAAAAAGTATGGAGCAGTAAAACTACTCTTAGAAGTACAATTTTTTTTAAAAAGTTACTCAAGTAAATGTTATGGAGTAAATGTAACTCGTTACTACCCACCTCCGAGTATGAGGCTACGTGATTTCACACAGTGAGTGAGCTGCAAGGTTCAAATTGGCGGCTTAGTAGTTTGAACTTCAATACTTTCTGTAAGGAGCTGGCTAATCTGTTTCCCATTTTGTGTTAGTGTTTTGTTTTTTTTTTAAATATGATGCATTTTTGAATGGTTAAGTTTAGGATTAGGCTAGGTTTAGGCCATAAATGTACTGTGCATTATTTCGTCATGAACCCACATAATCAAATTCAGGGCATAGAAAGCTAGGGTCCATTCTAGTATCATTAGGTTCAAAGCAAAAACCCAAACCTTAGAAAGGGTCTGTGTATGCTTTGTGATCAAGGAGATTAAAATGTAATACATAAAGAAATAGAAATGCATGCCATTAAAAGATGAAAACACCACCCATCTCCAAACTGAGGAACAACCACCAGTCTTTCAGTCACACACAAGACTGGTAACCCACAGTGGCATAGCTCGAGTTCATGACGCTTGGGGCGGTGCTTCAATATGCCATCCTCCAACATATCTGAATATGTTAACCTATTTAAATAGAAAATTAAAATGACGTATAGAGAAAAATTAAGATACATTTTGCAAAGATTTATTCATGTATAAACAGCAATAATTTTTCACATATAATTATTTATAAGCATCAACTAGACAAGAATGTAGTATAGACACACTGATAAGCCGTGTTCTGATTATTAGTTTAATAGAATTACACTGCGAAAACCAGAACCAGTGTAGCGTACAAATGATAGGTGGGGATGTTTTCTGTGCAGAGCAAAAACGTATTCGGAGTGATAACAAAACAAAATTATAAATTAGTTGTTCATCTTCCTAGAATAATTTCTAATTTCGGTGTAATGTTTATGTTTGTTTTTGTTATTACCTCATAAATTTCAACTGCTGTGTCTGATGCCGTCACAGAAGGACAGTCTGAAAATTATTTTTGAAGCATTTGTGGATCAGAGAAAGAAATCAGAGAATTTAACTTTTTTCATTCATGAGTGATATTTTTCTGAACCCTGCTGTTTACACACGAACTGTACTGAGCCTTTTGGCCAATAATGCCAACCCTAAAAATGTGCCACCCGGGGTGTACTGCCCCCTCCACCCAGCCCTAGCTATGCCACTGGTAACCAAGAGCCATTTCATGATTTTGGGGCCAGATGTTTCGTTGATCCTTAATGTCAACCTACTTATGGACAGAAGATTTCCAAGAATCAACAGAGAAAGAAAGAGGTGCTTTCCACCAAGTGGCCAATGCCAGCTTAGATGTGATGGCACTCAGGAAAAACAACTTCTGCTGGATTGAAATTACATGAGAGTGTGGAATTGTCTGGAGGAAAGAAAAACAGAGTCTCACACAGGAATTTGGGCAGAGAGGACCTGTCTCCTGTCTTTAACACTTCCATGAATGCTCAGTCAGTCTTCATTAATCGCTGATAACAAGGTTACTATGCTAAGGTGCAAAGCAGTAGTGCCCTCTGATCAAGGCATCAGTCCATTGCTGGGCTCATTCACGCACACATCCACTCTAAGGCTAGCGCTTTTAAATGAAAATGATCTCCATCCACGTCGTTTACAAGGGAGTCTCTGTCCACACTAAAACGACTAAATGACCAAAAACACACATGATGTGGACATTTGTCTACACTGGGCATGCACAAAATTCTTGAAGGGTTGGCAACGACGTCTTTCAGGGAGTTTATTCCAAAACCGTAGTATTTAGTAAATTGTTTAAATGAAAAGAGGTAAGTAACAAAATAAGTGCCATGGAAAGCAACTCTTCTGTGTCCACTATGGGGGAAAATGATTTTCTTCCATGAAAAGTGACCAACCAGCAAAGGAGACTTTGTAATCAGCAAGACCCAATCATGGATTGACCTAATAAGCACAAAGAAAGCAGATCGCAATTACAGTCTGTGCTTTTTGCTCATCCACATTGCAATTCTGAGATGGCATTTTCAGAAATATGTACCTCTGAGGAGTGTTTTCAGAAGTGTCCATTTTTAGGAGCTAAAAACACCAAGGTAGCAGATGAAAGGTGAAAACAGAGACTAATGTCTGCATTTCTAAACTAAAATATTGTAGTGCGGATGGAGCCACCTCAAAGTCGTCAATAAATCTCATATCCACGCACAATGGCCAGACATGCGATTCACACCTCAGATCTATGACATAGCAATACCAACCAGTGCACTGCCATGCAGCCATCCAAATAGACAATACGAGGGCCGCACAATTATAAACCAGAATTTTCATGTTCTGTACTTATAAAGAGTGTAAGGTAGACATGACTCATTGGACAAACACACTTGTCGTCAGTAATGCTAGCTGCTCTTCCCCTTCTTCTTGTCACTTATAATCAATATGTCAGAGCAGGAGGTACACAATAGTGTTGTGCAGCAAATTATTGAAGGAGCTATTCCATCTCAGATTTATTTGACACTTAAAAATCAGTTTAAGGATGAATGTCTCTCTCGGTCTCGAGTGTATGTTTGGTGCAAATCATTCAGAGAGGGACTATCATGTCTTCAGTTCAGTCAAATGAGGAGGTTATTGATGCTGTGCAAGAATGGGTCACCGTTCAGTCAAAAGACTGCTACTCTTCGAGGATTTAGAAGCTTCCTGAGCACTGGAACAAGTGCATTGCAGTGGCAGGAGACTACATAGAAAAACAGTGTGTAAGTCGTTTCATTGTATTCAACAAATAAAGTGCAGCACATAAATTCCTGTTTATATTTGAACGCCCCTTGTAATAAGAATTGGTGATGAGCAAAATGCTTTTCACAAAAATTAATTTCCAGTGAAACTCAGTGTTCTGCTTTGCAAAAGAATTCACTAAACAAATTGTGTTTTACTTCCAATGAAATTTGTGCCATTGATACAAGAAGAAAGGTGTTTAGCTCATGTCTGTAAGTGTTTTCATGCTTTCATTAAGCACACATCTGCCCATCATTTAGTAATTAAATAAAGATCTCTACTGAAAATACAGTGGGTATGGAAAGTATTCAGACCCCCTTCAATTTTTCACTCTTTGTTATATTGCAGCCATTTGCTAAAATCATTTAAATTAATTTTTTTCCTCATTAATGTACGCACAGCACCCCATATTGACAGACAAAAAAAAGAATTTTTGAAATTGTTGCAGATTTATTAAAAAAGAAAAACTGAAATATCACCTGGTCCTAAGTATTCAGACCCTTTGCCCAGTATTTAGTAGAAGCACTCTTTTGAGCTAATACAGCCATGAGTCTTCTTGGGAAAGATGCAACAAGTTTGTCACACCTGGATTTGGGGATCCTCTGCCATTCCTACTTGCAGATCCTCTCCAGTTCTGTCAGGTTGGATGGTAAACGTTGGTGGACAGCCATTTTTAGGTCTCTCCAGAGATGCTCAATTGGGTTTTAGTCAGGGCTCTGGCTGGGCCATTCAAGAACAGTCACAGAGTTGTTGTGAAGCCACTCCTTCGTTATTTTGGCTGTGTGCTTAGGGTCATTGTCTTGTTGGAAGGTAAACCTTTGGCCCAGTCTGAGGTCCTTAGCACTCTGGAGAAGGTTTTTGTCCAGGATATCCCTGTACTAGGCCGCATTCATCTTTCCCTCGATTGCAACCAGTCGTCCTGTCCCTGCAGCTGAAAAACACCCCCAAAGCATGATGCTGCCACCGCCATGCTTCACTGTGGAGACTGTATTGGACAAGTGATGAGCAGTGCCTGGTTGTCTCCACACATACTGCTTAGAATTAAGGCCAAAAAGTTCTATCTTGGTCTCAGCAGACCAGAGAATCTTCAGGTGTCTTTTAGCAAACTCCATGCGGGCTGTCATGTGTCTTGCACTGAGGAGAGGCTTCTGACAGGCCACTCTGCCATAAAGCCCTGACTGGTGGAGGGCTGCAGTGATGATTGACTTTCTACAACTTTCTCCCATCTCCTGACTGCATCTCTGGAGCTCAGCCAAAGTGATCTTTGGGTTCTTCTTTACCTCTCTCACCAAGGCTCTTCTCCCCCGGTAGCTCAGCTTGGCCGGACGGCCAGCTCTAGGACGGGTTCTGGTCGTCTCAAACGTCTTCCATTTAAGGATTATGGCGGCCACTGCGCTCTTGGGAACCTTAAGTGCAGCAGAATTTTTTTTGTAACCTTGGCCAGATCTGTGCCTTGCCACAATTCTGTCTCTGAGCTCTTCAGGCAGTTCCTTTGACCTCATGATTCTCATTTGCTCTGACATGCATTGTGAGCTGTAAGGTCTTATATAGACAGGCGTGTGGCTTTCCTAATCAAGTCCAATCAGTATAATCAAACACAGCTGGACTCAAATGAAGGTGATCTCAAGGATGAACATGTAAACTCCACACAAATATAAATATATGAGTGTCACAGCAAAGGGTCTGAATACTTAGGACCATGTGATATTTCAGTTTTTCTTTTTTAATAAATCTGCAACAATTTCAAAAATTCTTTTTTTGTCTGTCAATATGGGGTGCTGTGTGTACATTAATGAGGAAAAAAATTAATTTAAATGATTTTAGCAAATGGCTGCAATATAACAAAGAGTGAAAAATTGAAGGGAGTCTGAATAGTTTCCGTACCCACTGTAAATAAATAAATAACCAGACTCATTTCCTATCATGTGTAGACATTTTGTTGAGCCAGCAGATGTGTTCTGGTGGTACGATACCCACTTTGCCAATTATGATGACAATCTTGCAGATCGCAATTCTAAAGATGCACCTGAGACAGAAGAGAAACTTGAGTCTCCACCACACTGCATATCCTCAACCTCTTCTGCAGGAAGTAACAAATAGGAAGGGGCAGTTACTAAGTAATGTTTGGGAGAACAGCGGCTTCCTTGTGGAGAAAACACAGCAACATGCACGATGGTACGTTCTGGTGTGTCTTTGAGTGGTAAATATGCAGCTAGTCGTAATTTTTTAAAAAATAATCTGTGCTTCTCCTTGGTGATGTGAACAAGAGGCACAAACCGAACTGAAGTTGCCGCTGTGGACTGATTACCTGCATCACACAGAGGCAGACAAGAGCTAACGTGAACAAGACTTCAGGGATTAAAATTCCTGGTTTTCCAACCCAAAAAAAATTTTAGTGAGTTTTGCATTTTGCCCGCAAATCAAACTTGTGTGTCCCTTTCACAAAACTTGCCCATTTCATTCATCACGTCTCTAATAATGACTTTACAAAAGCCAGTGTAGTTAGAAATGAACAGGAAACACAGTGGTAGTCCACCCATCCATCCATTCATTTGCTAGGTTGCTAGGAGGGTAGGATGCCAGTCCATTGAAGGGCTCACTGACGTCCACTGGGCCAGTTTGGAGTCTCCAGTCAATCTACCAGGCACATCTTTGGAATGTGGGCACTTTGTGTCCCAATGCTGCCAGGACCTTGAACTGGATAAGCGAGTTAGAAGATGAATGGATGGATGGATGGAGATTCTGAAAAAGACAAACACATAGCAAAGGCCAAATTTGTAAAGTCCTGTAATCTCGGGTTAGTGCGCAGTACAATGGGACAACCGACTGAAATCAGAGAATGAAGCAACAGTAATTATAAAACCGGAAAGAGCCACAAGGTCACTCTCAATCTGAACGTCAAGTAAGACCAATAAAGGAGAAACCACAAAACAGAATGAACATCTTAACAGTTAGAATTTGAGCAAAGTCTGACACAAAGGAAGTTCTGTACGGAGGAGGGGATCAACAGATCACTGTGCAAGAACACAAAGGAGAAAGGCGACAATCACCAAAGTCGTGAATAAATGAAGAGCAAGGGGCTGACGTTGTAAGAGATGAGCTCAAGATGTACATTGTGACCAATCACTAGGAGAATGTCCAAAAAATAGTAGGTGTTGTTGAAGCTCCACAAAGACACTGAGCAACTTTTTCAGAGTGGCAGAAGAAGAAGAGGAAACAGCGAATGATAGTTGAGAAATCAGAACAACCAGAGACGTTTCAAATCATGGAATGAATCTTTAAAAAACACTTCATCGAGTCCACAGAACCCATTCTGCCCAAGTATATTGTAGAGAGGTCACCTTGCCTAACAATTTGCCCGTGCGCTAATTGGAAAAACAAAAAAAAATGTAACCAATTTTATTGCTCAAAATAAATAATTTGTGTTTTGTTTTCAACCTACAAACAGCCCCAAAAAGATCACAGCTCCTGCTGCCACTCAGAGACCCGGCTCTGGATTTATCAGGCCCCAAATTGAAATGAGCCTCTGTGGGGGGCAATTCACATGTTAATGAGCAGCCAGTCCAGTGAGCAAAAAAGGGAAGAAGAACAAAAGATGGGATGGGAAGCAAGGAATTAGCAGGAGGTCACCCTGGGCGAGTCACTGAACCCGGCAGCACAGCAGCTATAGAAACATGGAAGCCATTATTCTGTGCTGTACTGGTATAAAAAATAGATAAATAAATAAAAAGTACAAAACAGGGGGTACTCAGTTCAGTCTTCGACAAACTCATTATGACTCCCCCAAGTCGGCATCCAGCTGTGGAAATGTGGAAGAAATGAATCTGCACCGTACCCACAAAGAGTAGCTTTCAGTAAAGAAAGACAACAGTCTCCAACTCCGCTTAATCAAACAGAAGGTGATAACTAATTGATGGGGGAGCAAAACCCATGCAGACCCCATATCAACGGCAAGTGGGTATGGAATTTAAACCCAGAACACCGGATTCGTGATGTAGCCGTGTCGAGAACATCACTACCCAGTGTAAAAAAAGGGCGACAACAGCTTGGGTCTTTTACACCAGGAGACACAGTTTGGGACTATAAATCACAAAGCTGCCATCCCAGTTATCTCCACTGCCCCTAAGGCTCCATCCACAGTCCCCTGGTGTTTTTAACCCCTGAACACAGAGACTTTTGAAAATGATCCCCAGAGCTGTGTACTTCTGAAAACACCAGCTTAGCTTTTCAAGGTAGCTTTTCGAAAACACAGACTCTGATTTCTTTGTGCTTATTACATAGCCCTTCCCTGACTGGATTCGGCTCATTACGACGTCTCAGTCCCTGAATAGAGGACAGCGAAGAGTTGCTTTCATTGACACTTGTTGAACTTCATACCTTTATACTTGTAAATTATGTTTTGTACAGTTTGGAATGGTGAATAATTTAACGATTGTTACAGTTTTGGGATAAATCCTGTGGCCGTTGTTATTACCACCGCCTTCAAGGATTTTTCTGCTGATTTAGTGTAGGCAAACATCCTATGCGGAGGTAAGTTTCGTAAATGATGTAAAAGCTCTACTGTGAGCGGAAATCATTTTTGTTAAATAATTCTACTTTTAAATGAAATGTAGTAGTGAGGACATAACCTAAGAGAGTCACCCAAGCTTTCAATCCCTTAATTGCAGAAGTATGGAAATAATAATAATAATAATAATAATAATAATAATAATAATAGTTGTCACACACGTGCGAGTAGGTGGCAGCTAAAAGGCTTAAGTAATTGTAATTCTACACCAGACCAGGGGGTGGCGAGGTGTGCTGACTGTCACTCTCAGTTCCTTGCAGACCAGTCTCAGGAAATCCCACCAGCTTCCAACGCCTCTGAAGAAGTCACTTCTGGTCCCGAAGACGTCATTTCTGGTTCCGGCGTCAATGTCTTCACTTCCTTCACCGGCCTTTAAAGCCGCCATCTTACCTCCTCATAGTCAATTCTGTCTTGGACTCAAACGAGTGAACATCTCTGTTCAATTTTTCAAACTATTTTGCACCCATGGATTAATATACAGGTGGCTGCCCCAAATCTTTATGATGTCTGTGTCTCACCTTTATCACATAGTGCGCTGTATTTGTAAATCATATTGAGATGGTGTTTGTTTTCAAAGGGCACTATAGCAAATGGGTGTATTGTGTGCTCTAAATGGCTGAAGTCTGAAATGAGAATGGAATCAGGAGACAAATTAAATTAGCCAAGGTCGAGACTGAGAGTTAAGAAAAAAAGATCAGAACAAGAAACCAAAATCATAGCTAGCAGGACATTGCAGTGGAGTCAAACACCAGTACTGTACTTTGTAAACAGAGATAAGACATACAGTACATTGAAGAGCATTAGATAGACAGAAATCGATGGAAACCTGAAAGATATTCAAGTGAAGGCTCTATGTTGTACCCAGAAACTTGAACAACTAGCAGAGGTGGACAACATTGGCCTTTATACCTTCATTCCGGTGATGTCACGTGCCGCACGCCTCCTGTTGACCTTACCTTGCAATGGCATAACAATTACCAACAGAATTCTCCCAAAATCTGCGGTGGGTTGGCACCCTGCCCGGGATTGGTTCCTGCCTTGTGCCCTGTGTTGGCTGGGATTGGCTCCAGCAGACCCCCGTGACACTGTGTTCGGATTCAGCGGGTTGGATAATGGATGGATTCTCCCAAAATGTGCATAAAAAACGAAGAACGCCTTTTTTGAAACATTTCTAAAAACATGTTGAAACAAGAAATACATTTAATAACTGTATTATTTTCATTAGAACCTCAGAAAATGTTTTTATTTTCTTCTTAGGAACCAAAAAACTATTCAGAAAAATTAAAAACCTAATGCACATCCTGACAATAGGACTGTAAAGCAGAAATGCCATGGATCTGCTGCCTAGTTTACCTGCTGTGCCCACAGCCTAACTGGAATTAGAACACAAGACGTCAAAGAGGCGACCATTCAGTCCATCACGTTAATCATTTTAGCTCATCTCTTAGGCCCGATTCTCACTACCACACAAAATGCAGTCATTAGTCTCCAGTTTCACTTCTCTTCCACTCTCCCAAAAATAAAGACAGTTGATAACGTTCCCCAGAGCTGAAAACACTCGCTCAGCATTGTGCTGTACACGTTGTAATGTAACCCCTATTAGGTGTCCCCTCTCTGATTGGTTCCTGCTCATTCCGACATCTCCTTTGCCGATTGGTCCCCCCTCCCCTCCGCAGAAGAAAGCCATACTTCCCCATAGCAGACACAGGAGTGTTGCTTTCCATGGCTCTTATTGTGCTGCTTACCTGTGTGCATTTCGAGCAGATTGAATGCTACAAACATGCGCAAAAGGCAAATGATTAACCGATTGCTACAGTTTTGCAATAGATCCCATGCATGGCAGCGCTACTGTCCTTTCAAGGGTTTTTTTAGGCCAATACGTTCAGAGAACATTTTCATTTTCGGTCATGCTAATGTGGATGGAGATGCTGTTTCGCTGTGAAACCGCTAGTATGTACAGAGATCAATTTTAAATAAAAATATAGGTGAACTTGTGAGTTTGTTTTTATGGTATTTGTGTTTTATTATTAACTACAAAGTGGGAAGAGGCCACTGTGTTTGTCCCCGATTGCCAGCTCTTCATGTGATGCCCACTAATCCGAGTGTAAATTACTGTTGTGTAGGTTAAGCAGTATGCGCTATAAACTCTGCGAGTACAATTAAGTTATTGGATTGTAATACAAGTAAACATCAGCATTCGGGTGGATAACCCATTTATTAGGCCTGTCTGTTAGTTAGGTCTGGCCGGGGATTATGGGTTTGTGGGTGAAGTCCGATGTTTCATCAGGTACAGAAGCCATGGACTTGGGATCGGTACCTGAAGGTAGGAACCATCCGTGGAAGGATTGCCAGCCCATCATAAGACACACACTTACCTCAAATGAATAGCTGCCAATTAACTTAATGCGCATCACTGGGATTTGAGAGAAAGTCCCACCCAAAAACCTGACGTGTGTTTAGGAGTGGGTGAGGAGGAACGGCAACTGTTTTTTTGGCTTTGTCAGCCTTGGTGTCCCACAATTCCACATGCACAGATTGCTAGCAGCTTTAGCTAGTAGATTATGACCCTTATTACTGCATTGAATAGTCAATCGTGCCATTAAATCTGTGAGAACCACTGAAGCAAAAGACACGAGCAGATAGCACTAAAAAGGCTGATGGGCCTCCAGGTGGCCTGGCAAGTACTGTCCAGAGTACTGTACGCTCTGTTTGAAAGGATTTAGGAAGAAGAAAAGATATGAACAGAGTGGAAGGAGGGACAAGTCATCGAGATCTTTGAAAAGGTGACCTCAGACACTGCTCCAACGACAGAGGGGTACCGCTAATGTCAGTACCAGAAAAGACAATGAAGAGAATTATACTGAATGGAATTAGAGATGTGGTGGACCCCAATATTTTGATTGATCATGGACTGACCAAACTGCAATGCTATGAACCATAGTAGAGCAATCAATAGAATGTAACTTCCCATTGTACATCATCTTCATCGACTACGAAAAGCATATGACAGTGTGCACAGAGAAAAAAATTGGGAGACTGCTTCAGTATCATGGAATACCAGACAAGTTGGTGAACATCGTCAGAAACTCGTACAATGAAACAGTGAAAGGAGTGGTTCGTTAAGGTCAGTTAATGAGTTCCACCACCGTTCCTCATCAAATTAGTAAAAGAAAGGACTATGAAGACATTAACAGGTAAGAAGAAATGGAATTCGGTGGACGCCATGAGCACAGCTGGGGGACCTACAACCTGCTAACACCACTGTTTCATACCCACCAGCAAATGAAGGATAAAACTGACATAAAGACTAAGATCTCAGCTGAGGTGGAATTGAAAATCAACAAAAAGCAAACCAAAATCATGAGAATAAATACCAAAGGAATGGAACCAATCAGAGTAGCAAATGAAGAACAGGAGGAGGTGGATTACTTCATTTCCCGTGGCAGTGTCATTGATAAAGAGAGTGGAACAGATGGGGATATAAAGGCAAGAACTGGACAAGCAAGAAGAGCATTTCATTGGCTGAGGAACATCTGGAACACAAAAGCTTTGACTTTACACTCAAACTGTTCAACACCAACATGAAAACTATTTTGCTCTATGGCACTGAAACGTGAGGAATAATGAAGACGATGTTTGAGAAAGATGTTAAGAGTGAGACGGCCTGACATCACAGAAAAGAAGAAACTATGGAAGAGGACAAAACAACTCCCCTCTATTGAAGAAATAACCGAAAGATGATGGAGGTGGATTGGTTGGACACACCAGTCAGGCACAAACATGGAACCCTCAGGACAAAAGGAAAAGGAGGCTACCTTAGGAACGCCTGGTGAAGAGAGCTGATGGCAGACATCAAAAGGACGTGATGCATCTGAAGCCAACTAGAGAGCAAAGGCCATCTCACTGGGGGAACGTGGCAGGAAGAGACTGAAGGCCAATGATGAAATTAAGCAGTTATAAACTCGGCAAGTACAATGGAGTTATGAGACTGTAATACAACTAAACATCTGCATTTGGTTCAGTAACACGCTTTTATGTGATGCATCTCTCAGTTGGTTCTGGCTGGCAACAGCGGTCAGTGGGGGGAGACAAGCTGTGTCTTCAGGCCCAGGCATTCGTGGACAAGAAACCAAAATCATAGTTAGCAGGGCATTGCAAATGAGACTTAGAATCCATTCCTGAAGGTAGGAACCATAAGGGGATGCCAGCCCATGATAAGACACACACTTACCACATATTTATAGCTGGAAATTAACCTAGCATTTCATAGGGTTGGCATCAGAAATAGAAACCTCTATTGGAGAGGTCTAAGCAAAAGAAACAAAAATAGCTACTTCATATAAAGATGGGAATAGCTATGGAAGAAGAATCCAAATCATATTCTGTGATATCATCTACTGTTAAATTCTGCTCTGTTCTTGTAATATTTTTATTTTACTATTATACTATATTGAGGAATACTGTTTTGTTCTGTGTATTTTATTGACTCCCTTCTTTTTGACACCCACTGCATGCCCAATCTACCTGGAAAGGTCTCTCTCTTTGCCTTTCCCAAGGTCTCTTCCATTTTTTTCCCTACAGGGGTTTTTTTTGAGAGTTTTTTGTTTTCTTCTTAGAGAGTCAAGGCTAGGAGGCTGTCAAGAGGAAGGGCCTGTTAAAGCCCATTGCAGCGCTTCTTGTGCGATTTTGGGCTATACAAACAAATAAATTGTATTGTATTGTGAGAAGAAGAAGAAGAATTAACCTAGCATCTTGGATTTGGAGTTAAAATCCAATCCAAATAACATGACGTGTGTTTGGGGGTGCACGACGAGGAGTGCCAGCTGTTTTTTTGGCTCTGCCAGCCTCGGTGTCCCCCTTAGGCCTCAGTCGCAACAGCACTCCACACTCACAGACTTTCAGCTTTAGCTAGTAGATTATGGCCCCTATTATTGCACTGAATAGTCAATTGCGCCATTAAATCTCTGAGAATCACTGAAGCAAAATTCATGAGCAGAAAGCACTAAAAAGGCTGGGGGGCCTCCAGGCGGTCTGGCAAGTTTTCAGGTATCCATGTATCATTGACTTTCACCCCGGCGGCCGCTGCAAAGTGGACAACCGGCCACCATCAGCTTTGACACCGGGTTATTTGTCGCCGAGGTTTGCCGTCCCTGTTTGCACATTAATCCAGTGACAATTAGGTGTCAGCTTGCTGTGCTTCTGTTTGATGATAGCCTTGGGCTCCGCGCTTCAAGCCCTAATCAGGAGTGTAAACTCTGCTATATTTCAATTTGGAAGATCGCTCTTCCGCTAAGAGGCCCCTGGCACTGCGATAAATAAAACGCCTATTTACTCTATCGCCACACTTAGACATCTAATGCACTTACTACCAGCCCCCTAATCATAGCCTACATTTAAAATCGACTATAAATCACGCCGCCCTCGGCATGATTAGTGAAGCCATTTATCCCCTAAAATATCCAAACAATGCCCCCCCCCCCCCCTACCCGCGGAGTGCAATGTGCTTTCTAGGAATAGTGCCATTTACGAGCAGCTCGTTTGTATCCCCTTCACAACGCTTTTTTTTCGTTCTTTCATTTTCTTTCTCACCGGTGTCCTTTTCTAAAAGTAACGGCACAGGACACCGCGATCGCGAGTAACGGAATGGCTTTCGGGGACGGGGGAGCGTCGGCTCTGCATGTTAATATCGCGGCTCGGTTGTTATAACAACGCGAAGCTGTCATTTTGTCTTTCTTTACGCGGTAGCAAAAAAAAAAAAAAAAGCAAACACTTTCTCTTTTTTAAGGCACATATTTATTTAAAACAAGCCAATGTTGCTTGCCACACCCGGCAACAAAAGACTCCAGCGGCCGTGGGAGGGAGTTAATCTACTCAATCCATGTAATCCCCCCAAGTTCCTTGACCGACCTCCAGCGGCTTTAATTTCCTAAACGGAGTGGATGTGAGTGAAGTGCGCCACATAATCTCTATTCAAACATTTTCCATATGACAACTGTTTACAGACCTCCCCAATTAAAGGCGAGTCACTTTCTATTTGGTGTGTACAATCGCGAACCGCTGGGGAACCGCGCTGAACAAAGGAGCGCCTCATTCCGATCAGCGCCCATCGACCACGATCTTCCTTTGAATCCTCACATCTCAGGTGGGGCCACGGGGATTAGGAGGAGGGGAGAGGGGTGTCAGATCGGAACAAAGCCAAATGAGATGCGCATTTCAATCTCTGCCACTAGCTGCCCGGTCGCCGCCTGCGGCCCCGGCCGCCTACCTGCCTGCGCTGCCCGCGCCTTAATTAACGGAGCGGACGGCGCACCCGTGCGAGCGCATGATTGCGCCTGGATACACTGCATCTGTGATTTAAAACTCTTTCAGCGCCTCGTCCACAAGGGAGGATTTTAAATAGGAAATTAGCATTCAGATAGAAGTGTGCCGCTCTGGCTGGTGAAAAGGCGGAAATATTAATGATGACCGCGCGAGGAGCCCAGCTTTAAGCACCCCCCCCCCTTCTACCTCCACTTTGGATCCACACGAGACCCGTCGAGAAGGGTCCCGAAAGAAAAAGAGAAAGAACGCCGCGGTGGGAGAGACGCTCCGAAACGATCTGTGTGCATCTAGGAGGGCAAACAAAATAAAAGAAGCCAGAAAACTTCCTAATATACCAAAGGCCGGGGGCTCCGAGTTGTGAATCCACTTGCGTCATCATGTGTGCCAAACTTTTTTTTTTTTTAATTTACACAAATGATGGCTTTTAATCTGAAGTTTATTTTCAGTGGCTTAGATTTTGAAGGAAAGACGTCAACAAACAACCTCTGTCCAGTGTGATACATTAATGAGTGAGGCCACTGCTCCTTAGTCAGCACACTGCATGTTATATACACTCAAAAGTTATACTGACAGTTAACACGGCGACCAATTGTGAGCACCAGTTGTATGGCCAGAATAAACATTTATATACAGTAGTGCTTTATAATAAGCAGCAAAGTGCTTCATATGTACAACCTGTTTCAGTATTTCCGCAGTCGGAGCGTGGGCTGCTTCATCCTGAGCAAACGGATATTTTGTACGGCACTGTTGTTAAAGCAACGTTGCCCATCTGTAGTATGGCACTTCAGACACTGCCCATGGCGGAGTGGTTAAGGCTTTGGACTTGCGGGTTTAAATCCTTCTCCTGACACTGGGTGCCCATGAAGCAAATCACCTCCCCTGCAATTGGAAAAACAAAAGAAACGTAACCAAATTTCAAATAATCATATACAGTATATAAACGTCTACGCGTGGAAGTGTTTGCGTGTGTGAGTCTCTGTCCGGCCCGGAAGTGAGAGGTGGAGTCGGGTTTAGAGCTCCGCCTCCGAGGAAACACTAAACTCGCATAGCTGCTAATAACACAAGCGAGGCCAGCACATCAGCAAAATGAAACCTCAGAAGAAAGACGAAGTCACTTAGCCGCTAACATCGGCAAAACGGTCTCCCTTTAACTTTTCTTTGTGCCGCTAACACACAAGCGAGGTGAGCACGTCGGTAAAACGAAACCTCCTGGGAGAGAGATGCCCAGAGTAGTTCCTGGAGGTTTTTTTTTTTTGTTTGTTTTTTCTGTCCTTCCTGGCCATCGGACCTTACTATGTTAACTAGTGTTCCCTAATTTAAATTATTTATTTTGTCTTTTTTCGTCACGTAAAGCACTTTGAGCTACATTGTTTGTATGAACTGTGGTGGGCTGGCGATCTGCCCGGGGTTTGTTTCCTGTCTTGTGCCCTTTGTTGGCTGGGATTGGCTCCAGCAGACCCCCGTGACCCTGTAGTTAGGATATAGCAGGTTGGATAATGGATGGATGTTTGTATGAAAATGTGCTATATAAATAAATGTTGTTGTTTCAATAACCTGACATCTCTACATTTCAGTTTTTTTCTGACGATTTCAATAGTTTCAAGGACCCTGGGCTTTTTACAGCACAGGCTTACACAGCTAGTAAGTAATAATAAGGAAGTGCCTGGTTGAAGTCCACAACATCATTGCAGGAGGCTGACCTTGTAGTTTAAATGCCTAAAGCCGCCACTGCATTATGCAACTTCTAGTTGGAGGGGATGTTTAACTTGATGACTGCACACTTGTTGGATCCTCTCGCTTTAAGGATGTCAGATCACACGACTAGTAATCACAACACAAGATAAATTAGATTTTTCGGTGATGACTTTCCAGCCCAGTTTCATATTTCCAAAGGGTTGCAAGCTCACCCCTTTTACTTACAGTTAATAGATGGAGCCCATGCTGAATACTTCAGAGGTACAACAAATTCAGCTGCAACTTCTACCCTTTTGTTTCTTTTTTAAGGACACGAGACATCAGACAGACGAGCCTCTCTTCTGTTTGGGAGGTCCAAATCAGTCACATTCCCTGTTTCTCATGTCACAGTATGCAACTTCTAGTCGGTGGGGATTTCAGAATTCATGACTGATGTCATATAATCAGGGCTGGTGTCACCATTAAGGCGAATTAGGCATTCACTTAGGGCATAGATAATTTGGGGGGAGGCAGCCACACAGGTTAGCTACTGAACAGTTGGTGGGGTGGCACGGTGGCACAGTGGGTAGCGTTTCTGCCTTGCAGTAAGGAGACCTGTGTGGAGTTTGCTTGTTCTCCCCGTGTCTGTGTGGGTTTCCTCCCACAGTCCAAAGACATGCAGGTTAGGTGCATTGGCAATTCTAAATTGTCCCTAGTGTGTGCTTGGTGTGTGTTTGTGTGTGTGTGTGTGCCCTGTGGTGGGCTGGCACTCTGCCCAGGGTTTGTTCCTGCCTTGCACCCTGTGCTGGCTGGGATTGACTCCAGAAGACCCCTGTGACCCTATGTTAGGATATAGTAGGTTGGGAAATGACTGATTGAATGACAATTGGTGGGTGCAAAATAATTTAGCATTGGCACAGCATATAATACAACTAGGAACTGAACCAATCGAGTTCAGCCACAATCTATTTTTTTTCCTTTTTTCATTCTATCATGGTGTGTAAGACATGAGACATCAGACAGACAAGACTCTATTCCATTTGCAAGGTCTAAAACACCTGCATTCCTTATCCCTCGTTGCTTCATTATATGCATTGAACTCTGGCTAAGTGCTCATTGGTTCTGAACTCTCGCACACACACAGAACCTGACACTTAAGATGTAAGACAAACCAGTTTGATTTTGTCGAGACGAGTCAGCAACTGGTCAGACTGAGTCGCTGGGTATGTCAGACTACACAACCGGTGGTCACTGGCACTCCCTCAACTCACTAAGTCTACAATTAAAAAAAAGCTGAAAGAGTCGTGTAATGTGACACAACCTCAATTCAACTGGCCACACCATATACAACACGCTCTATCTGGCTTTTACAGTAGTCAGAATTGAGAAGTACAAACAAAACGCATCCATCCACTTCCAGGACTGACATTTTCCAGGGGACAGCCTTGGGAGAAAGAGAGGAACCACCTGTGGATCACAAGGCTAACTCAGACACATAAACTCGCTGATGGTGGGAGAGTTTAGGATTCCCATGAACTTCCCCCTGTATGTCTTAGGGCTGTGGTAAGGAAACAAGTAATGGAGAAAACCTACCTGCACGTGAGGAGAACATGCAAAGTCCATGTCCTAGGATTCAAAGGAATAGTGGATTCTCAAGATGGATTCAGCTGTGAATGTACCAGTAGAGGCACACTGGGATGGTGCTAACTCTAGGAAAGTAAAAAAGAAATGGCATAAACTTACAATGTTGAAAACTCCATGGCCTGTTGAAGTACCTGGGCAGTAACATGACTAGAGTCATTTGAGTTTTTCACTCAAGGAATTCAGATTCGAGATAGAAAATAGATGTCACCTTGGATTTCTGCTCGGGCATGCGTTCATGCTTTCAAAACACTTTTTGATCTTCTTACATATGTATTATGGCTGGCTGTTGTCTAGCCGCTATTTCCTGTCGTCTGCCGCCTGCGTATTCACCGACTTCACCTTGGCTGTTGTTTTTTGGTGACCAGCATGCAGACAAAAAGAACTGTTACTGGAAGGAACACAAGCATTTTAGGTGCTGAATGGATCTGATTAAAGCCACAGATCAGAAAGTGGTTATAACAAACTGAACATTTTGAAACAATTTGAAAAAGAAGACGACCAGGGGTGTACCTACCTGTTGACTAGAACCACATAGGCTAAATAAAATAACTGCAGCTGACATCAGAGGCTGTGATGAAAACCTCTAAAGCAGACCTCACTGAAAGCTGAAGATATCTCAACGCAGTGTGGGCCCCAACTGCACGGCAGTTTACTGAAACATCAGCCGAGTCCTGCAAATCCTGACCCACCCTCCAGAGCCGCTATCGGCACAACTAGTAGCACAATTTTGGCACAAAATGCCCCCCTGCCCTCCCCGGTAACATTTTGTCATAAATCTACCAAATCCCATCCTGTAATGACATTACAAACTCAGGACCCAACAACCCCGTAATCTGCCAACAAGTCAACTTAAAACTCTTATGAGTCCGGGTTTTACTAAAGCAAATTGTCAAAAGCCATGTGTGTACACAGTTAGGTCTTAACTACACATGCAGACATGGAGGCATTTCATTGTTTTATAATCAAACAACTGAGTTTGCTAAATTGTTTTATTCTAAACTAGCATGTTCATCCTGTGCTGAGAAGTGATCTGCCATTTTGAAAGCAGGGACACTGCTGAAATTAACATCATCTGGGAACAGAGAGTTCACCTTGCTCCAGATCATCTTCATCTTGCCCAACCACACTTAACATAACTAAATGAACAATTTATTTTTACCCTCCATGGGTAAAGCGCAATGAAAGCAGAAATGAAATGAATTGACTGTGTGCCATACCCAAGTTACTGACTAAACTAAGCAGTTACACAGCTAGCCTGCCAGCAAAAAGCCACATGGAGTTGTGTAGTCGTGTTGAACTACAGGGGAGGGAGGTGAGAATGTGAGGAGTCTGCAGTAACCAGCAGCCAGCTACCACTGTATCATCTGACGGACTGCGGCACTGTCAGGCCATTTCATCATTACATTCCAAGTAGACCTCCATCTGATGAACATGCCAGACTTTGGTGGTACACTAACTGATGACTAAGCTCAGAGTATGCGGCTGCACCACTGGTGATGCCATTAATTGCGGTGCACGATAGCAGAGTTGGCGTCTCTGCATAAACTTCAGCCTTGACTATAATTAGTATTCTTACAGCTTTCTGCTGTCACACTATGTCAACCCACTTCGTCACATAACTCCCTTCTCCCCCTCAGGGCGTGATGTCATTTATGGACAGCCAATTTCTTACTCCTCCATTCTGGTAAACAGTACAGGCTCATCAGCATTCGCAACAGTACATTCAGCTCCAACCCATTCGTTATGTAAGACATCAAGCTTTTTTGGTGTTCCCTAACCCTAACCTTTATTTTTAGCCAATTTTTGGACCATATTTTGCACAGAAAACTAAACCCTTCTGATAAAGAGCAAATCAACAGGTGTCTTCTGCATAAATGACCAGAGGGACTTGAAGTTGTGCAGAACACATCAACCAAACTCAGGGCTTCCTCCACTAAATGGGTCAAAGTTACTCCCTTCCTTAAAATTTTGAAAAAACGGGGATGGATAATGTGGGGTGTAATTTATGCTAGGCTGCTAATCACAAATGTGACATTTTTTTATATTTGATTCTTTACCAGTGGTCCTAGCTTAGAAGATTAAAGATACAAATTTCAAACATAAACATGTGGGGTATTTATTTTATGGTGAATGATGGTGATGCTATTTTTTGATTTCTGATTATTTACTAGGGATCTAGCCCACTATGGACCTCTATCAGAGGGTGAAAAATAACAAATCTCCTTTACAATCGAGAATATTTAAACTTAAACATTTAAAATGCAATACACATTCTAACATTTGAAATATATGACACAACTATTCTTATTTATTACGTTCTTCTACCTCATGAAGTAAATCTTTAGATTTCTTATGAACGCCCCGATTTTTTTTACATTCACTGATCCATCAATTTCCAGGATCTGCATAACTTTATCCTATGGACTTCTGCCCCACTGCCGTATGCTGACTGTGGTCTCGAGATCTCCTACCACCATCAATCAGATGCTTATCTTGTGAGTTAACTGTGTGCAGCAGACACCAGTAACCGCTGGCTGAGCCTCAGATACCAAGAGACCACCCAAGGACAAGAATTCAATTATGAAACTAACCAAGGGGAACTGTTTAGAGTTAATGGCCTGTGGCACAAATTAAGGTTTTCAAATCAATTGTCTTAAAAATGGATCCTTTGTTTTCCACTTAAATATTGCTAGTTAAACAGATCTTATAAAATCTCAAAAAGGACTAACAAGATTTGTTTCAGTCACTGCCTGTCCCTCAGCAAAGCTAAAATTGATGTAAAGCTGAGTAGACTTGTGGTTTTCTCAAATATTAGCAATATATTTTGGATAATTTCATATATACACTAACTGTATGAGTTCTCTGGAACACTACATTAATACTAAGTTGGGCCTCCTGTTGCTCTCAGAAGTAGCCTCAGTTCTTCATAGCATGGATTCCAAAAGTTGTTGGAGACATTCCTTTTAGATTCTAGTCCATTGTGAGTTAATTCCATAATTTAGCTTCTGCAGATTTGTCAGCTGCACATTCATACTGTGAATCTCCCGTTTTACCACATTCCAAAGGTGCTCTTGTGTATTCAGATCTGTTGATCAGGAAGGCTCCTGAAGAACTCCAAACTCGTTGTCATGTTTGACAAAACCAGTCTGAGATGACTTTTGCTTTGTGACATGGTGAATAATCATGCTGGAAATAGCTGTTAGAAGATGGGTAATCTGTAACCATGAAGAGACGCTTGTGGTCAGCAGCGATACTCAAATAGGTGATGATTGACTGGCCCAAAGTATGCCAAGTAAACATTCCCCACACCATTATACTACTACCACCACCACCACCAGCCTGGATTTGAAGATCCACCTCCTCAAATTATTCATTGGTCAGCAGTCCAGCCCATTAACAGCTTATTCATTGGCTAACACTGCGTTTCTCATGATATCCACCAATGAGAGACGTGTAAAACTAAAGATTAGAAGTTAATGAAAAGGGAAGGAAAACATTATCAGGAAGAGAATGCCTTGTACTTGTGCACATCCGAGAAGCTTCAATGAACAGAAGGTCGAGTCACCTACGTAGTTTCATTGACTAAATAATCCCAACATACTCCAGAAGGGGACAAGAATATAAATGTAATGGCAGGAGACAGGTCTGCAATGATATGCTTGTTCACGTGCAAGTACTTGTCATTTTCATTCAGGACAGCATTTTTTTACGGAGGTGGTTTATTCAGCACAATTTGAGTAAAAATACATGTGTTTGAGACATTGTAAGCATAGGACCGGATGACTTGCCATGTGAATTAAGTGACACCAGTAACATGAGATTTTCCTCATGGATGTGTTGTGTTGTCCAGCATTAGTCACCACAGACCATCAGAAACGTTGACATCTTTCATTCTGAAGGAATATATGAAGTTAAATATTTTACTCATTTTACTATATATATATATATATATATATATATATATATATATATATATATATATATATATATATATATAACACCCAGCATATGCAAACTTAATAAGAACATGTTCATAATGAATAAAATTTTACAACCAATACCTCCCCCCTTCCTGATCACATTGACTTAGCCACCCCCCATGTAATTTATGCTATATATTACCTTTGATTCTTGTAAGTCTAAGCAATATCCTCTGATGAAGGCCCCTGGCAGGGGCTGAAAGCTCAGGAATAAAAACTACTTTATGATACGGGATTCATTTTCTCCCTTTGTGGATCTCCAGCGGCAAATATGCGAGCTCTATCACAGACCTGTATGTATGTATATATATAATTTATATATATGTGTGTGTGTTTATATATATATCCCGGACCATCGAGAAGAGCGCGAACTGACGACATGAAGAATTATCTTTGCGCCGAAAAGGAATCGTCCCCGCATAAATCAAAGTCATCCAGACGATCTGGATCTGCATAATTAGATCTGGACCACCCTGTATATATGAAACTTCGTATGTCGAGACATCCCGAGGACCCCCTGTACACACACACACACATATATATATGTACAGGGGGTCCTTGGCTTACAACGTCTCGACATACGACGTTTCGAGTTTACAACGCTCACTCCCATAAAAACTTTAAAAAAAATTGAGACGCGAGTGTTTTGGCTTACGCCATTAGTGTCGTACTTACAGACTACGTGGGTGAAGTAGTTTGGTTGCACGCAGCAGAAGAATACGCAGTAACATAGCGCATGAGTGAGGGAGTTGGTGAACTAGTTTGGTTGCACGCGGCACAAGTGTTCTGTTTGTGTAGCTTTGTTTGCCGACTTTTTGGCCCTTATCATGGCTCCTAAATGAAAGTCAGAGTCTTCAGATGCTAGTGCTTTGAAGAAGAGGAAAGCCATCACAATGGAAGTGAAATAAGACATTGTAAAGAGATCAGAAGGAATAAAGGTAAGGAATTTTTTTTACACTCGTTTTTTTTGTCATTTTTTCTGTTACTACAGTAGTGTACAGTACAATATATTTATGTCCTTTTCCTTTGGCTTAGTTGTGTTTTTATGTTCTAGATTTTGATTTTCCAAATGTGTTAGGGTAGGTAAGTGACTTAGGCTAGGGTGTGTTTCGACTTGGGGTTACATCACTGTTGTAGGTACGGAACTGTGTCATAACCCGAGTGACCCAGTGTACTGTATATATATAATGCATAAGATTTTTGTGTGCCAACGTGGTACATAACTAAAGGAGACAAGCGTATTTCTGCAACACATGCCTGCTATTAATGACAGGTATAACGGGACGCCCCATTTATTGCTCAGTTCAAACAATGAAAAAGGAAATTTGTAATAAAAGAATTTCAAAATCCTCCATTGACAAAGATGGTCCCTGATATGTTTTTAAGATGGAGCTCAGTCCTTTTCAAAAGTAACTCTGTAAATGAACAGGGACTTCTGGGAAGAAAGCAACTTAAGTACCATGAAACCAGAAGAGGCAGGCTTGTGGCATTAGAACTGGAAGTGATGTTGATCATCTTCTGGTGCTTTCTTAACTTTAAAGGAACCAGAAACTATGGAAGAGGTTCTGCTTCATTTTCTATCTTCCCCCGAGTTTCACAGTACCATTACCCATAAGACACTCCAAAAGGCTCACATGTATAGAATAAATGTACTTTATGTTGGTAGAACCCTCTCATTTAAACATTTTCCTCTGCCTCACTCTGCACCCATTACCCCAGAGCCTTCAGGAGCCATTAAAGACAGAAGTTTCTAAGGTGGCTTTCCATCTGCCCATTCCATAGAAAAGCTTGGTACCAAGTGGCTGGGAGGGTTCTTGGCATTAAATTGGGAACCTTTCCTCACCCAGAGACAATCTGAGGGTCTTGTGGCCCCTTGTCAGGCTTCCCTCACACTTCTTGGAGGGGTTAAGCACTGTGATGATCTGTTGGGTCAACTGGCCAACGCAGAAGGTTTCCATTCACTCGGATGTTTCCATGTCTCTTCTTGCCCTGTGTAGTCCCGGAGCTCCGTATTTGACGGGGTCTACTGTCTCCAGCAGCCCCTACCTTTATATCCAGGAGTTCTCCTTTTCCTAATGTGGTTCTGTCTTTTTCTTAGAGATTTCATTACGATCGCATGTTACAATGGTGGTGCTCTTGTCTGAGGTAACCTCTCAAATGTCAGGCCATTTGGAAAAATATATGCAGAATCTCTCTGACAGATGAATAGAAATCAATTAAAATATTAAATAAAAGCATTAAATGTAGATATTGTGATAACATCTCACAAATAACAAAAATACTGCAGGTGCATTATGGGAGTTACACTGCAGGAATCCGAGTTAACTGTAATTGAGGAATGTTCTGAGAATCAGAAATAAGTGATTGATTTGTGGTAAGAAGGCATGAAGGTGAAATGGAAATGCAGCCACTTGGCTTTGGATTTACAATGTATGTGTCAATGGCAGGATCACTAAATACCTGCAGTCTGGCTTTAGCAGTATAGAAAGCATCAATGAATTGCCCCCTTGGTTTGGGGGTTTATGCTGTATCAGAATCTAATGAAGTCCTGCAGCCATTAGAGCTTCTGGTCCCATTTGGTGTAAATAAAAGTTAAGCCCGCTCAAACACCTCGTGAGTGTTATTCAATGAAAGCTTTAGACGAAGCCTCCCATCGACAGATTTCAGTGTCCCCCGGCCATTGCGGTAGGTCAGAGTAAACAGAGGAGATTCTGCTGTGCACAATTCAGCGCGCATGATGGCTTAAATATGAACCACAATCAAATTAGCAAATCGACATTCAAAAAATGAGTCCACACGTGGATAATTAAAGATGAGATATCATCAGCTCAGCAGCCACACAGTTTAAATATTCAGATACTACTGACCGGTCCTTGAATTTTCGAAGAACATTATTATCTGTCATTAGTGATTATTAGTTCATTGCATGCAGCCATTCATGTAATTTCTTCATTATTTCCATTGCTATAAAAATGTGTGCCACATTACCAATCTGTAAAAAAAAAAAAAAAAAAACTTGAAATGGGAAATCAATCAGCTCGTACTTTAAGAGGCTTTTACCTTTGCCTTTCTTGCTGAACAGGATAATGGGCAGGTAAACGACACATGGTGCAATTTGACCAAATGCAGGTAATCACGTGTTCTCTATGGATTAATATTACAGAGCATCAGGCCCCATATGCTGACCATACTCTCTGCAAAGCCATCTTCAGTATAGCCTGACAAGTGCCCTCTCGTGAGGAGATACTGTGAAAGTCATCTCTGAAAGAAACGGACTTCAGCCAGAGAACGTGCCTTATGGACCAGGATTCAAATGGCCAGGTGACCAGACGTCTTTGAGCCATCTTTATTGTGTGTCCCAACCTCCGATTCACTTCAGTTTCTCTTTGTGTAGCTCTCTTCACCGAGTGCAGGCGCAGAGCACTGTGAGACATTCTCAGGGAAAATGCAAGTACAATCTGCTAAATACAGAATTAGTACACATAAAGACGCACATTTGTTTAAACACACAGAAAACAAAGTAGAAAGTGACAAACATAAATGGAACTCAACAATGTCTTTCCATTAATTAATTGTTGAACTATGGAGAGGATAACAAAAACTTTAGCTAGCAGCACCCCTGGAGAAAATAAACCTCTGAGGTGGTGGTCCATGGTCCAGTTATAACAGGCAACATCAGACATGGCCAGGGTAATGGAGACCTCAGCTGACCAACCACCCACCCCATCCTGGGCATTCAATAGCGGAATCTGTGCTGGGCCATCCAACCTGATGATAGAACCTTTCCACCCGTTGACTCCAAAGCTCCCAGTATCTCAGATGACTTTTCCATGGGCAGGAGATCAGTTTGGACACAAAGCAGTGATACCAAGCACCACACCAGGAGATCAAGGTAAGAAACAGAATGTGCAGTGTTACAATGAAAAAACACTCTGGCAACAAGTTGCGATTGTCCCAGATTTCATCCCCACAGGAAAAAAATTGGACCAAGCAGAACAGCATCTGCATTAGTGACAGGCCCACTCATCCTTCAAACTCTCAGAGAGAAACCAATATCTTCCAAGATGGCCACCTACCTCAGTCCATCAACAGTCTGCCATTTAACAAAGGGAGGTCCCCATAGATTAAAGACTACATAGTTTACGATTTCCTACAGCTTCAATCATCATTACGGGCAGAGTGGTGGCTCTGAGGCTAGGGATCTGCACTGGCAATTGAAAGGTTGCCGGTTCAAATCGCGTAAAGTGACTCGACTTCATTGGGCCATTGAGCCCTTACCCTGCATTTGCTCCATTCTGGGTATGACGTAAATCTGCATCCAACCCAGCATGTAGGCCATGCAACCTGCAGGTAAACACCTGTGGGTTGGTCACAGAACTGGCACTCTGGCCACCATAAAAAAACACCATCTGATCTAGTGTGGTGCTGAGGTGTCAGCCGTAATCTGAGATCCTGAGTTGGTTTGCCATGTAATGGCCGCAGCAATGCGCTGTATCAGCTGCTTCCTCCTAACCCCGTCCTCCTATCATCAAGATCCTCTCAACAACAGTGGGGTTTGAAACAAAGAGGTCTGATAAGTCTGACCCTGCATATTTGCACTGCTTCTAGCAGCCATTCCTAGGGCCACCAGAAGACCACCAGAGGCCCTACACATGACCTAGAAAAACATAAAGAGAATAAAAGTGTAATCAACAAGAAAAGGACACCCAACAAGTCAGTTATGTTGTGCCAAAAAAGGATGCAGTAGAAGTATGTTAACTGTACCAGGAGATGAGGCAAAAATAAAACTCAAAAAAACAAGGAGGCGGTAAAAAGGCAGAGGATTGAGGTCTAAAGAAAAAAACACTCCGTAAAAGTTAAATGGATATTGTTGTCAAAACGCTAAAGTGCAGAAAGGGCTTTAGCCTTAGAAGCCTTTAAAAGAAAACTAACATGAAATTGGCTTGTCTTATATCCAAAAATCAAGGATGCCAGTGACGCTAACCTGTATATTGTCTTGGTGATGTCGTGTGATGGAACTCTCGCAACAATAAAAAGGCCCTCAATGAAGCAAAATGATGATCACCTTGCAATTTACAATGACAGAGGAAAAATAGGAACAAAATAATGTTACAAATTTAGAATGTTACCATCACCAAAAGAAAAACTATAAAACAGGACAAAAAAAGCTCTTATGTGAGCCTGACTTGCTGCTCCACTGACAGACTGAGGAGATCGGTCCTCCGCCACACTATGCGACTCTTCAATTCCACCCAGGGGGGTAAACGTTAACATTATACAAAGTTATTGTCTGTTTTACCTGCATTTTTATCACTCTTTAATTTAATATTGTTCTTTATCAGTATGCTGCTGCTGGACTATGTGAATTTCCCCTTGGGATTAATAAAGTATCTATCTATCACTTTCATTATATAGTGCCTTTCATTTTATAATGCCTATTTATCTATCTATCTGACTCATAAGTTGAGAAGGTTATGCTGACGTCACGCTACATGAACGTTCTTTGTTGTCGGCTTATGAATCGTAGCACTGATTATGTCACCTGTCACAATTTCAAGGAGGTGTCACCTAACAACCCACGAACAAGTCCCTAACTACGGGTGCTTGAGACAGCGGTGTAGCGGAGAAAGTAATGATTTGTAAACACCAATACAATTGCGTCAGATACGAACACCAGTGTGACAACCAGATTCCTTGACCTCTAAAACCCCGAAAACTAAGTTTCAAGTATTTTTTTTTAAGGCCAATGAGAAACTGTCAAAAATTAAAAAGAAACTCCGATAACAAAAAGAAGAATCCAAAATCCAGTTGGTGAAAAAGGCAACAAGTTAAAAATAGCAGAAGGTCAAGAGCCAAAATGAGCACAACAGAAACAGGAAAAAATCCGACAAAACTCTGTGGACGAAGGTTCAAAACAACAGCAGGCAGACACCAATTCAAACAAACAGAATTCTTTTATTTCTTACACTTGGTGAGTAGAGGGTCTTTGCCTTACAGAGCTCTAAGTGCAAAAAGCCCCCTCATAGGGGGTGACTTGCATTTTATAACAGAGATCTTCAAAGCAGCGGTTAGAAAAATAAGCTCAGTTTCATCCAAAGATCACAGAACATTCTTACACAATTTGTTGATTACAACGGAAAGCAGAAATTCTAGTCTTTTCTTATATTTTTAATCAAGCTTAACAGAAAACTTGTCATACGTTTGGCATCTTAATTGGACGATAAAGTAGCCAAGAACCGCATTCCACACTGGCAGCCCTACTCTATGTAAGCGTGCTTATTTATCTGTTATAATAATACCTAGCCATACAAAGAACATGCAGATTTTCATACAGAAGCTAGCAATAGATTTTAACTTCCATTCCACAACTCAGAGTAGACAAAAGGGAGCCACACAACTAAAGCAAAGGTGAATGTAGCAAACGGCTCACCAAAAAGCTGTGTCAATCACAGGAGTATGCAGGACTATCCTGAAAGTCGTACAGACGTATTTATAGGGAAAAGACAAAATAACAAATAATACAAAGCGATGTGCCCAACACAATCAAAACCAACAAGGAAAAAGGGAGGAAGAGATCCGGTGAACCGAAAGGGAATGCCACTCCACTGAAAGAGCGGCCTGCCAAGACTTTAATAGTCCCCAGGTGCCACAGAATTAACTCATTACGACACCTGAGGACAATTACGCCACAACTCAATTACAAAATGAACAACTATGGAGAAATACCATGAACTAATACAAGATGCTAAAGATAATAATTAAGCAGTATTAAACCAAAACAGAACATTACGCAGAAAATATAAAATACAGAGAAGCTAAAAATGTATAAAGGATCTGCAATAGGAAATGGGAGTATGAAGCCTTGGAGTTAGGACGTGGTTTGCACTCCCAAGCCTGGGCGATTCAGCGCCATGGGAACTTTTATGTCAGTCTAGGTGGCAGACTTAGAATGGCACTCATTTAAAAGATTCAGAGAAGCATAGCTTTAATATGCTGGAATGTTACTTTTACCGATCGCAGTCTCCACTTTTGTCCTCAGTTTTTTTGCTGTGCTTTTTTTCTTTCGCCTCCTTTACCAGGAAAATGTTCCTTCGGAAGCTTTTTCGTGTCTCTTTGTTCTGCTTTGGATTCATAATTGCTTGTCAATGAATCACTTGTTTAAAAGCCATGGCAGGAAAGAAAAAATGAGACAGGCAGTCGAAGTTCCACGGTCACCATGTCTCGCTTTTCAACAGCAAAGTGGTTGAGAGCAGGGTGAGATCTAATTGAAGAAGAACTCGCCGTGCAGGAGTGCCGCACTTCACGTGGCTGCCGTGCAAAATGGCAATTGTAAGTTCTCATTAGGCCCCCGCAATCCTCGGGCCAACCTGAAAAGCACTCACTCAGTTTATTGGGGTTATTTGGATAAATCATTTGGTGCTTTTTACGTTTTTTTTTTTCAAATTTTTTTTGTTCACATAATAGCAACCCGGTAACCTGGAAGCATTTATAATGCTAATTGGCCACTGAAAAGAAAGCCAATGTATTTGTTTGTTGTGAACATGAGAGGGCTACTTCAATTAGGCTGGTCGGGCTTTATTTATTTATTTATGGTTTTTTTTCTGTAGAACTTCTTTAAGTAGATCTCAAAAAATGACTGTCTGATTATGGAAGGAACATTCAAAAGACCAAACAGCTCAGGGACAAAAATCATCTTAAGGCATAGAAAGGATCTTCAAAAAGCCTCTGGTCTTCAAGATGCTGTTTTGTCTTTTTGTTTTCTTTGGCCCTCTGTTTCATGTAATATTTCTGAGAACTTCACCATTAATTAAGGCAAATATGAAAGCTGGCAGTAACAAGGGAGAAAAATAAAAAAGAACACACAGCTGCCTACCTTGGGTTTTGTAGTGCTTTGTTTGCGAACCCTTCTTAGGACTTGAGTAATCCAAGGCATCAAACAACTTCTGAAAGCTCCTCTGGAGTACTCCACACATTCATAGCATTCATTACAGAGACATGCCATTGTTGGCCATTTTTATTTTTTTCTCTTGTTTTCATTGAAGCGATTGATTTTGTTTACGGGGCTTTCTATGGTAAGCGGACAAAACCCTTCATGCAGCAAACAAAATGACAGAATGTTTAACAGGCAGCACAGCAACAGTCTACACCACTTTCCTCCATTTCCAAATTTGTGCTTTTGATTACAGGCATGCAGGGAGCCAGAACCTATCTGGGCACCACTGGTAAAGACAGATCTCGGGGTTCACTCACACATACCCTTACAGTCACCTCCTCCATCCAAGCCATTCCTGAACCAACTTATTCCAGTTCAAGGCGTGGATTAGCTTGAGTCTATCTATCCTGGTCACTCTGGGGGACAGTCTTCACAGACGTCTTCCTCCTTTGGCCCACATGTTCAAATCTCTTTACACTGGACAACAAATTTGTTTGCTTCCTTAAATGTTTTTGGTGATTATAATAGGCAGTGCCAAGTTGAATACAAGTTTACTTTCACAGTGCTGTATCACATATAAATTCAGAAAAACACGAAATTAACTTTTATTAAATTTAGTGTGTTTAACCACTTAATGATTCTGATACATTCATTTTTAGCTCAATTGAACCGATGCATTTTCATTTGGACGCTTCTCATTTCAGTGCCCAAGAATAGTCAGCCAGCACTGATGGACTCTACTAGTCCTAAATTCCCTTTTCCGTCATTACAGCGTCCGGGTGAAACCTTTCACTTATGTTCACCACTGACTTCACCAAGATAATCAGGGAAGAAGTCCAAAGTGTTTTTCTAGCGACATTTCGCATTTGTATGCTTGAGGCATGTCGTTAACCACTTGGACGCCCATTCAGTGCTCCGTAATTGCCAAGAAAATCCCTAACAACATGCCTTGTGCGTGATTTCCTCAGCCCCAATAGTAGATCTTCAGACTGATCGTCATTGGTAACATGTTTGATTTGTGGGACAACAAAAATGCCTTCCTTAACTTTGGCATCAGTTCATATCAAATATCCGAATATTTCACCTCCATTGTTCATAACAGGCATTTCAAAATACATTCCAACAGATGACACATCACAAACATTAACACTGAATATGCCCAATAAAGTGCAGCTGTCAGAAGGGCAAAAATCATATTATATTATATTGACAATACTGTGGAAACAATATTTGCCCTCCTGATTTTCTCTTTTTACACAATTTTTGAGACACAGTCAGTCCTAAATTAATGGTATCTGCGTTAAATTTACATCTTTTCTTTACTTGTGCAATTTACTGATACAACAGAATTTTCCAGCAGCACCTCCAGCACAATGTGAAATAGTAATTGCCCCCTTTAATAAATGGCTGTGTCACATTATTTTCCCCCCAGAGTATTTATTTAACAATATTTTATCAACCAATTTCGGACAGTGCAATAAGACAACTATATAATTGACATGTGGATTATATGCCACAAGTAATGCAAGTATTTTTTTTTCATGGGCGTTTTTAATGATGTTTGCTGTTGTTAAGTATTGGTGGACTGCAGGACCCCATTGAAGCGCATCGTAATATAAACTTTGTGATCGCTGCTCTCTAAAAAACATGACAATAAAAAATTTCACTGCCATCACTACAGACAAAACTAGATAAATAACAGACAAAAATGATGAAATAAAAATTATTCACATGGACGTGAAAGAGTGAGGATCAAGTGTCGTGGTTCTTTTTGTGTAGTTTTTGTTGTCATTCATTTTTATCACTAATTTTGTGTCATCATCATATTACTGTTTTGTGGGCACTATTACTAGTCACTGTTAACAAAAAGGATAAAAAGCCTCCTAAAAGACCCACAAAATAGATCAGGACTTTCAGCCCAGGCAGCCTGACCTCAAATATAATAGGCAGGCTTTGGCCTGCAAAAGGCCTAAAATAGTATTTAGACATTTAAAATTCCAAAAATTTGCCTTAAATGATCAAAATACACAAACACCGCAAAGGAAGGGGATCAACTGTCAAACCTCAGACTTGAGAGTCAAAGCAAACAAATAATCTTTATAAAATAAAGAATTGAAGTCTGAAGAGAAACCAGTTTTGAGTACTGAAAGACTCCCCTTATTCCAACCTGTGTCAATGGCAATGGTATTGAGTTCTACAGTGAATTGTTCAATTTTCTTAGTTAACGTTTAGCAGTTTCTGAAAAGGAATACATGAAGGACTGACCTAAACTCATTTCAGCAACTTGCAGGAGTGTCCAAGCAAGGCCTCTTGCCATTACAAGAGAAATTCTGTACATTGTATAAGAACATATTTTATATAGAACAGTTGTGACAAGAACAGGCCATTAAGCCCAACAAGCTCATTCATCGTGTTCGCCTAAAATAACATCTGTCATATTGAGGAGATAGAGACATGACAACATGAGTGTCGGGGCCTCTAAAAACAACCCATAAAGGCTGGCCAGTACCTGCACTCGCCTGTCCTGATGAGGCTCACCCAGTCCCACTAACTCCCAACTACTAGCAGTAGGCTTTGGCCTTACTAGGCCTAAAACTGAAGAAACTGAAAACTTGATTATTCCAGGTGTCTCATAAAAGGCAGAAACTGTGGAGAACTACAGCTGGTGACCAAAATGCAACATGAATCCTTTATTTATTTAAAAAATATAATAATAAAAACGAGCACAAAAGACAATCATAAAGTGAACAAGTCCCAATACAAGTATTCAGAAATTGTGAACCAAAAGCTGTAGCAAAATAGTGATAGAGCTGCCAACAGCAAACAAAATGGCAATACTCACAAACACTCCAAATAACTTCCACAAAATCCTGCGAAGACCTCCTCCTATTCAGAATAAATAGCCAGGCAAGGGTCTCAGCAGTAATGATGTCAAGGTGGCCCTGGGTCCTGGGGAATGATCCACACGCAAAAGGAGTGTCTGCACATTTAAAGAGATTGTGGATAACATAAATAACATACAAATCTGAAAAATAACAGTTCCAAATAACAAAAAAAATGAAATAGAAGCCAGCGACACAACCATGGATGAAACAAAACATCATCAAATTGAGTTTGAAGGTCCCTACTGTCTACCACATTACTTAATAATTTATTCCATGTGTCTTTGGTTCTTTGTGGGAAGGAAAACTTTACAACATTTGTGCAAAAAATGCCCTTAACAAATGGGATCCATTGTATTAATTACTTTCATAATTTCAGACACTCCACTCTCCAATTTCTTAAATTGAAACGGCTCACCTGCATTAGTCTCTTCTCATAGCTCATACCGCTGATGTTGCGTAACACTACCTTATTTTAATTGTTCCTAGTATTCTTCTTAATGAAGTTGTTTGTTTTCATTGTAGATCCGAAAGCCTGGATGCCAACAGCTGTGTGCCGCCATCATATATAGGTGGCTAACATTGACACAATTCTTCACATGACTCAAATCAAGTATGGCTGTCATGAACGACATGGCCATGGTTATGCAAAAACTGTCACAAAATGGCATCACCAGAACAGCAATAAAAATATAAAATACTATAAAAACAATTATGATTGGTCCAAATATGAAGTAGATTCATGATAAGATCAGATTTGGGTTAACATGATGTTAGACAGAGGAGGTCACATGGTAGCCAGCTGTTGCTAGGTAACGGGCTCCCCAGAACTTGACACTTTAACTGTAGATCCACTGTATTTCAATGCTCCATATTTTTCTAGGATAATAAATAATTCAACATAATGGGTATTTGTAACGTCTCAGTAATTGGTGAAACACTCTTTTCTTTTTTCTTTGTTGCTAACAGTAATGGCTTTTGTACACAACCCTTTGCATAATTGTTGATGCTGAGCCAATAAATAAACAGAACAACCTACAAATCTGAGATAATTGATTAATTGCCCTTGCATTAGTTTGGATTAATTGGTATGTAATGTTTTACAGTCATAAAATCAGCTGAAAAGGTTCCATTAACAGCACAGGGCACCAGAATTATTCTTTGTAAAAGTATAAATTCCCAAATGATTTGGCTTATTACAGTGTGCCAGTTCTGACTACCTAAGAAATGGCACTTGAAGTCTACGGGTTCAAATCCCTGCCAGCTGTGCGGCTCCCCTTGCAAACATCAATGCAGATGTTCTCAAGTGCGTCAGGAACTTCTTCAGCATGAATGGCACTACAGTAAATGAGATAGAAATGTAATTATTTAAAAGGAAGGAAGAACACAACAGCGCATTACTTGTCACTGCGTTTATACTCTTGGCACCTGAAGGTCAGTTTGCAGGACACCTTGTGATGTGTAGACCTTTAATAGACCTACCTATCCTGAACCTACTTTTTGAATGACGGGATAACGAGAAATGGGAGTTGGAGTCCCCATCAACAGCACTGGGTCTAAGCAGGCCAAGCTTTGATTAAGAGATAACTGAATCTTCAAAATCCAACCAGTTTCTCATAGCATTCTCTTGTAATATAACTACTCCAGACAGATTAATAGACAACCATTTGCACGATCACTGTTATAAAGTACAAAAAACGTAATGCTTTTAGGGTAACAGAAATTCACTCTTATCAAATATTAGAATAGGAAAAATCCAAGGGACAACTACAGTTGAACTTAACGCAAACATAAGAACCTGGGGGATGTAACACAACTCCTGGGCCTGCTGGAAACAGCGATTCAGCACCCATGTAGATTTAGTTGAGCGACAAGTAAGAAGAAGTGTAGAGATGGGTAAAGCTGACGTCACATTATGTGACTTATAGTCGCTGAGTATGTCAAACTCTTCGACTGTTGTTGCTGATCTCCTCACCAGACCATGACAAATTAAAGGACTGAAAATCACCACAGGTCACATTTACCAGTAGTACGTCAGACTTCCAGCACAGTCACACTTGCCCCTTTTTTTCTAACAGACAATCCAAGCTGTGGACTATTCAGAGTGAGTTACTGGGTATGTCACCTTACAGAGCCGGTCTTCTCAGGAGTGTGCCGCACACTGCCTCCAACTCACTAAGATTATTTCAATGAAGGCTATGACTGAAAATCATTGAAAAAGTTGTCTAATTTGACACGGCCTTTAGGAAAATGTAAAGGGTATAACACAAGGGGACTAATCAGGAAAGCCACCAAGGACAGCTATAAACCACATGCACTTCAGAAGGGGTCATCCACCTGAAGCTCAGTCTCTCCGGGCTCAGTCAGTACTTGGAGACCAACCAGGAAAAGCTTGGGTTCCTGCTGAAAGAGGTGTTGGTGAGGTCTGCAGGGGGTTCTTACCTTGTGGTCTGTGTGTGTATCCCAACACTCCAAGTGCAGTTACAGGTACACAGTGCTGTAAAAATGGCATCAACCTTTGGATGTAAAACCGAGGTCCTGACTAAATGTGGACATTAAGGATCCCTGGGCATCCTTTGTAAAGAGTAGGATGCATCCCGACGTCCAGGCTAAATTTTCCACCGTGGCCTAGTCATTCTGGCCCCCTAATCATCTCGTCTCTAATTGTCTCCGACTTTCTCTCACCACTTCACCACCTAACATCTTATGTGTGGTGAATGTACTGGTGCAAAAATGGCTGCCATTGCACCGTCCAGGTGGATGCTACACATTAGTGGTGGATGAAGTGGCTCCCCATTCGCTATGAAAAAGCAGTGGTTCCAGTTTCCAGCCCCCTCCAATGGCCTAAAACAGGACCTAGAAAGAGTCCAGAACAAATAGACCCAACAACAGAGACATGGAGGACTGGTGTTAGGAAATGGTAACTGGCTCCCAAGTTCAGTTTCCTGACAGACGTTATCATCTCTCATCTGTTTTGAATAGTGTTTGACTCTCAGATCCCGTATTTCTTCTTATTCTTCTGAACTCTAGGTCTTTATGTTCTGTAATTTCCTTTTGTTCATATTCTTGTTATTTTAAGTTATGATTTTGTTGAGCGACAACCCCATGTTGTATTTCGTGGGTGCTGCCATTTTGTGGCTCAGTTGCCATAAGTTGTAAAACTGTAACAAGATCTCCCTGAGCATATTGAGGACACATCCTGTTTCCATGTCTATCCAAGACTAGCAAAATACCCGCGCTTCGCAGCGGTGAAGTACTGCATTTAAATTTTTATCAAGAAGAAAAGTAAACCTTTTTAAACTGTGGGAAAATATACCAATAATTATTTGTTAAGGATCTCTTTGTATACCACGTTGTCAGTTCGGCCTGCCGGTTGTAATATGACCAAGCTGTGCGCGGAGCTTACTCTTGAGCATGCAATGTATGCCTCAAATCAAAGCCATGCTTTTGTAGGGTCTGTCCCTGAGACTTATTAATTGTCATCGCGAAGCAGAGCCTTACTGGAAATTGGAGGCATTTGAATTGAAATGGGAGATCAGAGAGTATAACGGGGATGCGAGGAATACAAACTCTCTCCCCTGAGCCACTGCCAGTAAAAATAGTTGCCTCGATTAGGTTCTTTTGCAGGTCTTCTAATTGTTTAATTAATACATTATTTAGCTAAAGTACAGTGACCAGATTTTTCTGGGGGCAACCTGGGACACCAGGCGGGGGGGCTGGGGGGGCAGAGACCCCAGAAGCCAGATAGACTTTAACAATGGAAATGCCTATTTTCGTGTTTCCTGCATCTTATTCTGTACGAGTTTCTTCCATTTGAAACAATCACATTATTAAACCACAAACATATACCCATTTTCAAAGTAGGGTTCTATACCATTGTATGCTATTTTTCATGAAATTACAGGCTAGATCTTGCCAAAAACAGTTCGTGAAAATTGACTGAAAGACACGCTTTCCTGAAGAGCAAATAAACTCATTAGTGTACATTATTAGGTCAGTTACACTTGCAGGATAAACGTGCTTCATTCACAATATTGCATCCCACGTACTTGTGCTACTGCTAGTGCATGTCCCGGCTTCAAAAGAAGAAACAGCAAACCAAATTCCAAAGAGGCAAGGGAAGAAGCAATGTCACTCTGCACTCTAAACTAAAGGAAAACACAGCTGTAAGTGTAGGGAACAGGCAAGCATCCGCAAAGGTTGTTGTGACTTGTGTCAAATATTCATTCATTATTAATATATAAATTAATATAATCAGATTCACAACTACGATGAAATTTACAGAGAGTGTAGTCTGCAGACTTGAGACTATACAGTAAAGTGTGTACAGCAGTACTTGCTTAAAGAATAAAGAGCTAAAATTAAAGTTAAAAAAAATAAACTTTGTCAGCACTTTCAATTTTGTCCTACAAAATAAATTGGCAAGTCTAACTCTTAAGTTTAAGCTTTAACTTCAGTGAAAACGGCTCACCTCGAACGGCGTATTGACGAGTGAATGACTGAATCAGGCATCAGCTCTTATATCAGGCTCAGAGCAGGAATAATAAGATAATTCCTGGCTCAGAGCGTAGCATAGCCAAAACGTGTCGTATCACAAGGCACGGCCGATACCATCCGACGATGCGTCTGCTTCCGCCTTCTCACCTTCCGTGCGTTTCCATACTGCAAACAATGACCACCAGCAGGTGTCAGACTCAGAAGAAGGTGGACTAACCGTCTGACGTCATGATGGGTAGAAAGTATGATTTGGAATCAGAAAGACTGAATGGGGTCTAGGCCTCTAGGGAAAAGTACGCCACAGGCCGGGACATTTCCTGAACTTTCGGGGACGCCGGGACGGGTGATCCAAAAATAGGGACTGCCCCGGCTAAACCGGGACGTCTGGTCACTGTAGTAAAGTACTTGCAGCCGTTGATTATTCAGTGTTGTTTGCCAGCGTGTCTGCTCTGCTCGTTTTAAATTGTCATTATTAAGATACAACAAAGGGGGAAAAACTGCACAGAGAGGGGGCAAAGTATAATGAAATCAACAAGAGAGAGTTTTCAGTGTTGTTTACCAGCGTGTCTGCTCTGCTTATTTAAGCATTTAAAATCTGTATAAGGCAGGCAGCCAACTACGTGGGAGGCCGGGGGACGCAGGACGCAACCCTGCCTCACACGGCGACCGAGCTGCAGGCTATGGATGTATATATGTACAAAAGTAGGATTCAGTTATGGCCGTTACGTATGGAATTTCGAAATGAAACCTGGCTAACTTTTGTAAGTAAGCTGTAAGGAATGAGCCTGCCAAATTTCAGCCTTCTATCTACACGGGAAGTTGGAGAATTAGTGATGAGTGAGTGAGTGAGTCAGTGAGTGAGGGCTTTGCCATTTATTAGTATAGATGACGCATAATTCGTCTAAAGCTTTCGTGAGTAGTTTCTCGATTTAAATCTCACGATTTGAGTTTTGGTTTGGTGGCATGTTTTGGTAGAATTCCTGGTGTTGAGGCTCACCAAGCTCTTCTGTTGAGTTTCATCTCCTGAACCAGAATCGGGTAATCTATTAGGTGACGTCATCTGAGGGGCGTCTTTTGTATAAGTTAAGGGGCACCTCCTCCGGACACAAGAGAGTTGTTGTCATACTCTGATGATACTGAGTGGGTGCTGTTACCCACTGGGTGTCACTTATGAGAGTAAAAGTGAAACCCATAGGGTGCACACTCCTTAAAGTCAACAGTATATACACAACAGTGTGCTGTTTTTTGCTACTGAAGGGACACACACTCTGGACTCAGAGGGGCACCCCCCCCCCATCCCCAATCTGCTTGTCGAAGTCCAATAATACCAACTACCCGCTATGGACAAAGAGGAGTGACGTTTGTGCACCCCACCTAGGACTCCAAAAGGCCGCACTGTCGTGATCGTTTACCCTTGTGTCCTGCCGATTTCCATCCTGAGCCAAAGCAAGTTGGTTTGCACAAACGTTCTCACTTTGAGTTCTCCGACCGCCTCAGTAACTCCAACTTGTGGAGGTTCTTTCACTTGTATCTCTCAATTGACCCAGCGTGTGGGTGCTGGTGTGCACCCCACAATGGACTGGCATCATGCCATGGCATCACATCTCCTGAATCATGTTGGTCAGAGGGTGCTAAAGCCTGCCCCAGAAGGAATGAGCCCTGGAGAGGACGCCTTTTCCATACGCCGGTGGTCGCCTGGTGTTTTCTTTTCAGTCTCTGATGCTCAAAACAAATCACGAGTGTGTTTTGTGTACCTCGATTTCTGTTTGATGGCTTGAGATTTGTTTTTCTATATTTGACTTCTAAATCTCTTTGGTAGAGGGCACTGTGTGCCCCCCTCTTGCTCTCTCTCTCTCTCTCTCTCTCTCTCTCTCCCCTTGCACATTATAACATTTTGAAAGATTTGTGCCGAGAGAAATCCTGGGAAGGAGCCAGCAGAATGAATAGAAGGAGGCCGGCAGGCTATTTGAATACTGATGCGCCCCCTCAGTTTCTTCCATTTTCATTAATGACATGCTCATCAAGGGCAGACAATGGGACCAACTGCCTCCCATTTGGTACGCGCCTGTCACGGTGTGTGTGTGTGCGTGCGGGTCCGACGCCGTGCTGTCAGGCCGTGGCTGCAGTTAGAGACCCGCGTGCTAATGAGAAGTGCTCCCTGCCGTCAGTGCAGACAGGTGCTTCCGTATCAGCGACATGCTCCATTCCCTTTCCCTAAACTGCTCTCTTTCTCCTTTTCCAGAGCCCTGTCAGACACCATGAAATGCAGAAATTAACAGCCCCATCATGTCGTGCAGGCTGCAGCTTGCGGAGAGAGCAGAAAATCAAGCTGTCACGCCGGCTGCAGTGATAAAGCCACAGGGCTCTTCTGCGTGGATGGCCTATAATAGCATGTGCCAGACAGCGAGATGGATCACAGGCCTGGCATATTAGCTTCAGATGCATTCTAGCACAGCTTTTAATGGCTTCTTTTTTGGTTTCGTGTTGGTCGAGGCCAAAACCCAGTCCTCATCTCGCATTCTTGAAAGCCAGCACTCGGTGGAATTAAAGTCGCTTCCAGATATTGCCTTCATTTTTGATTGTGTGCCGAACTCGAGGCGTTTGAACGAGAGCCTCGTCTTTGAAGGCGGATTTGAATTTTCAGGTTTTACGTTCTCGCTGTGTGAAGCTGTGACTGATGAATCAGTTTGAGTGCCGGGGCCCATTTTAATCGCCGGAGTCAGTCTATTTTCAGCGGTCGAGGAGTCAAACGTGTCCAGCTTATTCATCGCCTTCTCCTTGTCAGCCTATTCATTCTTCAAAAAAAAAAATCAAACTCCACACTTGTGAATGACTGAAGTCACCAGGAGGTGCCGGCAAGGAGGAGGAGGAGGAGGAGGATTGGAATGGAGCAAAAGTACACAAAGCTGAAAGATCTCAACACCACAAGCAGATTTGGGCGCAGCACACCGTGAAGCCTCCACGCTGAACCATCACTTTATGAGCCCACCTTTTCCGTCGGCAGGGAGCAGGAGGGGGACAGGATGATTGTCTGTCGATGGCACATACCCAATTCAAAGTCACCTTCACTGCGCACAACTACCTACCGACATCACTTTGGTGTAGAAGAAAATTGGGGTACCAGGAGAATATCGACATGAATCCAAAGAAAGCAGTCCATGGATCTGTGAGGCCATAGCACTAATTATGCTACAGTGCCACCCTCACTAATACATTAACATTCTTAACACGCCTAATCCAGCACTGAGGGTACTGTGGCAGGTCAGGCACAACACAACGCTCCACACAGCGCCAGTTCATCACAAAGCCCAGTGACACACACACCCCCCAGACTGGGAGAGAAAACATCAGGAGAACATGCGAACAACACCCAGGCACAGAACTCATCGTACGTTACTGTCAAATTACAGGCGGCTCTCCAGTTACAGATACAAAGAAGCAAATTTTTCATTTCAATTTAATTTCAATTAATTTTAATCTAGAGACTTCCTTTTTTTAAAACTTACAAGCAAAGCAAATTTGTTTTGATGTGAAGGAATAATTGTCATGGCTGGGAGTCTGAAAATACGTAAGTCCTAAAACAAAAGCTCTTCCAAAAATGCCCACTAGAGGGGGAAATCCTGTTGAAAACCCTGGCTAGACACAAAAAAAGTGCCTGGTAGAACCTTTATAAAAGTATAATATCAAAAAACTTCTTTTCAATAACGATGAAGCTCAGAGGAGCACGAAGGCAAAAGGATTTGCCCTAAACAAGAATTTAATACAATTCAACCAGAGTCCCAATGCAGAAAGTCAAAAACTGAGCACGAGGTGAAAAAAAAATTTACAATGAACCAAAAACACAAAGCACAAGAACTCACTGCTACCTTGGGCCGTCAAAATGAACCCCCAGCAACTGTGGAAGACCCTCTGGATCTACAGGGTAAAGGACAGCTTCTGGCAGTGACTGGGAGATGGCCCCATCTCTTGGTGGACCACCAAAAAACACATGGAACATAACACAAGCAAAAAAATACAGCAGATAATTAACATAAATAAAGGTCTCAACCAAGAATGAAAAGGACATCAAGCAAGACTTTAAACCCCAGGCAGGCTCAGATAGAGTCAGGTCCATACAGTAAGAATTTGGACATTGACACAATTTTCATCATTTTGGCTCTGTACGCCACCACAATGGATATGGAATGAAGAAATCATTAAATGATGAATCTGTAGACTTTCAGCATTAATTCAAAGGGGTTAACAGAAATAGTTAAAGTTATACACAGTCCCCCCATTTTCAGGGGCTTATAAATATTTGGACATTTGACTGATAAGCTGTTTCTCAGCCAGGTGTGAGTAAGTCCCTCATTATTTTATTAATTATTAAGTAGGTAGAAGATCTGAAGTCAATTCCAAGTGTGGAATTTGCATTTGGAGACTGTCTTTGTTAACTCGCAATATGAGGTCCAAAGAGTTGTCCATGAAAGTAAAAACAGTCCATCATTAAGAAAAGAAAACAAAATAAACCCATCGGAGAGATAGTAGAGACGCCAGAAGTGGTCAAATCAACCGTCTGGTACATTCATAAAGAGCAGGAATGCACTGGTGAGCTCTGCAACACCAGAAGGCCTGGACAGCCATGGAAGGTAACTGTGCAGGATGACAGCAGAATTCTTTTAGCCAAATCATGAACACTCTCTGGGAGGTAGGCCTATCATCGCCAATGTCTGCAATCAAGAGGAGACTTCATGAAAGTAAAGAGGGTTCACCAAAAGGTGCACACCACTGATAATCCTCAAGCATAGGATGGACAGATTAGACTTTGCCAGAAAAACATTTTTACAAAGCCTGTCCAGTTCTGGAACAATTTTCTTTGGACAAAGGAAACTAAGATCAATATGTAAAAGAATGTTGGAAAGAGAAGAGTATGGAGAAGAAAAGGAATGGCTCATGATCCGATGAACACCACATCATCTGTGAAACATGGTGGAGGTAGTGTTATGACATGGGCAGGCCTGACTGCCAATGGAAGTGGGTCACTGTTGTTTATTGATGATCTGACTGCTGGCAGAAGTAGCAGGATGAATTCTGAAGTGTACAGGGCTATACTGGCTGCTCAGCCAAATGCTGCAAAACTGATAGGCCAACACTTCACAGTACAGATGGACAATGAGCCAAAATATACTATGAGAGCAAACTGAGTGCTTTTCAACACAAAGAAGTAGAATATTTGTCAATGGTCAAGTCAATCAACTGACCTCAACCCAACTGGGCATGAACTTCACTTGCTGAAGACAAAACTGATGGCAGAAAGTCCAATGAACAAGCAGCACCTGAAGACAGCTGCAGTAAAGGCCTGGCAAAGCAACAGTAGGGTGGAAACTCAGCACTTGGAGATGATCATGGGTTCAGACTTCAGGCAGGCATTGACTGGAAAGGACCTTCAACAAAATATTGAAAATGATCGTTATAATCATGATTATTTTAGTTTGCCCAAATACTTTTCAGCCCCTTAAAATGGGGGGACCATGTATAAAAATGGCTCATACAATGTTTTTTTGTTAAACACCTTAAATTAAAACTGTAAGTCTACACTTCAATCACATCTTGATTGCTTCATTTCAAGTCCATCGGGGGGTGCATAGAGCCAAAATTACAAAAACTGTATCACTGTCCAAATACTTATGGACCTAACTGTATAATAATACATAGACGCCATCATTAACAGTGAAGAACAGCACTTATGTACCCAGGAGGCCGTGCCACAGCTGCCACCACACAGTGAGCTCAGTCATAAGCTGGCGTATTTCATATTGCATGAGTTGTCAAATAAATACATAAATGAAGAAATAACGGATAAGCAAATACATAAAGAAATAAGTAACAAAAACATATTTAATGACACATGTGCTGTTAGAATTTATGCTCACTTATCATTGTGTTTTTAATATATTTTGCCACATTTCACAATATATTAGGGTATTTATTTAATTTGGCCTAAAATATTCATCTGTAATTGTGGGCCAGGGTTTTGTATGGCTTCTCTCTTCTTGTTCTATGGTGGATAGACTTTTTGGGACATTTCCCCCTATAAATATGCAGCTTCTTTTTAACGTGGACTGCAGTGTAATGTCCAATTTTCTCTTACGCTGACCTTTAACAACACTTTGGTGCGCAGCCCACACTTAATTCTATATCTTGTTACTGTTTTAATGGAACTGGAGCAACCTCCTAACTAACGCACTTAGTCCCTGTGGGAGAATAAATTGAAATGCAACCCAGAGAAATGGACAATTAATTCAGTTTAGCATTCAAGATATTGATATTAAAAATGTAATATGCCAAAGCAAAAGCAAATCAAGACGAGGCATCCACACCATACAACCCAATAGTGCTAGATGTTCAGTATGTCGGCTGGCACTGTTCTTGAGCTCTTCTGCACCTTTTATGTATTTCAGTCACGGTGGCAGTGGAAGACCCCTTAATTTGTTCATTTGCTGACCTTATAAAGATTACAGCAAGCATCTCCTTCCTTATCCCTAGCAGCATCTGGTCCAACACCAGTCTCGACCCTTTTTGCCCTGAGGTGGCATACTGTCTCTTATCTGGGGCTCATAAAAATGGTTCTTTCCTGGTGGCCTGCTTCCCTTTTGAAGTTCATAAAATTAATGACATCAGAATTTGAACATGCTGTAGTGTAGCATTGCTTGTGTAATTTTGCCCTCAGAACCTCGGGGTTGTAGTTGGTGTGAAACCATAAACAGGTTCTTATCTCTTTTAGCACACAGCCAAGCAACATTCCATATAACAGCATTCCTGAAACTCTGGACGGACTTACTATGCCTCAGAGTGTTTAACAAATTTCATTTCATTTCAAATACTTAAAAAAATTATTCAAATATTCAGACAATCCTTATTTGATTACAAAAGCAAATGTAAACGGGGGAGACTTCACTGATAATATAGCAGGTTCTTTTAACATTGAAAAAGTAATAAAGGGTATTTTGTGAAATTCCTCAGGTTACACTCGGAGTCAAAGCAAGTTCTGCTGCACTTTGGAATTTTTGAATTGGAAATCAAACCCCACTTTCAGTTAGGCCTTTGCAACATGTGAGGCCTGCTTCTTGAGTTTGGGAACAGGCTGACGTAGATATATATTGTTCAGGCAAGTGTGGCGTCCTGGTCTGATTCTGGATTCCAGTCCGCAACCATTTTGTGTTTTGAGAGCTCTGAGGTACAAAGCAGTGAGAGTTGCAGGTCATTGAAAAGAAGGAGAATTTAGACTTTTACAGTTTTAACCGAATCGATTCCTTTGCAGCTTGATAACATTTTATACTTATGTTGTAATCTCCTCATTAGTTAGTTGTTTATTTTTTATTAAAATTGTTCAGCAGTAAAACGATGCACTGGATACCACCACTGCCTTACACAGGAAATTTCCACATCATAAAGGCTTGTGTCTCCAGTGACCCCTTTATGCAGCAGACGCACACATGTGGATTACATCAAGCATTGGTTCCTACGTTGTGTCCAACACTAACAGGACAGGCTCCAGCACTTCTTTATCATGTAATGGATGCACAAATGTTTGCCACTAATTTTTCACTTTCGACAGCTCTAGGAGACTGAAAAACAGCCTTCTTAGTTAATCGAGCCAAAGGAGAACTCCCAATGCTCAGGTCACTCTTTGAGTCAACAAAAACATTGTGGAAATGTCACTAGCAGCAAATGAGAGGCACTGGAAAAGTTTCCTAAATAAAAGAGACTCACAGAAACAGTGCCACATTGAGCTCAGGGAGGCGTTTTCCACAGATTACGTTGAGCTCGGGGAGACGTTTTCCACAGATTACGTTGAGCTCGGGGAGGTGTTTTTCACAGATTATGTTGAGCTCAGGGAGGCATTTTCCACAGATTACTCTGAGCTCGGGGAGGCGTTTTCCACAGATTACGTTGAGCTCGGGGAGGCGTTTTCCACAGATTA
>JANRMT010062835.1:29103466-29142737 GCA_026402145.1 Polypterus bichir lapradei | reverse complement strand
TTTTCCACAGATTACGTTGAGCTCGGGGAGGCGTTTTCCACAGATTACGTTGAGCTCGGGGAGGCGTTTTCCACAGATTACGTTGAGCTCAGGGAGGCGTTTTCCACAGATTACATTGAGGTTGGGGAGGCGTTTTCCACAGATTGGACATCCACCACTGTTTTCAAGTTTCCCTGAGAATGGATTACAGAGGCCGAAAGGTCATATCTTTATCACTCCTTGATTTGCATGTTACTTATTAGTAACTAAACAGGGAGCTCTGGTGAAGCATGCAGATAACATATGAAGACAAACACAGGTAAGTGTGAGATGTGCAGGTACATCATTTGTTTGTTCGTGTATTCATTCATTTTCCTGTTTCCACTTAAAACAATCTGGGCTTGTTGGGTTAATGAGTAATTCATTTATTTCTTGTCCAGACCACTCAGGCTTGTTGGCTGAGTAATTCACTTGTTCCTTGTCCAGACCCCTTTTGGCCAGGGTGCAAGTCCATCTCGCTACTTCATGGAGTCACAGAGCCAGGATTTGAACCCCAGCATCTGGAGTGGAGAGGCGCTTGAGTTAATCTGTGTGTCTCCTTGCTGCTCTTAATTATATAATGTGATTTCTGGTTTTAATGAGCAAGGCAAGTAAAGAAGTGAAATATAGATAATATATTACCTATTAATATTTTAATTAAGAACCTAAATCTAAAATGGCACATAATCCACAAATTACATTTAGCACTACAATCATTTTCATTAAGTATTTTATTCAACTTTCATTCTTGGATTCTGTTGTTAAATTGAGTGACTTATTACTTTTCATAATGCTATTATTATAATAAATTGCATAGCAATTATAATATTTCTACTTCATGTTATTTTCCTGCATGATGGTTGTCTGCTGTCTTGGATCGGGAACATTTAAGGACAAATTCCTTCTCTAAGCCATCATTTTCCGCTAATGCCTTCTGCCATAAGTCGTCATATAATTAAAACTGGTGATGGGTTCAAAATGTTCTAATTTAACTTCATCTTCTCAGGAAGGATTTGTAACGGATCTTCAGAATTTTTATTCACGGTTGTCAGGAAGGGACAGGCCAGACTCCTACGGATGGCAAGCTGAGAAGAGCGGAAGTCTACTGAGCCACCCAGGGCAACATGCAGCCCAAAGTCAACCATTTGTCAAAGACAAAGCGAGTGCTTTGCTCATGAGGAGAGACTGCAGGAGCTGAACTTTTGGCAGATGGAGATGAAGATGGGAAGTGTTTAACATCATTAAAGGAGTTAGCACGGTGGATTGAGGATGTTACTTTAAAATACATTCTGTAACAAAAACACGGGGATGCCGTTAGAAGCTTGTTAAGGGCCGATTTCACACAAATGTTACAAAGTTTTCTTCGCACAAAGAACCACAGACACATGGAAGAAATTACCAGGTAGTGAGGAGGGGAGCAAGACTTCAGGGACCTTCAGTTCTCGACTTGAAGGATGATCTTGTTTGGCTCAAGGGCCTGTTCTCATTTGAACTGTTCTAATCATGTATGGAAAAATTGTCAAACAGAAATTGGAAAGAAGTCATTTGTGACATGGAAATTCCAAAGGAACGTTCTAAAGAGCTGTCAGCAAAGCAAGCTGAGGTCAAAGAATGAAAGGAAGACAAACAAAACCCTAAAAATGAATTCCAAATATCAGGTACATGAACAAACAAGTCAAAACTCCACCAAAACAAAATCAGTTTAAGAAGCTTCTTGAGCCTCCCCAGCACTATGAAAAGAAGCATTGAGACTTTCTCTTGGGCACACCATGTTTACAGTGGCAACTTGACGACGTGACATGTCATTGGACTGGCAATGGATGTCGCTGCTGTAGACAATATGGTGGTGCCCATTAAACAAAATGGCAATACAAAAATGGCATAAAACATACAGGCAACAAATAAATCAAGCTAGACAAAATTTTGATCCAAATGACATATTTAAAATTATTTCAAACTCTACAAGTGATTCAGAATATTGATTTAAAAAAAAAATGATATGTATAATGATGACAAAGATATAAAGTTTAATGATATTAAACACAAGTCTTTCCACTAAATCTTATAATAAAGTGAATGCAGGCCTGATAAATGTTTCCTTTTCCCCAATTTATATCAATCAAATCAAATTCAATAAGCTACCACGAGCAAACAAAGCCTGACACTGGTGTCTCCTGAAGCTGCCTGCTGGGCACTCTTGTGTAGGACCAGACTGTTCATATTTACCTTTGTCCACAGGCTCAAATCCAGGTTGAGCCCCTCTACATGCCCCCCAGTGTTTTGTCTTTGTGTTTACACCGTGTATATTGTAAAAGATGCGACTGCAAGAGCCACCACCACAACCCTCTGGTGCCCATCAGCTTCTTAAACAGCAGGAACTTTGTATTGGAACCTATGCGTTCCTGTGTGGTGTAGACCCCAGGCCACTTGTGCTCCTTGACCATTTTTGTGTTTTGTATTCCTATCTTACAACAGGAGCTGTAACCTTTATGCAAAATATGTGACATGCGAAGAAGAACTGATGTGGTGAGAATTTCTGTATGTTTGGGAGCTCATGAGCTCCCTTTGTTGTTTCAAAGTGCTCTGGAATTCATGGGGGACCCCCACCACTTTTTCAATATGGTGCACAGTGTGGTACACCAAGGAGACGACTATGAAGAGTGATGTGGTACAAAGTGCAGGGTGATCGGAAGTTCACAGGGGACCCCCCGCCTTGCTGATTCGAAGTGATTGTGACTTCAGTTGGGATCTCCACCATTTATTGTTTTAAAGCAGTGCATGAGGAGTGATGGGGTGCGAAGTGCGGAGATCCATCTTCACTGATAATTTCTCCAGACTATTAACAGACTTGTAAGACGGCGCCAGTGATTGTGAGATCCACGCGTAACGTCCTAGAAGGAGGCAGACTATTGGTGTGGCTTTTTACTCTTGGTGTCTCCTTGCTAGAATGACACCACAATCGACGAATGAAGCGATTCACGTGAAATTGAATTTGCAGTGAAACAAGCTACAAGAAGATAATTTTGTGCAAAACTAAATTTGCAGTAAAACTCTGTGCTTTACCTCACATAAACTCCCATGAAACGCGGTTTAGTGTTATGGATGAGTTTGTTTTGACACTTCCTGCTATCTTAACGTTGTGTTTTTCTGGTCTTTTTCATTCTTGTTTTGGGTTTTGAATCTTTCTGAAAACAATGGTAATATTTTTTTCTTTTAAATCTAAAGGGAAATGACCAGAGGTGGGTAGAGTAGCCAAAAATTGTACTCAAGTAAGAGTAGCGTTACGTCAAAATAATATTACTCAAGTAGAAGTAAAAAGTAGTCATCCAAAAAATTACTCAAGTAAGAGTAAAAAAGTATTTGGTGAAAAGACTACTCAAGTACTGAGTAACTCCTTGATCATAATAAATGATTTATTTTGTAGAAATGTTGTAATAAGACAGACAAAAATAATGTGCAAATTCTGCTATTTCCAAGTAATAAAATAAAAAAATGAGTAAAAATAAATAACATTTTTACAAAATAAAGATGCACAAATAACACAAAGTTCCAAACCTCGGTTTTTCACAACAAAGCTTTTGAAGCCGATACCTACAGTAGGTAACATGTATGTTTGAACAGTGCAAACTACTTACAGTGACAAGATATACTGCACACTGACAGTATAATACTGCATATTCACTTGCCCTCCAAACAGCACAGCTGATAGAAAATAACATTAGAACAAGGCAGCTTGTGCACGTACAAGAAGTCTCACTTTACTTTGACTGTCTGTGTCTGTGCATGTTTGGTTAAAACGTGCTTGTTCTTCACTCAGTGAAGTGATGGTTTAAGCCTCAGCAGAAGTTGGCTCTCATTTTTCATGTACAGTGGAACCTTGGTTTGCGAGTGTTTTGCAAGACGAGCTAAAATTTTTAACAAATCTTGACTTGATAAACGAGCGAGGTCTTGCAATACAAATAGTCCGTATACGCTTTGTCTGCCAAGCATCATGTGATCTTAAATGAGCTGATGGTTCTTCTCTCTCTCGCTGCGGGATTGTGGGCAATCGTCAGTCAGCATGCCTCACTCATATAGTCAACATCCATATGAGCGTATACTGATTACTACAGCATTGTGACCACGTGTGCGCTGTGACGTGCGAGTCCTCGTCTTGCACCCCAAAACACGAAGCTGAGTCTCAATACTTTAGCGACACCATCTTTATTCAGCTTGAAACAGGAACAGCGCTGTTATTTATTGTAGTGGGATCTGCCACTCTCATATACACAGACACAGCAGTCAGGCAGTGTCTATGCCGCCACAGTTTGTGTGTGGTCATGTGACTGTACGGCTACGTCTGATTTGTGAAACGGAGCCATGTGATTATTGTTGCTACGTCTGATTGGTGAAACGGATTCTTGTGATTATTGTTGCTACGTCTGATTGTGAAACATTCATGCAGTAGATCCACTGGCGGCTTGTCTCTGGCAAAAATATAGCGTATCTAATGGGGAAAAAAAGTAACGATTTGAGTGTTGCCCAATGTAGTGGAGTAAGAGTAGCGTTTCTTCTTCACAAATGTACTCAAATAAAAGTAAAAAGTATTGTGCAGTAAAACTACTCTTAGAAGTATAATTTTTTTAAAACGTTACTCAAGTAAATGTAACAGAGTAAATGTAACTCGTTACTACCCACCTCTGGAAATGACCCTCTATCTGCCACAGCCAGGTGTTACATGGGCGTCCCCTTGGCCTGGTCCAGCCACTCGGGTCCTCAACAATAAGGGTCTTGTGAACTGGATCACTCTCAGGGAATCGCATCCCATGGCTATAGTACCGTAACTGGCGCTCCCTCACAATACAAGTAATGTGCCTCATTCAGGACTCCATAAGCAACCACTCACTCGACACAAAGTCAAACCAGCAGTACCCAAGGATTCTCTGAAGAGACACGGTACCGAAGGAGTCCAGTCTTCATCTCAGGTCACTGGACGGAGTCCATGTCTTGCCCCCATATAGCAAGACAGGAAGCACCGGGACTTTAAAGACTTGGACCTTCATCTTTTTGCAGAGAGATCGGGAGCACCACACACCCCTTTCCAGCGACCTCATGACCCCCCATGTTCTTCTAATCCATCTACTGGCTTCATAGGAAGAGTCACCAGAGACATGAACGTCACTGCCAATGTAAGTAAACCTCTCAACAAGGTCAACACTCATTCCATAGACAGACACACTGCTGATGGCCGTGCCTAAGAGGTCATTAAAGGCCTGGATCTTGGTTTTATCAGGACACTCGCAAGCCCAAACATTCAGAGGTTGGGACTGGACTGCGTGTCTGTCTGGGTGGTTGCCATCCTGGACCCAAACTGTTTCGTTATGTGGTGGGTGCGGCAACACACTGTACCACTGCATGCTCCCCCACCTGACCTGACCTGATAGTTCATGTGTTCTCAGATCTTGTTTTGACGCCATTTTGTTTGCAGTTGCCACAGAGTTGCTAAAGAAATGACCCAGGTGTGCGCGATTTCTGATGTCACCACTGCAATAAGATAAAAGGTCAGCACCGGACACCAAGATCAGATCCCTCCATGGAAACAGACTTTTGGCTCTGACCCTTGACTTCAATTTTAGGTTTTTCTCATTTGGTTTTCGTGTCACGTTACTGAGCCTGATGATTGAATTCAGCAGTTTGAGGCGACTGTATATTTGAAGTGTTTTTATGTTGTCGCACATGGCTTGGGGGGGTGATCCGTCCGGGTTGCCCAGGAGGACCGGAGGAGGGCTTATGCCTCCCCCAGACCACATGGGTGCGACCGCCCTGGTGCCTTTGGGGGCCACGGGTACAGAGCTTTGAAGTTCAACCCTATAGGGGCCCGTGGTCACTGCCAGGGGGTGCCCCAATGCCTTGGGAGCCCTTTACCTCAGCACTTCCGCCACACCCAGAAGTACGGTGGGGGGGTATTTGGGGGGTGGTGGGGTTGAGGAGCAGGGACACCCGGAGTGCTTCTGGGGATATAGCTGGCATTTCTGCCACACGGGGGCATGTCAATGGAAGATTGCTGGGAAGCACCTGGAGCACATCTGGGTGTGTATAAAAGGGGCCGCCTCCCTCCATTCGATGGCTGGAGTTGGATGGAAGAGGACAGAGCTCGGGAGGAGTGTGTGTTCACCGTTGTAAATATTTGTACAATAAACGTGTTGTGGTGCTTAACATGATGTCTACCTGTCTGTGTCCGGGCTGCTTACCACAATGTTTCAACAGTAAATCCTGAAAGGTTCCCTTTTGTTATTTTTGGAGTTTTTTTGTATTGCATTCCTCAGATAATAAAAGAGCAAACCTGTGTGTTACACAAAGGTGTTAATTGAGGTGCCAAACATGCAGGGATTTGACATGAAGGGAGCTGTAAATATTGTCAGGCCTGAAAAGAGAAATTTGCCAAGATGTCAAAGTGACACAAAGGAGGTGAGAGCAGGGCAGATGGAGAAGGCCATGCTGCAGTATACGGCGCTCTTCACAGGTCTGTCAGCTGCCAGAAATGGAGCCGTGAACAAGCGAACCCGAAGTTGAGTTCCAGTAGTTCAGAACAGGGCTGCACTGCTAATCTGCGTTTGCACCGACTTTTTTCCTCACATAGCTCTGCACTCATTTTATTCTAATAAAGAGTTTTCAGAACAGCCACCTGTCAATGTGGCCATCACACAAGCACATCCTTGTGAGGATCGTGGGTTCAAGTAAGCTGATGAACACCCAAAAAAGTGAGCATCTGCTGGTACAGTTTTTAGTGTCATTTCTGTTACACGTCTCTTTAATTAAAGCCTTGACAGAACATGACTGTCTTTTAGTGTCCATGAACAGGCTCAGGAGGTTACACCTTCTGTCGAGGAAGGTCTCCGGCCAGCACTGTCCTTAAATGAATTGCGTGAGCTTCAGTATGATGGATCAGAGGCTACCTGGATGTTGCTTGATTTCTCAATATTAAAACCGATAAGGCCTTGCTGTGCATCCAGCTGGTAACACTGGGGACCCCCTGCTGCTGGTTTGTTTTTGTATTGAGGCCTGGGTACAAACCCACCCCTTGCAGCTCCTCTGATTCTAATAATCACTAGCAACTACAAGTGCTAGAAATGAATAACAGCTTTGCTATATGTTCACTGCATGCAGAAAACATAAGAGCTCTGAGGGGAGCAGATGAGGCACACGTGAAAGCCCCCATAATGACGATGAGTGACGAGCAAGGCGGACACGTTACAATTCACTTACAGTTTCATGAAATGGACACTAAAATTAATTTTGTAGATGATTTATTAATTGTGAAAAGCGAAACTTACAAAAAAGTGTGAGGGAGCAACCGGTGTCCCTGCCGAAATGGATTCGGCTCCCGTGTCTGGTCAGGAAGCATGATATTTACCTTATACACCAGGACATGGACGCAGAAAGATGCTCTGGGGTTAGAATCCCTGCAAGTCAGATGAGCTTGGGTATCTGGAAGGTCAGGACAGTGGGTGACTGACTGTTATGGGCAGAGCGCCCGACTGGGTGGCAGTATCCTGTCTGGTGAGCCCCAGCATGGATGACCACAGGGCAGCATGGGAGTTGCGGTCCCAGGGGCCTGCCCTGCCTTGCCAGACGGTTGGGGTGCTGCCTGGCTCAGATGTGCTTCCTAGGGGTGGTAGATGAAGCTCTGGACGTACTCCTGGGTCTGGAAATAAAAGAGAGAGCCCTCCACTTGGCCCAGAGTGTCAGAGTCAGCAGGACAGAAGGGAAGGGCAACATTTGTCTGGAAGGAGAAGAGAAGTAAAGAGTAGGAAGAGAACAAATGGAAACAAAGAAAAGGTACTTTATGAAATAAAATAAACTTTGATTATGATCCTGGGACTTGTCTGTGAAGTTGTGTCTGGGGCTCAGTTGCACAGCAAAGAGACCACAAAAAAGATTTTTGGAGTTTTTAAATGGTTGTTTGGGTGGAATATGGCTCCCTGAAGCTTCTTTCACTCTTGTGCACTCAACTGTGTTCTTTGTTGCACATGTAATCAAGACCACTGCAGTGAAGTCGATTCTATTTCTGCCTCTCTTTCACACCACCATGGAGGACTGCAGGAAGTGTTTTTTTTAAACTGTGACATTCTGCCTATTTTCCACACAAAGACACACAAAAAAAAAAAAAAAAAAACACACCATCTTTGTTGACAATAAAACTCACCACAAGGGAAGTCACCAAAATTCGCTACCCCACTACTACCCTGCACCCACATTAGGCTAGTTCAGGCCATCCCACTTTATTTAAACACTAAATAACAGACAGACACATACAGACGTAGTCCATGAAACCTGTCCAGACAGGAACTAAACACCTTTCTTTTTCAGTCAACGGCGTGAACATTGCTGGAAGTGAAACACAATACATTTTTAATAGACTAGGGGACTGTGCCTCCTGCTTGCTTCACTCGTCAACCCCCTGGCGGGCGCTACACGTTAGCCACTTGTTGTATGGGGAAGCGGATGTACAATTTAAACAGATTGTTATTTTCATGGGAATTGTTACGTACGCATAATAGAACTACCTATCTTACATTACAGCAAGTAATTAACCATAGTAAAAAATAGTAAAATGTAATAAATTGAAAGAAAATTGAGTTTCATGTTGCGTTAGAGGTATTCGTTGCGTTATACATTTTCGTTCTGTTTGGCTTTGCATATAACATGCAAGTACTTTTTAAACTTACACTTTTACTGTAAAACTTTAGTAAAAACAATATTTGGAATTAACTTTTCAATATCACGTTGAATTTTGATTCCGTTTTTGGACTTACATCGTGACAACGTAAGGTATAACTGCTTGTGATTGTATTTCATTTCTCTCTCTCTAATAAATAAACAGACTTTTTTGAATGTTTGTTCCTGTGATTTAATTGTCATAGTAAAAGCTATTCTAACGGGAAACTGTAAACGTTTTAGTACGAAAGGCATATCAAGATCTCCTTTGGTGTCTAATGTTATCCCCTGAAGATGTACTCAATTACATTTCTTGTCGCCTGTAAAAAATTTACATGTCCAAATTGTTTGACTAATTTTGAACACAACTAATCTTGTCCTATTGCATAGCCCATCACTCATACATAAATTACACAATAACATTACGATAGATTCTTCTTTCAACAGTAATTTGGCCTGTGGAAGACCAAATGGTGTTAACGGCTGTAGATATTCTACAGGATATTGTAAGTTGTTGTTTTCATATTCCACACGATCACCACCAGCTGTTTCAGCAATTTCTATTGATATGCATTTAAACAATCTGCCATGTAACTGATTTTCAATTTTCACGTTAATTCATTTGACTTCATCGTTTCTCAGTGCTAGGATTGCCCGTATACTCATTTCTTCTGTTGATAACCCTTCAGAATGAAATTCTTCAATAAGATTTGAAAATAATGTCTTCTTCTTTTGGGAACTTAAAGTGAGGAAAACATGAAAATTTATAAGAGCTGAGAGAGCAGGAACTGCGTCTGACAAAAGCATTCACACGAATGAGAGGTGAGAGGACCGTGGGTGTAGGCCATTAACTGCAAATGGTTGAGAGGAGGGCAGAACTTGAAAAAACTTCTTGGCAATGGTCTCATGTCACAAGATTTTCTTTTATAAATACCAAAACTAAACCCTGAGTTTTGTTACAAGTTCAATTTTGCATGAATTAATTTTCTCATCACTAACAACAAACCATCCAATTTGGTGAACCAGACCACCATCATGGATCAGTGCCACAGTTCAACACAATGCCATGGCACTGCCTTACTTGCCCTAAGCAATTCACCCACAAGATGGCTTTCTGGACAGTTTGATAAACGAATAGAGACACACAGATGCTACAAATCTCCAGAAGGAGCTGTTCGTCAATGGTGGTCCCTTCTCAAGTACAGGATGAAGATGACAGCAGACACACACTCTATGGAAGATTATTTGTGCCAAAATTAAATGCAATCCAACATGTTGATTACGCTAAAATGCAATACAAATGCAAGTGCGGCATTTAATTTCGGTACAGTTTTATCGTGTCATAATTAAAAACATACCTACAAAATGGTTGTTTCCTTTCACTACGGCACACAGTTTTCATGTGAGTTTAAAATGCACAACAAAAGTGTACTGCATTTTCCTTCACGTCAGCAGATCGTATGTCACAACTACTGCATTGTGCTTAGCGGTAGCTCCATGTGCTTTACATTTCAATTCAAGGCCGCACTTTAATTGTGCCAAAACAGAATGCAATCAAATGACGAATCAGTGTCAACATCTGGGTAAGGAGGTGGTCCACTTCTAAGAATCTCTGTATTCAGGGGGCGAGTTTTGCTTTAGTCAATGTAGACATTGGAGTGATTAACTGAAATGGTGAAAAGTACGTTTGAGGTCTCACTGAAAAAGTTTACTCTTATGTTTAGTTATCTAAAGTTGCTTTCTTTTCATACATGGTAAATGAAGCAGTGCGGTTGAATTTCTGAGGTGTGAGTTCAATTTAGTGAAACATTTGTTAGCATCACAGATTCTGATTTCTTTGTAGCTTTTTATTTATGGTAACCAGTTATTAAAGAGTTTTTTCCCTTCTATTGACACGTTAAAAAAAATGAAATCGTCATTTAGATCTCCAGCTTCCACCTGTTCAATGAGACGCCGGATCCCCCGCCTTTTCAACTCCCAGTTCACTTTCATTCCAAGTACAACACACTTGGGACTGGAACGCCTCTTGCCCCACCTTTTGATGCTGATCGGTCATTTGAGAACACTCTGTTTTAGCACAATTAAAGTGCAATTTGGAATTGAAACACAATAAACACAGAGCTGCTGCAAAGCGAAACGCGATACGTCTCTCTTGCTTTTAGTTATGACATGTGATCTGTGGACGATTTTTGTATTGTATTTTAAACTCAGACAAAAATTGTGTGCTGTAGTGAAAAGCAATTGATTTGTTTGGTTGTGTCACACACGTGCGAGTAGGAGACAACTTAAGGGCCTGAATAATGGTAATTCCACATCCGACCAGGGGTCGGCGGGGTGCACTAACTGTCTTTCTCGATCCCTTGCAGACCATTCTCAGGAAATCCTGCAGGGTTCTGTTGCCTCCGATGACATCATTTCTGTTTCCGGGGCCTCCAATGATGTCACTTCCGATTTTCAGTTTTTTTTTTTTTTGGGTGATGGCACTTCCGGTTCCGGGACCTCCGACGACGTCACTTCCGGTCCCGTTCTGATGGCGTCATTTCCTACACTGGCCTTTAAAGCTGCCATCTTATCTCCATACCGGCAATTCAGTTGTGGACACCGATCTGTAAAGACCTGTGCATATTTTCAACCTTTTTGAAGCCAGGACATAATATATGGGTGGCTGCCCCAAACCTTCATGATGACTCTGTGTAATCTTTGTGACAGTTGATATGTTTTTAATTGTGACACAATATTACTGTACCATAATGAGGTAGCCTACTTGCATTTGTATTGCATAAACACGTTGGATTGCGTTTAACTTTGGCACAAATAGTCATCTTCCAAAACACAGCACATCCTTTATTGTCTCACAAAACATTGTCGCGGTAGGGAGGCACACACCATAGAAAACAAGATGACGTGCCTTTATGAGAGGTTTTATAACTGAGGGAGAAAATCTACATCCACAATGGGCTCAGCGGAAGTTTAATGTTCAAGAACACAACATAAAGAGACCACCCACTGTGCCCGTCACCAACAGACCCAAACCGAGGGCTCATTGTTGTTCTTTAGTTTTGTGACAATGTCCATCCATCCATCCATTATCCAACCCGCTATATCCTAACTACAGGGTCACGGGGGTCTGCTGGAGCCAATCCCAGCCAACACAGGGCGCAAGGCAGGAAACAAACTCCGGGCAGAGCGCCAGCCCACCGCAGGGCATTTGTGACAATGTAAAGGACTCAACTGCATCCCAGATCGAGTGTGACCAACACTACGACCGACTAAATCTTAATGGAATTTAAAAAAGATCCATTTACAGGAACCTGACCAAGCTGTTTAAATTCTCTTCCACGTACGGTGTACACACGCAACAGAGCCTTAAAATTATATGTTAAGTCATTAACACAGGAGCACAACAAAGCCACAGCAACAACATTACACTAGTAAATAAAATTAGAAAACGTACACAGGCAAAACAATCAGTGAACATATTAGCCAAAGTACTCAGTGCTGGAAAACAGAGGAAAAAAAAACATCTTTTGGAAATCCAACATGGCCAAACACGACCAACAAAAAGACAAAAAATGCTGTACCATGTGAGACAATGCCAAGTCAAATGAGAAGAAAACTCTGCGAAGCTGTGGTCTTAGATGAGATTCTGCTTTGACTGCATTCGTCATACGGTGGAGCTGGGAAGTTGGTGGTCACAATTGCGTCATTTATGACCTCCAAGACTTTCACTACTCAAGTGGGAAAATAAATATGAATGCCCCCCATGAAAGGTGGTGTCTAGGCTAACTGGTAGTCCGGATCAAAGAAGACACCAATGATGAAAAAGTATGCTGTCACGTCTAAAAATGATTTTTATGCTCTTGGCCACGATAGATATTATTATTTCTGCTTGGAAGCTGCAATTAATAAACTGCACAAAGCCACCTTTAGGTGCGGGTGCAAAAGGCAGGTCAAGCACGGGTAAATCACGTGCTGAAAGAAATCTCTCAGTCCAAAGGTTTGTTTTAAAAGATTTAGTGAAAATTCAAAGCAAATAGTCGACACAAGAATAAAGAAAAAGGGTCGTTACACAAAAAAAAAGAGAAAAAGTGTTTCTTCTATAAACTTATCTTCTCTTGTCAAACCTCAGTTGTTTCTATACTTAAAAATGCTTTATTTTGTCTTCAGTACGTTGTAACGTACGGCACTGCACATTTAATAGAGCACGTTAACTTTCATAATATTGAACACGTAAGGCACGGTTTAAAACCGTGTGCCCTCCATGCCTTACACACGGCAAGGCAAGTCACTAACTGAGACTATTCTATAGTCAGAGGGGCAAAAAGTAGTTAGAACATACCAATTCAATTCAACTTGTGGGGGCTATAAGAACTTCCCAGAGAGTCAGTCAGTCAGTCAGTCATTACCCAACCCGCTATATCCTAACACAGGGTCACGGGGGTCTGCTGGAGCCAATCCCAGCCAACACAGGGCGCAACGCAGGAACGCCAGCCCACCGCAGGGCATACACACACACACTAGGGACAATTTAGGATCGCCAATACACCTAACCTGCATGTCTTTGGACTGCGGGAGGAAGCCAGACGACCTGGAGGAAACCCACACAGATACGGGGAGAACATGCAAACTCCACGCAAGGAGGACCCGAGAAGCGAACCCAGGTCTCCTAACTGCGAGGCAGCAGCACTACCACTGTGCCACCGTACCGCCCCTCCCATAGAGTATACACTAATATGTATGCAAGCAGTTAATATAACTTACATAACTTGCAAATTGCTGTTACACCGCCATTGACACAACATAGAAACAACACCTGTCAAGCTAACATCAGTTAGTCCGTTAATGTTTGTTCTGGTAATGATAGCATTTACCTTCTCAATGTGATTGACTGAGGTGGTTCATTTAACGGGAATTTCTTTGATAAACAAAATAAACCTAGAAAGTGTTGCCTTAGTTCTTGATCGGCATGCACGTCACTATTTTAGATTGACATCACAATCTGAAGTCGGACAAACTCAGTCTTGAGAGACCAGGCCCAGGTCTGCAAGTAGGAATTCTGAGTTTGGGGTACATTTTTGTTCTATTTTCCAAATCAGAAATCAGAAATTATGACTTCTGACTTCTAGTCAAATAGAGCCTAAAACTTTGCATGTATTGATGATGATATCCTCACACTATCACACTCATGCTGTCTGATGGGAATTGTAGTCCCTGCATCAACACTGATTTTTTTGAGTTGCTGCCCTCCCACTATAACCACACTCCTTTAATATGACATAGGCCTTTATTTTAACCTCCTGAGCGTCAGAGCTGTAAAAACAGTGCTAAAAGTGTTAGTCCCGATCATCAGTGTATAGTCACGTATCAGGTAAGCGTTAGACCCGAGGATTACTCGGGCTGTAAAAGTGCCAACAGCGTTGGTGCCTAGCGCTGCTCGGGAAACAATATAGGTGTGCCTTGTGTAAGCAACAGGCCCAAGTGTTACCCGGGCAGCAGTGCAGACACGTCTTGTCCTAGCCTCATAATGTCATCTTGTCAGAAACGTTTTTCAGCAGCCAAGGTAATGCACGCTTTTGACAGTGATACGAGCAGTGATGATGAAGTGAATCTGTCTTTAGGCAGTGAAATCGAAAATGATTCCGATGAATCTAAAAGTGGGGCTCGTGTCAATCACACCTGTGCAGTGTGCAGTTCAAAAGCTGATCAGTCTGGAAAGAAAATCCACAAGGACTCACGCTACTATTGTCCCGACTGTGACGCTGAATTGTGTATTTCACCGTGCTTCAAGATATACCACAAAAATGACATATTTTGACACTATACCTGTTATTAGCATTACTTTTTTAGTGTTATTATTATACTTTCTACAATTCTGCATTTGTACTTTTAGTGTTTTGCATGTTTAACAGTAGAAAAATGAGATTTAATAAATGTCATTTTTCGAATTTTTTTTTTCATGAAAACGCTAAGGTGGCTACATCGGACAATCAGCAAGACACAAACAAAATTTTGTGAAAATCAGTTTAGCATTTTTGCATGATTTGTAAACAAACAGAAATTGCTTACAATATTCTTTATAAGATGACAATGAAAGTTAACTTCTAGCAATGTTAAAAAATAATAAGAACAGTCTTGGAAAGAAGGCCACTGACCCTGATGAATAGCCAGAATCTTTCTACCTTGCGTTGTTTTCACCACACACTGGATCAGAGTGCAAAGAAACATCAGAGGCATGCCTCTCCATAGTAATGTTCATGAGGGGCCCTCCGCCGATCCACTGACCTTCAAGAAAACAGATTCATACAACAGCTCAAGACACCAGAAACATTTAGCAGGTGAAACACAATCCATGAGGTGAAGGGGGGGCTCTGCTGCTAACAGTGTCGTCATTTTTCTTCTTTGCAGCAGCGAGAAGACGCTCCTTGAGGACAAGTGACCACTGCCCATCCAGCTGGAGTGCTATAAGAATCAGATGACTCCAAATGCCAGCGTCTTACTTGGACCTAGACTTACTTACCTGAGGATGGAGCTTCACCATTGTGACCCACTCTTACAGAGAAGCCTAGAAGGCTTTTCATATTAGATTCTGAGTCCTTATGCGCCTGTTTTGCTTATTTTTTGCCACTGCAATTAACAGGGGTGACCTGGCTGGCACCCCAACATGTTGTAGAGCTACCTTGTGTTTCTTCCACCCGTCCACAATACACATGAGTGAGGAGCAAAACATCTATGTTTTGTCTTGCATACAGCTTCATAGAATTGATGACATTTGTTTTGCTTGCCATTTTGCAATCGTGAGACACGAAACTCACTGTCACATCACCAGCCAATCCCTCAGTATTTGAAATTCAGCTCTGAGCAGACAGTCCTGAGGTAGGTGGCTTGCTGACTGTGCTACATCCACCACCGTCATCACTTTCTCCTCTCGCCTTGTCCGTCCATAGCGTAGAGCAACACAATTGACAGCTGGCACCTGGTTTACAAAACTGTGCAGTAAGGCAGGGAGACAAGCGATAGAGTAAAGAAGTAATGGGAGATAATCCTACATTGTGCCGTACAAGAATGGGGATGGGGATAGTGGAGGAGCTAAATAACTGTCATCCTGAGTCAAATTCATAAATTTCACTGATTGAGAAACACTACAGAATCATGAAAGTTTATTGAGAAGTCAGATTTGTAGTTGAGCTACAAATTCAATTTTGTATGAATCTCAGCTCATCTTTAGTAGTGATGATAAGCAGAGCTTTTTAGTAACTAATACATTTTTTGAGGATTATTTCAACATGGCCAAGAACCAACATAAAGCAAATCCAAGGAGGTTCTGCTCAGGCTTTATAACACACTGGTGAGGCCTCATCTGGAGTACTGGGTGCAGTTTTGGTCTCCAGGCTACTAAAAGGACATAGCAGCACTAGGAAAGGTCCAGAGAAGAGCAACTAGGCTGATTCCAGGGCTACAGGGGTTGAATTATGAATAAAGATTAAAAGACCTGGCACTTTTATGGTTTAAGCAAATAAAGATGAAGAGGAGACATGATTGAAGTGTTTAAAATTATAATGGGTATTAGTATGGTGGACAGAGTCTGAAATTTTAAAATGAGTTCATCAAGAACATGGAGACACAGCTGGAAACTTCCTAAGGATAAATTTCACACAAACATTAGGAAATTTTTCTTCACACAGAGAATCATAGACACATGGAATAAGTGACCAGGTACAGTAATGTGGTAGACAGTAGGACATTAGGACCTTCAAAACTGTTATTTTGGAAGAATTAAGTGAATGGAAACAGCAAAGCTTTGTTGGACTGAATGGCCCGTTCTTGTCAAGATTGTTCTAACAACACAACCAGCTGTGGGAATACCTGGAGGCATCGTTGGGCTTGTGTCCGCATTCTAGTTTTGTACTTTTTAACAATGGAGTGTCATTTGATCGCACAGATGTAGCAACTCTTAAAAGAAGTAATGCGTTTAACGCATGTGGGACCAGAGGGGAGAAATAAATGTGCATATCGAGACTCCTTTTAACATCTGTAACATAACATCAGCGGTTTATGAGTCCACTTTCAAGGATGGCTGCGGCAGGCTTGTTCAGGGATGTGGCGCACACAGGGAAGATCTTTATGGCGTCAGTTAAGTTGTTTTATGACAGTGTATATTTCTCCAATTTAACTCTTCTTTACGTGTCTATCACATACTGGAATAAAAGAACTCCTTGCTAGGATCTGGCTGTAGTGAGGATTGATCCACTTTTGGTTGCTGCCAATGAAGAAACTATTTGAGGCCCATTGAAGTATGCGATTGTGCTCAGAAGTGGATATCAAACCTGCTCTGGTTTGTGTGTTGGGCCTCCTTCCTTGGTCCCGCCATGGCCTAATTTAGTTTTTGATCTCACAGTAACGTTGACATGTAAGAGAAAAAATGGAAACAGAGGGCGCGATCAAGGAGAAGTATAATGATTTGGGGGTAATAGTTATTGCACACGAAGCATTTTGGTATGCAGTGCACAGTAAAAGAAATAATAAGCATTTGTCTTAGAAATAACATGAAGAGACTGCCGAAAGGGCTAAGTAAAGAGACAAGAGTGTTCTATGTGGGGGCTTAAGAAATTAGCTGATGTCGCATACCCAGTAAGACTTGACAGTTGTCACATGCACAGAAATTCCACAAAAGGATAATAACTGAACTTACAGTAAGAGATACTGAGAAGGACAAAATGTAGTAGAACGAGACTTTTATTTGGGTGTGTAAGCAAATGAACCAATCATAGTATGTCAGATGGTAAGTAAGCATTTGGACCAATCAGAGTAAATGTCAGGTGGTACGTCAGTATTAATTCAGCACTGTTAGGCAAACTTAGTTACCTGTAAGTATGAGTCTCTGTCTTTGCTCTGTGAACTTTCGCTGACACCTCTGCCTGGGGTACAATCCTTTAGCAGTCTGCTGTAACAGGTCGCTCCCTCTTCATGTAGAGAAATCATAGATACACGAACAAGCCTCCTCCTGACTGGTTTGACTCTAAGAGGCCCTAGTTGAGGACACATTTCTTTCTTTAATGTATTTCTCCCACAGACATCACCAAAGTCTCTCTCTTTCCTTCAACAACTTTAGACATTCCATTGAGCTCTTGACCTGTTGGATGGCAGAACAGCACTCACGAGATACCAGCTAAGTGTATTGATGTTGGGTTGCTGGTTTTCTTTCTAGTTTGGCCATTATTATTTTTTTTTTAATCTGTGCATTGATGTACAGTCGTGGTTTTCACAAACTTTGCTGCTTCAGTGTTTTTAGATCTTTTTGTCAGATATTTATATGGTATGGTGTAGTATAATTACAAGCATTTCATAAGTTTCAAAGGCTTTTATTGACAATTACATTAAGTTTATGGAAAGAACCAATACTTACAGTGTTGGCCTTTCTTTTTCATGACCACTGCAATTCACCCTGGCATGCTGTCAATCAACTTCTGGCCCAAGTCCTCACTGACGGCAGCCCATTCTTGCATAATCAATGTTTGGAGTTTGTCAGAATTTGTGGGTTTTTATTTTTTGTGCCCCGATCCTGAGCCATGAATTAAGAATGGTACCAAAACATCCTCTGAGAGCAACTTCTCCCAACCATCCAAGAACAGTTTGGTGATGAACAATGCCTTTTCCAGCATGATGGAGCACCGGGCCATAAGGCAAAATTGAGAACTAAGTGGCTTGAGGAACAAAACATCCAAAGTTTGGGTCCGTGACCAGGAAATTCCCCAGACCTTAATCCATTTGAGAACTTGTGGTCAATCCTCAAGAGGCGGGTGGACAAACAAAAACCCACAAATTCTGACAAACTCCAAGCACTGATCGTGCAAGAATGGGCAGCCATCAGTTAGGATTTGGCCCAAAAGTTGATTGACAGCGTGCCAGGGGAACTTGCAGAGGTCTTGACAAAGAAAGAAGGGCCAACACTGGAAATATTGATTCTTTGCATAAACTTAATTTGTCAATAAAAGCCTTTGCCACTTATGAAATGCTTTTAATTCTACTTCAGTATACCAGAGAAAAATCTGAAAAACAGATCTAAAAACACTGAAGCAGCAAACTTTGTGAAAACCAATACTTGTGATATTCTCAACACTTTTGGCCACGAATGTACACCATAAATGCTTTGATCCAATGGTGCATGTTCAGCAAAGCTGAGACAGACGAGAAAACCCATCACAAGTCAACTGCCAAATCCGTGGCATGATAGAACTCGCTGCCTGGAATCACGATAATCTGAGATCACGTCCAAGCTTTGTCACCTTAGGGTAGATGGCATTTAGGAAGGTGAGTGACGCACTGATCAAAGGTTCAGCAGTGATAAATGGTGTGCATTGGCAATGATGTTAGGGGGATGCTCGATGTTGTGGGGAGCTCTATCACAAAGTCGCTGGTCTAAATGGAGTTATCAGTTTCGCTAAGCTGAGTGCCCGTTCGCATCCAATCAGAAGATGAGGACTGCGAATGGGCTGTGACATCTCAGAGGGAGATTTCCACTTGGTTTGCAGTTGCCCCCCCTTCATGTGAGAAACTGGATGGAGGATTAAGAGCTCAGAATCGAACTTCAGTAAGTGTTTCACTCTGACCTTGAACCTGCTTCGCCCTGTGATATAATCAGCTGATACTTAGCCATTTACCAAAGTAATTTTCCAATTTAAACTAACACTTTGTCAAGGAAATGTCTGTGTCGGCCATTTAAGGGGAAATAAAAGATGAAATGGTGTAAAAGAGGGGACTGGGCGGTCTCTTGGTCTGGAACCCCTACAGATTTTATTTTTTTTTCTCCAGCTTTTGGAGTTTTTTTTTTTGTTTTTTTCTGTCCACCCTGGCCATCGGACCTTACTTATTCTATGTTAATTAATGTTGACTTATGTTTATTTTTTTATTGTGTCTTTTATTTTTCTATTCATTTTGTAAAGCACTTTGAGCTACATTTTTTTGTATGAAAACGTGCTATATAAATAAATGTTGATTGATTGATTGAAAAGAAAATATTTTTTTCTTTTTATTTTTCTGGTTTACTAGATCGCAAACTATGACAAGTAGAGACTTTGCTGTACTCCTTAATTACTACAATGAAGAAGTCATTCAAATACTCTGTAGATGTCTTCTCAGAAAATTATGATAAGTCTTAATGAACGCTGTCCAATGACCTGAGACAAAGCATAAACTCCTTCAGTACCGCGGGTTTGACTTTGTGTTGAATGAGCAGTTGCTCACAGAGTCTCAAATGAGGCACATTACACCTGCATTGCGAGGGAGCGTCAGTTACGGCACTACAGCCCTGTGGCGCGATTCACCAAAAGTGATCTGGCTCACAGGATCCCCTCATTGCTGTGGACCCAAGTGGCTGGACCAGGCCAAGAGGACACCCACGTATCACCTGGCCACAGCAGATAGAGGGTCATTTCTGGAGGGAGGGACTAGACCGCGTGTCTGCCTAGGGGGGTCGCCAACCAGGATCCTACTATGTTTTGTCATGTGATGGGTGCAGCAGCACGTTGTACCAGTGCAGGACCACCGTGTCAGGTTTCTACAATTCACAGGTAAGTCTTTTACACACTTTAGAGTGCTGATGTTCCTTTCATTACGGTTCACCAGTCTTCTTTGTTTACTATAAAATTTCTTTCAGGTGGTCTTTGAACCTGCACTACCAATGCTACTATGTTACAAAATTCTGTATTCTGTCAGGAATTACTTCTGAATGCTTTAAAATCATTTCAGTTTTGTTTTTTTTTTGTTGGTCCAGCACTTCCCATATCACCACTATAAGTAAACCCCCACATATGACACACCTTTCGACTCCTCTTCATGTCTGATTATGCAAGACGTCAAGCTTTAAGGGCTCCTAGACCCCAAAAAACCTCTCATTTGTAGGCTATTTTTGGACCCTATTTTGTGCAGGTCATACACCCTTACGATAAAGAATAAACCAATAGTTGTCTTCAACAAAAAAGATTGGAAGGACTTGAAGTTGTGCATCAAATGACCCCTGGAGTTCACCCCCCACCATGGGACGCGAGGAATCAAAATTACTCCTTTTCACAAAACATTGAAAAAATGGGGATCGGTAATAAAGACCTGTGTTGTTTTCTGCTATCTAGAAGCTGCTCATCACGAATACATATATAGAAAATTAGCTGTTTAAGCCCATGCTGAAAAAAGCCCAGGCTCACAGAAACTATTGAAATCGTCAAAAAAAATTGAAATGGAGAGTTGGTGGTCTCATTTTGTGAACGTGCTCGCCCCCCGTGTCTATCAGTGGCTATGCGATTTTCTCTCTCGTTTGTCTTTCCTCGGCAGTTTCGCTTTGGCGAAGAGTCGCTTTATTTTAGCTTCATGCTCCACCCTCGTATTTCGTTCTTCTTCCGACTTGTTAACTTGGAGCTGCCTCTTTGAGCTTCATGCTGTAGCTTCGCACTTCTGGGCTGGACAGTCAGAGACACACACACTTCCACGCGTAGACATTTATATATAAGAGGATAAAAAAGTCTGGAATCCCGTGTCCATGCCAGGGCATAATGTCTGAGGGCCAATATGTCTGATGAACAAGTCAATGTGAACCACAAAGAAAGATGAATGAAAGGGCTAGCATATCTGGTGAACTGAGGTTCCAAAAATCACGACATGATGGAAACAGACAGACTTTCCTATGTACAACTGTTCCTGTTTTACTAGTTGCTGTGCTTGTATGATAATATTTTTGATATTTTATTCTTTACTAGCCCTCTAAGAGCCACTCCAAGAAGATTACAAATGACCACTTTCAAACATAAGCATGTGGGGTATCGTTTCACACAATTTCAAGGTCAGTAATTACGCATATGATGTTATTTTCTATTACAATCGGGAATATTTAGTGTGGTCTGCAAGGGGGCCACCAGCTCCCCAAACTGACACAAAGACAGAAGGCACAAGATCAGCAAAACACACAAGCTTTATTCAGTGAGAAATGCTTCCCAAAATCGTTTCCCACCTGCATCAATACAAGTCTAGAACAGCACCAAGTATTTCACATTAACAGCACTTTGTCTTCTTTCTCTGGCTTCTCTCTGCCTCCACTCCTCCTTCAGCAAGCTTCAGTTTCTCCCTCCTGTCTCTGGCTCCAGGCGTACTGACAGGCAGCTCCTTTTTAGGAAGCCCTGAAATCTAGGAATGAGAGCCCCACAAAGGAAGGCACCCAACAGGGCCGAATCAAAGAACTCCAATTCCCATGATGCCCTGTGGGAAATTGTGGCACCACTACAACCCAGGAGGGCTGCCTTCTGGCATTCTGGGGGAGGCAGTGCAGTGCCCTAAAGAAGCTGCCTTCCCCCAATACTTCTACTTCATGGGTGTCCTGGGCAGGTAGGTTCTGCTGACCATCCCTTAACATTATAATTTAAACGTTTAAGTTGAAGCAGAAATTTGAATATTTCATTTATTACGTATTTCTACCTCATGAAGTAAATCATTACACTTCTTATGAACACCCCCAAATTAGAGCGGCTAACGCAAATTTAAACTTTTTCGTCTTTTCAATAACGTCATCAAAATGATGGTTGAGACTCCTCAGTGTGGTTTCCTTTTTGTTAAAGACTGTCGTAATTTTATCTTGGATTCTGGAGTGGACTTCTTTAATTAGCCAAGTCTGTGGCTGACCCTGATAAACGCTCTTCAGCACTCGTGCCTGTAACTTAGGCCTTGTTGACCAACACGTTTTGAATCACTTCAACACAATGCCTTTGGACTCCGCATGTTGGTGTGCGTCTTGCTTCTAAGTCACTTGGAGTAAAAGCGTCAGAAACCAATAAATGTTAATGTGTACCTGCAAGGCACCTACTATACTAGCGGAGCGCTCTCGACCCACAGCTTTGTCTGACTTGCCTGCAGTTCAGCCTTTGCCTATTGTGGCGGCTGTCCGACAAATGACGCTGTCAGGGCCACTTTGCAATTCAAGAATGTTTAAATTGTGAACCTCGAAGAAAACTCGCACCGAGGAGTCTGAATGCAAATCACACTAAAACATCAAGCAAAGAGCCGCCCGAGGAGCTTTTACTGGCTCGCAATGCAATGTTAACTACAGTATTTTTATTTCCTGATAGCCAAGTGACTATAAACCATTTTCTGGCCTTGTGCGTAATTTTTTTTTTTAACTTCATCTAAAGGGCAATAAAAGCACGACGAGTGAAAAGCTGTGAAACTGTTTCGCCTGAAAGTGCTGTCATCTTGTCTGAAGGGAGAAGCAGGCCATTTCCTCGTCGAGGCTGACAGCACAAGCCTAAGACGGCAGCAAGGGGATTCTGTTTGATTTATAGAATGGTGCAGTGACAAATGATGACAAAAATAAACTTTTACTCCACTGAACTGCTCCTTTATTTATGAAATTTTTCCACCCAGCAAAATCTTTTATCTGCAAGTTGTAAGGCCGGGTGGAAACGAGCTATAATAGTGCGGTAATAGTAATCCTGTGATGAAGGCCGAGTCAGCTAGAAACGGAAAGAGGCAAAATAAGTAGAGCGCCATGATAAATGTGAACTGTGCTTTGCTGACAGATGATCTAACAGGTGTTCATAACAACTATATAAGAGGATTTATTTATGGCCGGCCACAGCCTGAGTATTGTAAATCAAGCACAGCAGCTGGATGCTCCCATTCGCAAGTCCCAGATGTAAGAACTGCAAGCGAACGGCACCAAAAGCATTTCTGATCAGAATCTTAATTACCAAATGATTGCAGGAAAGGTTACCAACAACAGGTGGAAGGAGCGCAGCATAATTAAAAACAAAATCTGTGAGGAGGAATGGCAGAGTCCTGAAGGTGGTGAGCAACCCCCCCAATTCAGCTAATCATTTATCATTTGATTTCCCAGACAAATGTGCTGAGCTAAAGCAGGCCGTACACAAGGAAATATGAGAAGCTCTTTGAGGAGCACTGGCATCACCTGATCCAGTTTAGCATCATAAGAGCTTGGGTCGAATATTGTTAACAGGACCCCCAAACCATAACCAACAACCACCCCAATTCCAGACAGATATTGAGGACCAGAGGGGAAACTGGATGTAGGAATAAAGGGAAAAGATTGGATACAACCCACGAATGGCACCCAATAAGCCCAAAATGTTTGTATAAAAACAACAAAGGTGGCACAGTGATGTAATGTTTAACACTACAGCCTCACCAAAACCCTGGCTCAAATTCCCATACAGGTACAGACTGTTGGCGCTAGCATGTTGTCCCAATGTCTTATCAGATTTCTCTGGATATTCCAGGGTGTGTCCACTTCTTGGCAACTTGTATGTTATGTTGACCAGCCTAATATGAGCGAGTGGCCCTGTGATGAACAAGCCCTTGTCCATGGTCAATTTGAGTTACAGTGCTGTGGGAGAAAGCATTCATCCCCCTTAGTGTTTGACCTGTTTTGTCACATTACAACCTGAAATTAAAAAAATGGATTTGGTGTGGGGAGAGGTTAGAACCATTTGATGTACACCGCATGCCTACCACGTTAAGGGTGCAAAATAACTTTTATTGTGACACAAACAATAATTAAGACTAATTATTAATTAATTAATAATGGTGAACCTTCATCCCTGTCTTAAATCTCTGGCAGACTGAAACAGGTTTTCCTCAAGTATTGCCTTGGTTTTAGTGCCATCCATCTTTCCTTCAATCCTGACCAGTTTTCCTGTCCCATCCAATGAAAAACATCCCCACAGCATTATGCTGCCACCACCATGCTTCATTGTGGAAATGTTGCTCTTGAGGTTATGGGAAGTGTTGGGTTTGTTCCCCATGATGGCCAAACATGTCAATTTTAATCTCATCTGACTAGAGAGCCTTATTCCATGTGTTTGGGGAGTCCACCACATGCTGTTAGATGAACTCCAAACATGTTGTCTTGTTTTTTTCTTTAAGCAATGGCACTTCTTCCATAAATCCCCGCTCTGGAGAGTAAACGGCTTAAAGCGGTCCACTGGACAGATACTCGCATCTCTGCTGTGGATCTTTGAATCCTTCCGTGTTATCCTTGATGTCTTTGTTGCATCTCTGATTAATGCCCTCCTTGCCCGGTCTGTAAGTCTTGGTTGGCAGCCTTCTCTTGTCAGGTTTGTAGTGGTGCCATTCTCGTTCCATTTTGTTATAATGGATTTAATATTGCTCTGTGGGATATTCAAAGTTTGAGATTTTTTTTTTTTTTAACTCATCTCTGATCTATACTTCTCCACAATTTTGTCCCTGAGCTGTTTGGAGTGCTCCTTGGTCTTCATGTTGCTTACTTAGTGGTTTTAGTAGAGCCAGGGGGCCTTTCAGAACAGGTCTGTTTATACAGACACCATGTGACAGATAATGTGACACTTTGATTACACACAGGTGGAGCCTAATCAACCAATTAGGTGACTGGCGAGGTTAACTGGTTGGGCAAAATCTTATTTGGGAGTTTCATAGCAAAGGGGATGAATACAGATGCACTTGCAACTCTTCCATTTTTACTTGTTTTTTTATAGCTATATATACAACAGACAAATAAGGTTCTATATTACTTTCATTCCACTTCAAAAATGTGAAATATATTGTTAAGTCAATTACATATACTGTAATCCAAATGAAAATCCATTTTAATTCTGGATTGTAATGCGACAAAATAGGACAAACACCGAAACTCTTCTATGCAAAATGCACACAAAGTAGTTTTGATTTTGTCTTACGTCACAGGGGCGGCTTGTGTACGCGAGTGCTGACAACCACTGAGCACTCGCTCAAGGTGTATAATCCTGCTACAGGGAATAAGGCTTGTGGGTGTTTCGGACCATGCAAACAGAGGAGGATCTTGTCTTCTGAAGTTGTGTATTTTATGTACCACAACAGAATTCACTTTTAGCTGAAAACTCTTCACAAGGCCATTGGCTCTGTCAGGCAGCACATTTTTGGCTGTCAGAAAAATGGTTGAGAGCGAGAAACTTTGGAAATGTGAAACTGCGTCTTCTAATTTCTCACCTCTTACAATTTCTAGTCTTATAATCGGACACTCTGGTGATGAGATCAGCAATGGCCAGTGAGAAGTTTGACATTCAACTAGAAAAGCATTCTCACTCTTTATCTTCAACAGAACTTACTTGTGATGCCAAACGGACTTGCTACTTGATTCCCATCCATCCTCAATGTCACCTTAATGTCATCAGAAATAAACAAATCAAAGTAACAATGCTGGATTGCTTACTGATCATTCATCTGCTTTGCATTTGCAAGCAAGTCAAGTGGCTTTATTCTCCTACTATCTATACACCTTATTGCAGCATACAGTGTTATATAAATAACATTCGCCAGGCCACAGGGAAACATAAACCAGAGCCATAGTGTGGGTGGTGCGAACTGTGCACCCGCACCAGGCGCCGATCTTCAAAGGGCACCAATCGATGATGTGGTTGTTTCAGGTTAAAAAGTAGAAAAAAAAATTAATAAAAACATAAATGTCATTGAAAATTAGTAAAGATTTTATAGATATTACCATTTTTTTATGATTTTGTAAACAACTTGCACATTGAAATGTATTTATATTGTCTTTTACAATCACAGCTGAATTATTGGAAATAAAAGTACAGTTCTAAGTAAAATAACAATGAGAATGACGCACTGCTTGAAAACCGCCATGCCACTACTATGTAAACACACAACTGAGGGATGCAAACCTTTATTGTCGGAACCGCGATGCACAACCAGTCATTACACTCTCATAGCAATCCTCTATCTAATCATATCTCGATACTCTCGCTGTGTTTCTGCCGTTATTTAAGGAAAGTTAATTTTGTGTAGGGTGGCGCCCAGCCTGGGGTATGTTTTCTGTCTTGTGCCCTGTGTTGGCTGGGATTGGCTCTAGCAGACCCCCGTGACCCTGTAGTTGGGATATAGCGGGTTGGATAATGGATGGATGGATAATTTTTTGTAGTATATTAGTTTATATTGTTTTATAGATTTGGCTAAAAAAATTTAAAAAAGAAAATGATTGAAAGTTTTTATTTATTCTAACAGTGAATGTTGAACAGACGTTTAATAAAGTCGAAAATCAAATAATTTTTATTTTGGAACTATCATACTTATTCCTATTCAATTCACGACAGAAAATGTGTCCTAAAAACAAGTATACAGTCCTTTGAAGCTAATTAGATTTTGATTAAGTCTGATAGGGCGCAAAGCGTTCGACTGTTACACACGGCCGATTTTGTTCAGTCTTGAATCTTTATTTTTTTTTTTTTATATATTGTGTTATCAAAAGTATTGTAATTTGTTTATGTAAATAAATAAAATTCAAAAATATATTTTTTTGTTTTCTTTGTGAATACAATGAATTTGTTTTATCCATTTTGATTGAAGAAGGGTGTTTATTTCCCTTTCGGCATAAGCGTCGTTTTGCCAGGCCACGGCTCTGCCATAAACACTGGATAAGTGTTATAAAAGAAGAAACACAACAAAAAACTCTATACTACAAATAGATAAATAATAGGTAAGTGATTAGATAGTATTAAATAGCAATTAACAATAAAAAAACAACAGTAGTAACAAATGTACTGTATATACATAAACTGCTAGATCTGAGGACAGGGGGAACACAGCGTTCACAGTCCAAGGGGTAGATGCTGTTGCAGAACCTGACAGAACTCTTTCAGATGCTATAGTACCTTCTGACAGATGGAAGTGGGACAAAGAGGCTGTGGGAGAGGTGGGCACAGTCCTTCATAAAGGTGTAGGCTTTGCAAATGTCTTTAATGGAGGGTAGAGAGACACTATTGATCTTTTCTGCTGTGTCCACTATCTGCTGTAGGACCTTGCGGTCAGAGACACTGCACTTCCCATTCCTGACAGTAACGCTCTCGATGATGCTCCTGTAGAATGTGGTGAGAATGGGAAAGTCTTGTTTTGCCTTCTTCAGGCACCAAAGGAAGTGGTGACACTGCTGTTTCTTCTTAGCTATGGATGAGCTGTTAATTGACCAGAGATGGTCAGCCGCCAGCTGCATACCAAGGAATTTGGTGCTTTTGATCAATTCCACCTAAGCGCCCTTGCTGTGCAGTGGGGTATGAACCGCAATGGCCTTTTCTCTTTTGTATTGTTCCCATTAAGAGACAGACTGATGCACTTGTACCAGTGCACCAATCGTTGAATCTCAATTCTGTAAGCTCACTCATCACCATTGCAGATAACACCCACCATTGTTGTAACATCTGAAAACTTAATGATGGTGTTAGAGCTGTGGATAGAAATGGGCTGAGCACACAGCCTTGCAGGGCACAAGTGCTCAGCATGATAGTACTGGAGATGGTGTTTCCAACTGTTATGGGTTTCTCTGTCAGGAAGTCCAGGATCCAGTTGCATAGGGAAGTGTAGTAGCCTAGCAGACCCAGCTTCCCCATGAGCTTCTAAAGGATGATGGTGTTTGGAAGTTGAAGTGAAGTCATTGAAAAGCATTCTAGCATAGGTTTCACTTTTACCTAGCTGGGATAGGGCCAGAGGAAGATTAGATGATATGGCATCTTTAGAGGAATGATTCAAGCAATACGCAAACTGGAGAGGGTCAGGTGATATGGGAAGTCCAGCTATTCTCAAGACTACCCTCTCAAAGCACTTCATGATGACATGTGTGTTATTGTGAGGGTTTAATATCAACAAAATTACATGAGTATTCCCTTCTTCAAATCCACCTTAATATCAGTTCTCTTGCTTGCCACACATCAACTCTTCAGTTTTTTAAGTTCATAGCTACCGCTTACTAATTTGGTACATCACCTCCTGCTCCCAAATGTATCACCCGTAACCATCAACTGTCTTAATTTCTGTACTACTTGAACAGTAACATCAGCACAAATTCACCTGGTATAAACTTTGAATTTTTATCTTTACTATTGCAGTTTCCTTTTTGTATGCCTCAGTAATGGACAGTCCCCAATCTCTAATCTAAATTCTTCCATATTACTCAATAGCATTCTTTCTCAGAATCCATGATGCATGAGAATGGCTCTTCGTAGACAAAACCTTCATTAGAGCGGTTATTTCTAAACATGCATGTTTTATACAATACACATTCATTACATAAAGACTTGGCCATTTTCTGTAACATTCTGTTCAGAAATGTTACCACCATCTTTGATAGATGTGATTTGTGAAACCGAAAATATTTGGTACTCCTTTCTGATTTTGATATTAACTAATTCTCTCTTGGTAGTAACCTGATGTCCCCAAATGATCCTTTCTTAGAGCACCACTTTTAACATTTCCTTATATGCTAAATGCAAATATTTTTTCCCAAATAAACCACTTCAGCCCTCTAATTGCCCATTACTCATGTAGAATCAATTAGCTTCTATTTAACAATTCCTGTATGCTACTGATAGAAAATAAACAAAAAAATGTTAACAATGTATTTTGGATGTGTGCAGAAGAACTGGACTAAGTGGGTTTAAGAATGTTGCTCTATATTACATAATTCTGGAAAGCCACATTCAGTCATGTAGGTAGTGAGGCCTCAAAGGTCTTCTTGACAATTAGGACCCAGAATGTATGAAATAAAGGAACACAAGACTGGATGGAGAAAAAGGCTAAGAATGATAGAAGAGACATAGAAAGCGTTACGTCTAACATACCTGAACTGAGTGAGGCTAAGGTGAATAAAATGACAGTTACAGGAATATAAGCACAGGAGGATAAAAATGTCGCTAAAATTGACATTAATATGTAAAATGTGATGTGCTATCACATTAGCCTGCACTTTTAAGACGCAACAAGACTAAATTTTGTTATTAAGGTTAGGGATACGTGTAGACAGCAATAATTTTTTTTTCACCTTGTTAAGAAGTGTTATATGAGGAAAAGTATATTCTCAATTGAAATGATGTACGCTTGTTAATAAAACATAATCAGCAATTATGAACAACCATTTTTCCATTTTACCATAGAATTTGTAGACTTGCACAGTAATAAGCTCAGTCAAGACAGTGGAAATACAAAAAGAAACGGCATGACAGTCCAAGTGTATATTAAGTACATGTTAGAAGTTCACCATTCCTTGGGACACTCATGGGGTACAGAGATGCAGTACAATAACAACCATCAGTGGAAATGTTCTTGATACGCGACCAAAGGCCGCTTTAATCGGCACAAAACACTGGGCTTAATTTAGAGACATTCTGCCTCCATAGCCACATGGATGCCAGCCTGTAAACAGCCACCTGTCACCTTGAAATATAATAGTGCAAGAAGCATCATAATTAGGATTAAGACAACTCAACTGATGCATCTGATGCTTAAATTGGTGGAGGACAAACAACTGAATGTCCTGTTCATGTCACATTTGTTCTAAACTCTAATTAAATAAGATCATTAATAAGCCCTGCCTTTTGGATAAGCTTCCCCACAAGGAAGTTATTATTTTATAAAATAAGAATAAAATAGTTTTGGTGTAGGTTTGTTATTAATTGAAACAGAGTTAAAATGCTACTTCAATATTACTGGCAACTCTAAAACTGCCTCCATGCAATTGACTGGTGTTCCATTCAGGGTTGGTTCCTGCCTGTTTTCAGTGCAGCAGGGATAAGGCTTCAGCTTCCTAAGACCCTTAAATTGAATTAAGCAGACTAAGTTAAACAGAAGGAGAAAATGCAGGATAAAGAGCGTTTTGCATAAAAGGGGAGGTGAAATGAGGTGCATGTTCAGAAGCTGGCTTATTATAAAGTAAGAGTAAATTCAAAATGACAAGAAATCCTTTATAATTCAAAGGACAGAAAAACAGCATCAGATAAATTAAACAATTTTAGATGTACAAATTAAGTGGAAGTGGTTTCTTTGGCAAATTAATTGATAAAAATTAAAGATTTTAGCCAAAAACAACCATACTAAGGCATGCTGCAAACAAAAATGGGTAGAATGAGACTTTGTGTTTTGCTTTGCTGCTTTATGCGCTTGAAGTTCTGGGTTTGAGCAGACTACCATGTCTCTCCTTGTGATCATGTTGGCCGGCTCATTGTGTTTTAGTTTCCTTCCACTGCCGAAAACTGCCCAGCTAACTGCAGTAGACAAGTTGCCTTTGTGTTATGAGAATCTTTGTTGATTTTCTTAATTTAATATGAGGCTGTGAAAGTCATAAAGTCTACCTTGCCATCCACCAAAGAAAGGTAGACCACTATGACAATCAAAGCCAAGCCAGCAAACTACTAAATCTTCTTAAAGATAATAACCTACAACTTCCAATGACAACACATCCATATCCAGAGGATGTGGAGATTTCTTTAAATGCATGAAAATAAAAATAAAGACATGAAAATTAAAGCAGTGTGTGAATCTAATATTTATTTTTTTAGATTCCCAAATATGTGAAAACGGAAATGCTACGATATACCTGAATTGTTCTGAGAACTAAGCAGATGCAATCTCACATATTGCAAGGGATTTGCGCGCCAAAGAACATTAGTCCTGAAGTGGTGAAAAAACAGGAATAACTGAATCACCAAAGCAAAAATATAATTTCTGGATAACACATTGGATTTTATTTTTTCCACTATCCTACCAGTTGGAATGAACATTGTTTTAGAGATAGGCATATTACTTCTGATTGTAGTGCTGTTAAGCCTGAGAAAGGGCAGTCTTGATTTCACGCAGCAACATTGACCCAATTGCTGTCTTTTCAGTGTTGACAATGAGAAGAGCTGTCAATGATTCTTTTAAATCCAAAGTAACAAGCACCAGGGTTCCAGCATTCACTGTTTTGGCAGCAAACCTAAAAAGAGAAAAAAATGATAATAAACTTGATAATAAACATTGTCTTAGAACAGAATATTGTTTTATTACTTTACTGACAAATTATGCAGAGTACAGTGTGACTTTATTCATTATTACAAATAGAGATGGGGGGGGGGCACAGAAAAATCAGTGGTTAGTGCTGTGGCACGAAAGCTATGAAATCCTGAATTCAAATCACAATCAATGTTTATGTGCAGTTTGCACTTTCATCTAAGTTTTCTTGTGGATTCCAATGATGTGCACTTTAAGGTGATTAGTGACACTAAATTAGAACAGAGTGAGTGAGTGTGACTCATAAAGCACTGCTGGGACATGGATGGAAAGGAAGACTATTTTCACAGGGCTTTAAGGTGTCCTTTCACAGAAACACTGAAAAAGCTAAGCTCATTCTCTGCCTGGGATCACATATTTCTCCAGGTCTTAATGGTTGCCTAACTTTTTAATGTCTCCCTCCATCTTCTCTAATGGCCTTTTCTTATCTGTTCTCACCTTCTTCTTTTATCTGCCCTGGCTTTGTTCCTCTTCTCATCCTATATACTTTACCTGCTCTTTCCTTTTCAATTGCATACCTGATGCAGGCTGTACAGCCGAAACGTTTTGTCTTTTATCTTCTATCCTTTTCAGTGTGGAAATAACCTTAAACCTTTTTTTCCTTTGCAGAATACTGTACATGTACAATATAAACATGGAATTAAAATAAAGCCAAATAAAATGTATCAGAGTAATCTACCTTAAAAATACTTGAGCTAAGAATATGAATGAACAGTTTAGTCTATATAAAAGCAAAACCTTAACAATGCACACTCATCAATAAACTAAACTAGGAACAGAGTATAAAACACCATACAGGAATTACTTTATGAAATCAACAGAAATTTAACTATAAAGTTAGTTGTATAGGCTTGTAGATCAAATACAAGAGGTTCAGCAGATTAATTCATACACTTTTCTTTAATAAGCATAGGCTGTTGTTATTTAACAGAAAAGATGAATGCATGGCAGAATAAATGATAAAAAATGTATCCTAACCTTCAGTACAATACAAGCTTAAGCCTGTCATGTATGGCTTCAAAAGTAAAGAAGTTTAGTCTTACAGTAGTAAACAAGGAGAGCTGCTGGAAATTCTAAAAATGAACTACAGTATACCATTCCAGAATGCACTGTTTCTCTTTTGACATAACTACACAAGCTAATAGTATTAGTATTATTATACAATCAAATATATATTTTTCAAGATGTTTTTACCTTGGGGGATTTTATTTTTTTCATGCTTTTTATACATGAAAATCCTTAGAGGTTTTATTACAAGAATCACCACCAACAAAAACAAGAAGTGCATCAGGACAAATAACCTTTTGTACTTTCAAACTAGTTTAATTTATTAATTTGTTTCAATATTAATTCTTGAAAGAAATTATCAGGGTTGTTGGAGAGACAACAGTTATTGTTACTCACAAAAATGTAACAGTGTAGGATTGTCCAGGATACATTTGAGAGAATGACGATTCAGGTTAAAAGCAGTGCTGGGGTAACAGACAAGATCTCAGTTAGAGTAGGTCTGCACCAAGGAAGTCCTTACTTCTTTGATCTGGTTATGAGATGTAGTGACTTGTGGGATATATGACCATTCCAACTAGTGCTTTTTTGCTGATTACACTGTGTTAGGTACCACCAGAATGGAAGAAGAGGAAAGTGATAGAATCGAGAAGGGCTTTGGAAGATAGAGGGTCTAAAGATAAACAGGATGAGGTTAAATGATGATAAGGATTCAGAAGTTAGTCCTCAGGCAGAGCTACTGAAAAGAGTGGATCTATTTAAATATCTAGGGTCAGTGGTAGCCCAGAATGGAAAACTAGATGCAGAGATAACCCATAGAGTGCAGTGTGGATGGATCAATTGGCAGAAGGTATCAGGAGTACAGAGTGATCAAAGAAGAAAGGCAAAGGTTAAAAGGTAAGGTTTTTAATACAGTGGTAAGACCAGCATGATGTATACAGCACAGAACTGGGTAGTAAAGGGAGTGCAGGAGAAGAAGTTAGATGGGCAGAAATGAGAATATTGAAATAGATGTGTTGAGTTACATAAAAGGACAAAATAAGAAATGAGACAATTAGAGGTACAAAGAAAGTGCTAGAGATATCTAAGAAAGTATAGGAAAGTAGGTTGAAATGGTATGGACATGATGAAGAAAGACAATGACTATGTGGGCAGAACAGTGATGGGAATGGAAATACAGGAGAAGAGAAAGTGAGGGTGGCCAAAGTGGAGGAAGACGGATAAAGTAAAACAAGATCTGAAGGGAAGGGGCTCGACTGGCGAGGAGGTAGAAAACCAAGTTGTTTAGAGATGGTTGATCAAGCACATCATCCCCCATATAGAAGTGGGAGAAGATAAAGAAGAAGAAGAAGAAGAAAACTATATCTGTGGAAGAGTTGCTTTATATTTAACTCAAATTCAAACATCAATATATTGCAAAGTTAAGAATTCTCACTTTAATATCTCACTACTTATGAAAACAAATAAATAAAAACTTTAATGTTAATGTTGGCAGTGCATTCTAGCTTACTTCAAGCGAATACCTTCCTTTTTTGGGTTAGTTTGCTTTCTCCTTTCTGTTATGTTTTATGAAAAGCATTAATGACTTAATTATTATTAGCAAATCATTGGTTCACTGTTGTTGGGAGAATCAGTGTTTTTCTTGTGTGCCATGATCTGTGGCGCATTTGACAACAGAGACCCTGGAGTGTTTCATCCCAGCCTCATTTGAGCAGGCGAGATGGACTGTCGTATTTATCTTATTCAATGTCCATAATGTAATTTTGAGACATTACTGGTTGATCGCTTGACAGCTAAAACTTTATGAAAAAAACAGAAATGCAAAAAAAAAACACTAAGCTAGAAAAAATGCATACTGTTGATCATTCATTAACCTTTTTAAGCTGGAACATTAAACGTCTCAATCATGGTCTCAAGAAAACAAAATGCCTTTTCATCTCAGCTCTTTGCAGTTGAGTCCTGAGAGTGTCTCATTTTAAAACACTTGCATCAAACCTGTACCTGCAATAATAAAACTGCACCTGAACTGTGGCCCTGAAATACTGTAAATGTTGATAACCACATGCTTATTATTAAGAAAAGGCATAAGTTAATGAGTGTCAGAATAACCATTTGAAAATCTGTACTTAATTTAAAATAATAATATGAAACAACTATTAGCAACATATTAGAAGCACACAGCAACAGACACTGTACAGTTCTGTACAGGGATCACTCTGAATCAGCCTTCACCTAGAAATATAAAAATATAGCGATGATCCGCCTCTGTGTAAATGGAGGTAATGTACTAAGAACCATGAATTGTTAAAGTTGACATTACTCTTTTTCGGTTGTTGGTATTATAATACTGTCACTACCCAATGTGAGACATGCAACTATATATTTAATCGTATAATGTACATGACAATGAAACCTAAAATAAGATATACCTAAAAATCTTTAGTTGAATATTCATATATACACATACAATACCATAAACATTCAATCACAACTTAAATCATAAATTCTGTAATATATTGTAATAACCTTTGCTCCTTCATAGAAATCCCTCTATATTGTTTAAAGTTTTAACTGGTAGTTAAGCTCATGGCAGGACTCAAATGTTAGTACCAATGTAAACATTGCCCCATTTTATTGTTAAAAATAAATATCTTCTGACCTCTCTCCCATTATAACCCATTGCTTCCCAGTAATCACCACTTAACATCTTGACCACTTTCTCTGTTCACTCCGATTAACTATAAGTGACTGATGTCAGATTTCCAGCACAATACAGACACATTAAAGCACTTTTTGAAAGTGATCTAGAGGGTTTCACCCATGCCATTTTGCTCTCCCAACCATTTGCTTAGGGTAACTTTTGAAATCAGAATCAGGAATTTACTTACAATGACTAATCTCAATCCTCCCTCTGTCCTTTGCTTCATTAATTTTTCTTTCAGTATCTTTACACTTTTTCTGTCTGCACATGCATACATCTCTTAACACCATAAATTACAATTCACAAGTCAAGAAACAGCCAAGGATAGCATGCAAGTCTTTCTTGGGGTCCACACTTTCATTGATGCCCATTTTCAGTCCCTTACTAACAGAACTGGCATGTCTTTGCTGATGTGATTAATACAAAATATATGAATGCTAATTATAGCTAAAGTTAAAAACAATGTTTCAGGTGCTAAACAAAATGAACAGCTGTTTTTTTGCAAAACATGTTATTTTCAATCAAGATGACATTAAAGTTGATATTTCTTAGTACCAAATTTTGGTTTATGTGACATCAGGTGTTAGGTTTCTATTGTTTCTACAATGCCGTAGGGGAGCCTGGCTAAATATACACATAGAATAGAGTGACATATTTTTTTTCGCCATGCACAGCTTCTAGCATTGATTAAAACTTGGCTGCTGTGGTGTTTGAGAGGAAAATGCAATTATTACAAAGGAAAACAAACCAAACTCCTTATTAGCTGCTCAGATAATAGCAGACTCTGAAGTAGACTATATAGTAGTGATGGCTAAATGTACTGAAACTAATACTGATTAATAAATACAGTATCCAGTCAATAGTTAAAGTTCTTGCATTAATTCTTAATGTCCCCAATTATGTATTAACCCTGATTTAGAAAGGCCATCAACAACTACAATTATCTAAAACCACATCTAAAATTTCAACTTTTATGAATGACCACAACCTCCCACTGTAGTTACTCCACATATATTTGAGACAATATTCTTTTTATTCACCTATAAATCAGAGATTTCTATGAATTGAATACTTCTTATATTTAGTATAACTTCCCTGATCTCTGTTTCCCAAAGCATGCAACCATGATACTACTGCTATCTCTGACCATGTGTGTCTTAATCTGGAATTTAAATCATTATGCTCCACCAATACATCCTGCAAATGGTGACTTAATCCATTAATATAATCAAAGCCATTCATTTATTAAATAAATATACAAAAAGGTTTGTCATTACATACACAATTAAATATACTGATGAGAAGAGAAATATAGAAATTTAGTTGTAACACATGAAACTCCCATTTTGAACAAAGAGATCAAACAGATTTTACCTCAACAAATACATAAATAAGAACACAATTGTAGAGATTAACAATACAGTCAGAAGTAAAAACAATAATAAACAAAATTAAATAATCATTACTGTGTTTTCTACATTCTACAAATCTCCCTACTGAAAAATGTCAAGTTCCAGGCAAAAGGTGTTAGAAAAAAAGAAAAGAGAATGCACTTTCTTTATATAATATAAAAGATCAAGCAGGATTTTTTAAGGGTAGAAATTGCGTCTAATGTTCAACAATTGTTTAGAGTAATATATATTCCTGCAATATCTGACCTTCTACAAGTCTTCCTATGTCAGAATAAAGGAAAAAAAAACCTTTGATAGGTCTGAATGGTAATTTCTGTATTTTTTCAATGTTCTATATGATTTTAGATATAATACACCAAATACGCATGAATTCAAACATTACACTTAAACTGTTATATATTAGCCAATACAATTCAGTTTGTATAAACAATAGAAATTCTGTTTTACTCTAAAACATACCTAAAGAGGGTTGTCCATTATCTTCACTACGTTTTGCTTTTTCTATTGAACCCCTGGCTATCTGTCTCCACAAACATCAGAGATTAAAAGGATTAGAATGGAAGCAGCTGAACAAAAAGTTATATGGTGCTTCATATTGCTCAGCCATACTCATAACTGCCCCACATACTGAATCAACTTGGGGAATAGTATGTCATCTCTAGCAATAATTATGTTCCTTTTTCAGTGAACAGCCACGCATTTCTGATTAAACTGAATCATAATCATTACTAAAAAATCGTAAAGATGTATTTATATTCAACATTCACAATATGATGGAAACTGTCACTAAAGATGTTAATAGACTGTCATCTCTTGGTCTCAAATTAGCTGGATGAATTAATACTTTTAATTGTGTGTGTGTGTATTTATAAACCTTCATATAAACAACTGGCACCTCATTTATTTGCAATTCAAAGAAAGCTAGGTATTTAAAAAAAAGATGTTCAAGTAGACATGGAGTAAAGCATAATTTTTCCACTTACTATGTCACAAATATAGGTCCATTAAGATGATAGCATTCAGCAGAAACCAAAGAACGTGTACCTGCTTGGTTAGCCTTGGGAGAAAATCCCATTCAATTTCTAATTATTTGCCTTACCTTGTGCTCCAGCATTTAATAATCAAGACCAATTTACCAGTAATGCAGTGGTGCGCCTATGCAACAAATACTATAAAGATGCAGCACTATTGTGAAATGCTTCAATTTACAATAATTATTCATGTCATCCATGATTATACAGTATTTAACTCATTGAAGTTACTTGACATTTATGCCTTTACAAACATCTTTATTGACAACAGGTTTGAATCTTTTTAAATGTTGCTTCAATTTTCTGGTAGTTCACTGTTATTAAATTAAAACTTCATTTACAGAAATCTGCCTAACTTTCCTAATTTTCAATAACAGTCGATAGTTAATACATTACTACATAATAACGGTAAAGATATTGGCAGCCAGGGCTGCCCTTTGTCACCGATTCTGTTCATAACTTTTATGGACAGAATTTCTAGGCGCAGCCAGGGTGTTGAAGGGGTCCGGTTTGGTGGACTCAGGATTGGGTCACTGCTTTTTGCAGATGATGTTGTCCTGTTTGTTTCATCAGGCCATGATCTTCAGCTCTCTCTGAATCGGTTCACAGCTGAGTGTGAAGCGGCTGGGATGAGAATCAGCACCTCCAAATCCGAGACCATGGTTCTCAGCCGGAAAAGGGTGGAGTGCCCTCTCAGGGTTGGGGGAGAGATCCTGCCCCAAGTGGAGGAGTTCAAGTATCTCGGGGTCTTGTTCACAAGTGAGGGAAGAATGGACCGTGAGATTGACAGGTGGATCGGTGTGGCATCCGCAGTGATGCGGGCTCTGCATCGGTCTGTCATGGTGAAAAAAGAGCTGAGCCGTAAGGCAAAGCTCTCAATTTACCAGTCGATCTACGTTCCTACCCTCAATTATGGTCATGAGCTATGGGTAGTGACCGAAAGAACGAGATCGCGAATACAAGCGGCTGAAATGAGTTTCCTCCGCAAGGTGTCTGGGCTTTCCCTTAAAGATAGGGTGAGAAGTTCAGTCATCCCAGAGGGGCTCAGAGTAGAGCCGCTACTCCTCCGCATCGAGAGGAGTCAGATGAGGAGGCTCGGGCATCTGATCAGGATGCCTCCTGGAAGTCTCCCTGGTGAGGTGTTCCGGGCACATCCAACCGGGAGGAGGCCCCGGGGAAGACCCAGGACACGCTGGAGGCACTATGTCTCCCGGCTGGCCTGGAAACGCCTTGGGATTCTCCCGGAAGAGCTGGAAGAAGTGGCCAGGGAGAGGGAAGTCTGGGCCTCTCTGCTTAAGCTGCTTCCCCCGCGACCCGATGGATGGATGGATGTTGGCAGCATTTCTAAACTTTTCCAACTTACAGCATCTCAAATAGTGCATTCCAGGATTATCTAAGGAATCACTGAGAATAGGACCCTTTAATTAGAATATCAGATAATGGATTGAAATCAGCAATAGACAAAACAAACTCCTCTTTAATTTGTACAAAGCGTGACAGAATGGACACTTTATCTTCAGGACAAACTCATGACAAAAACACAAACAGGAACATTTACACCTCAGTAA
>JANRMT010062835.1:29060433-29098466 GCA_026402145.1 Polypterus bichir lapradei | reverse complement strand
TATATATATATATATATATACATACACACACACACACAAGTAGCAGGATTCTTGCTATTTTGATAGTCCGCAGCACGCACATATGCATAAAAGTAGTGGCACATGGTCCTTTGTAAACACTAACAAGTGTGGAATAGGTCCCTGACTCCATATGAACCATCGTTTGCTACGTCCTCTGCTCCATATCCCATTCGTCTGAATGCCACGTGTCTGAATTGGAGCCATCTGCCTCAATTTGCACAACATCTTTAGCCACAATGGACTCCAGTTAGCCCTGACAAAAGCTTACAATAGCCCATCTTAAAACACTGCTGGGCTGTCAGCATGCTGTCAGCTATTCAAGAGCAAACCAACTGGTCAGTGTCTCATGTCTAACAATTAGCCAGATCTTGCACTGCGCCTTCTGAATCTCCTCAGGGATCAGCTTAATTACCATCAGCATAAAAGAGGGAGTTTATCACAAGATACTCCAAAAACTTCACTTCAGACTTAATTAAAATATTAGCCACTTAAGCAGGAAACAGATTCTCTTGAAATGAGGAGTAATTTCTTTCTTTTTCCTTTTCCTTCTTTTAATTACATCAACATCTATTGCATTACTGAAAAGTACATGAATGCACTTGTTCAAACGATGTTTTGCAAAGTGTTTGAAGAACTAATATATTTGAAAGGATATTAATACAATTATTTTTATTAGATTATAACAAAATGTTTTTACTGTGGCCTACATTTAAGCATTTAGAGTGCATCAATGTAGCTCCACTTGAATTAACAATTTCTCAGTTTCAAATCACATTAAGGTTCAGCTGATTCTTTAAGTACAATTTATTAAGGAAATACTGATTGAGGAAATCCCGATACAGTATTTATTCAATGTAAGAAAATAGACTTTTTACAAATAACTGATTAGTTAAATGGCTGTTGGTTGGGGTTGAAGACCTTGAAATCTTTTGAATTATTTACTTTTAAAAGGTACTATAAAAATGTATTTGAATTTATGTGAATTAAACTTTTTAAAAGGATGGCCTGGATCCAATATATTTTCCTCTGAACCAAAAATGTAATATAAAGACTTTTACTTAAAATGTTCTCTCGCAGATAAAAAAAAAGTTTGAAAACTATGTTTTATTACATGTTTCTTTACATTTCTCATTTAATAACTAAAGTTAGTAATGTCCAGTCAGGATGGTAGCTCACACTATATAGTGGATCAATTAATCTTGATTTTTATAGAGTGCCCTTCATCATCATCATCATCATCAACGCCACAAAAAGCAGACAGGAAAAAATGGAGGTTAAGTCAGTATAACAAAACCTCAGAGTTTCAAAGACAAGATACAAAATGTTAACCTGATACAAAATTGAAATATGACCATGCTAAAAGTAGATACTTTTAAGTACTACATTTTTGATACCTAATACAATTAAACATTAAAGAGAAAACACTATAAACACAGCATAAGGATCCACCAGTCTTAATGTACTTCAAAATGTTTCTTCATATTTGTAACACATTATATTTTACTATGAACAATTTTAAATGAAGAGTGTCTAAATAAAAAATATATGCTGTAATATCCGTTATCGGTTATTAACACTGCACAACACACAGGGGTGAATTCTTTAAAGGCACCGCTCTCATTTCTGTAGTGTGTTAACAGACTAAGCTGTGTAAACCATTATTTATTCTGCAATTACTACTGCCTAAGGCGTTGTTTTACAAAACAAAACAGGACCTTGGTAGTCTAGTACCGTATCCATGTCACATTTGTACAGAGATACTGCAGTGATTCATAGCCCTAGGGCTTTTGCTTTTGGCTTAGTTGTTTAAACCAGCAGGCAATGCAGTGCTGTTCAATAGACATATTAAATTTAGGCATTTGTCACATTGTATCATAATAGGCCTCAAGTGCCCCTAACCTGCTCCATAGCATAATATTGCTAAATACAATGAACTAATTTAAAGTGCAGTCATAGGCATTGTCAGTATCCTGCTATACAGTACACATTACTTAATACATAACATTGCTCTTTAGTGCTTGGAAAAAAACAGACTATTCACACCAGGTACTTAGTTGGTAATTAAGTTAAAATCTTCAGTATGTAGTTAAATACATTTCATTGCTTGCTTTTCTAAAATAAGTGAAAAATGTTTACAAGACTAACCTAAACATGAATTTAATTTCTGTTTATAGGACATGTTAGTGTAAGTTATTGCAAATGATTTTTCTATTTCACACATATATAAAAACCCCGGTTTATGTCCGATTAGCAACTCTAAAATAACAAATCTTAAAATTGCATCAATAAGGGCTTTTTGTCAGTTAAAATATAAAATTTAACACTATGCTTAAATTATTGTTTTAAAAATATACCAAACTATATAAAGAAAAGCATTTGAAAATTGTTAAAATTGCTGCATAGTTAATATTTTCTCAGTTATTAAAAAACATTATTATAATTAGACTAATTAAAAAGGAAGAGGCCAGCACATGACTTTCACTAATGTATAAAAATAAAAATGAATACACACACAGAGCATATTTTTACAAACACACACTCACTCTCTCTCAAGGTATATATTACTGGATTGAATTTGTTCAAAATCAAAAGGATTCTAGCATTTCACAATGCTAATAACTGTGCCAAGTTTCATTCATTCTGAGCGATTCTGTTTGAGCTATCTTGGGTACAGAATCATATCCTTACACTGTACCACACATCACTTTGAAAGTAGTGAAAATGATTTTATATATATATATATATATATATATATATATATATATATATATATATACACACACATATATATATATATATATATATAGGGAAAATAACACTTTTTTTTTTTTTTAATTATTTTTTTTTTTAGGAAAGAATGCTACAGAACGATATCTATAATACCCTACCAGACCAAAACTTTGACTTCATTTACTAAATTGATATTTACGGTCAAGCACAATAAACAGACATACCGTGAAAAAATTACACACATAATTGCCTAATGTATGTACAACTTACAAAAAACATTTTTCTAAAAGTCACCTTGAGGAATAAAGGCAGGGAAGGGGAAAAAAGTCTGCTATATACAATAAAGCTAGTTTATTAGTGGAACAGAGACCTGACAGATAGGTAAAACCCCTAAAAAAAAGACAAGTTTGCATTATTTAAGTGTATACTTGTCTATGAAATTGTCATGTTAAATGATGAATCAAATACTGTGTGTAAAAGCATAAGGCACTTTCTTTATAATTACATTTATTAATCTGTGTGCTTTTGAGTATTTACAAAAGAGAAAAAGGAAACCATGCAAACAATACAATCAAACTCTGAGAGTCTTCTACATTTCCATAGCTATTTAGTTTTCATTAAACAACAAATTAACCTGTAAAAAATACATTTTACACGGATCTCTGCTCTCATTCTGTTCATCCCCCTAATTTGGCTAATCCTAAACTGATCCGTTTACTTTGAGGTTTAACGGGTACCAGCAGTTGTGACAAAGACTCACTCAGGCTAGCATTCTTTTGACATGAAACCTTCAATTACTGTCAGCTGAAGCAGGCACAATCCTATTAGTAAGGAGGACTATGGCAGGCTGCAGCTCCCTGCCCTGGCTGTACAGCAATAATTAGCCTAAAGTTGACAAATGTGTAATGAGGTCACGCAAAGAATGCACAGAGAAGAGAGACAGTTGAATGGAATACAGTCCTCATGCAGTCATTCAGGCCAACAGCAACACTGCTGGTAGACAGGAGGCTAAGAATGCATTTAAAATTGCAAGGAAACAAATTCCTTATTTGCTGTGAAATAAATAAAAAGCAAGAGCCATCATCATTTAAGTAATTCCAAAGACATTTTTACATTTGATATATTTTTTTTTACTTTTATGGACTTAAAATAGTTTCTAAAAAAAAGCACTTGAAACATTTTTATTGGCTTAGAATTTTTTTCAATCTAAAATTTTCACAGTGGGCATAAAATGTGATCTACAGTATATAATTAATATTTAGCTAGGATAGCAGACATAAACCATGCAAAAATATGGTTTGATGATGCTTTTAAGTGTGGCCACATATTATTATTAATGTGTACCCGATTTTCAATAAACTAATACACTAGAAGTGCTAAAAAAGAAACAGAACTGTCTAACACACACATTAATATAATAATTTGTAATTGGATCAGGAATGTCAACATTTAAATAGTATTATTACACACTGAAATTAGTTAGATTGCTGTAAAATTAAATCAAGTCTTTATATGTCAAATTATTTAGTTGGCTACATGGTGTTTCTATTATCCAATACACTTTCATATTTAGTTTTAAAATTCCTGTTAATATAGAGTAGACATTTTAAAGTAACATCATGCAAGGCCAACATGCAGGTTTCATTATGGTATCTGTTTAAATTACAAATAACAAGCAGTATTTTTTAAGCAAGGCATGACAGAAAATAATCATCAAGTATGATTTAGATGTAAAACTGCCATATTACCAAAATAATCAAGAATGTATTAATAAAATAAAAAATAGAATTCATGAAACAAATTAAGCAAAATGTCTAAAATATAACAGGAGACAAGTTTGCTTTAAAAAAAATCTACTTCATTGGGAGGCCAGTGGTATGCAGATCTGCATACATTAAATTAACTGAAAATAATCAAGAAAAAAATTGTTACAAGCAAACTGCGCATATCACATTATAAAGAGAAAATAAAGTGGAAATCTATCAAGATATGCAGACGCAAGTATTCTGCATTACTGTACTAGTGCCTTTTTATTTGCATTTTTGTTACCATTTATTTTATTTTAACTTAGTTTGGAATTTGCCACATAACAATAACAGTGCTGTCTCCTTGTGGACAATTTTGGTAAAGCCACTTACAAGCAATATCCTCCTGCAATGATACAGGCTAAGTTAAACTAGAACAAGCCTTCTCATCATCGAAAACAGCCAAAGTGCATATAAGCACCTGACACTGGGTGTAAATTCTGATGCACATATAAATCAATGCGTTGTTATATTTTTAGAAAGTCCAAAGCACAACTGTTTTATTAAATTATTATTTTGGTGCGGTAACTAAAAACTCTTTATTAACTCCTCCTGGGTTTTCATAGTGCCACAAATATACACAAATTTAAAAAAACAAACAATTTAAACATTGTGTTTTTTCTCTCCTTTTTCTTTCATTTTTTGTAGTCTGAAGTTTTCATAATAGAAAAATCTCAACCATACCATTAAGTAATATATGGAAATAAAGCTGCTTATAAAAGCACACAGATTTTCCTTTCAGTTGTATTTCTATATAAATGCCATAAACACTGTAAAACCACATATACAGAATGGTGAATAAAGTAAACAAAAATACACCAAACAAAAAGTAAAAGCGTAAACCATTAAATAATTATACTCAAACTAGAGACAAATAGGCATATGACAAATTAGATGATCATCTAAGGGAAAATCTCACCTATAAAACATACAATTAAAAAGAAATATATAGTGACCATTGCCCCATTCTGTTTCTTCCAGTGTGAGTCAACTACACCATTTTAATACTGCTTTTTCATAATCACAGAAAGTGGGAAAAATCAGTGTCTAGTACTGTTTACCTACAGAACAGCACACAGACAACTAGAGTGTAACCTAACATTCTCAATTCATGATATCCCAAATATATTAGAAATTTTTAAAGGATTACCTTCCTAAATTGTAACATAAGGGGGGTGTGGCCACCATTATTAACACTCACTTTGAAAGAAATATTACATACAGTGTCAAGCAAGCATTATATGCTAAAAAGGTATACTTTCCTCCCTTTTAATTATTTTTTGGTACCCTGGATGCAGAAATTATGCTCTTAAAGATTATGAATGAGATGGTATGTTTTAAATTGCCCTTATTCATTATTAGGTAATTTTACTTTCTCTGAAGTAATCTAAGAAGCTTAACCCAAAGCTGATTTCTTAAAATGTGTAGGCTGACACAAAAAGAAGGCTAGGACTTATATTTTCTATCTATAAACATTGCAGGGGGTCAGACAAAATGTTTTACATTTGCTTTAAAATTAGTGATACTCACTATTTCCTGAGATACCCTATGGCAACTCTTCTAAATACTAAAAAAAAAAAAAATAACAAGACCTAACTGATGCCCATCACGTCTAGTGTGAAAAACTGTTATTTAATGTCCATAGGGAGACAGAAAACTGGATCTGAACAGTATTTCTGGAGATGGTATCATGCTGATCATCACTACCTAATCTCGAAATAACTTGGATAAGGAAAAGATTGTTAACAGCTTTTCAAATCTTACAGTACGGCTGAGAACACATTAATATCCTCAAGTGAAATTACACCCAAAACAGACAGACATGATCAGTAATTTGTAATATAAGTATATGGGATGGTAACACCAAGAAAGTTAGATTAGTTATGTCTAGCAACAGTAATTTCTAGACGTATTCCAGAAGAGATATTTCAATGTTGAAATCAGTATTTTGGTAAGTGGACAAGATTCATAAATAAAAGGAAACTATTATGCTCTTTTATACATGCTAATGAAACTGTATAGAAACAGCAATAACTTTTCTTAGTCGCTATGTCTTTTGATTTTGCAATTTCAGATACTGATTTGGTCTTTTTTTATATACAGTTATGTTTATTCTTCTTACTAATTATTATTTTTACAATTCGAGTTCAATGTAATGACAATATAGCAATTAAACTAAGAACAATATCAAAAAATCTACTTTACAGATGTTGTGTCAAAGTTTACACAACTATGCTGTACAGTATATACAAGAATTATTCACTTTACAAAGTCCTTCAAAACAACCTGAGTTTGTTGGAGGCATGGATACAAAGACTAGGACATCCATTACAAAGTGTACCTTTGCTGGGGAAAGTATAAAGCAGCTCAGCTAACTAATGCTAGCTACAGTACAATATTAGTTGCTTTTTGCTTTACATTTCCAAGGCACTGAAAAGACAGAAATATAAAACACTATAAATTAGAAATTACAATAAGTAAACTAGCTGGCCACAAACTGTCAAAAACATATGCACTGGAATGTTTGACTTTAAATTTACGATTAAAGCTGTGTCTGACTAAGACTATGCAATTGAAATCCATTCTTTCATTACAGTCCTTGCTTGGCAGATTACCGGATCTGTTTTTTTTTTTTTCCATCATTCCAATGTCAAACTATACTCGTCCACCATTTCCCAGGAATCCTTATACAATATTGACATTTTTTTTCCATCATTCCAATGTCAATTTATACTCGTCCACCATTTCCCAGGAATCCTTACACAATATTGACATGTGTAATACACCCTTGAAATGCCTGCCAAATACCCCTTGGGGATGAGCATTGTTCTGGAGAAGCAGCTGTACATTGTTTGCTTGATTGTTATACTAAACTCTTACTGCCACAAGTTTGAGTTACTGCCTCAACATTGCCGCTTGTATCACCAACCATTTAACTTTAAAAAACCTCAGCTGAGAAGTATCATTGGCATATTTAAAAATGTGTGACTGGTCCATGAAGCACTGAACTAATTTGTACAGAAAAAAGAAGCCAGTGTTAATACATTTTAATGATGACAGATTAGTGTTAAAGCTCACTTGCTACCTGTGATTCACAAGAAATTAAACAATCACAGAATACATTGTGAACACCTATAAGAAGATATATTGAAAAGTACTGGACACACAACTAATATTATATATATTTTAATATAAAAATTGACCTAATTTTGAACTTGCTTTGCCTGTTCTAAAATATAATAAGTGGCAACTACCTCATCTACACGAAACACACAAATAGTAATTTTTTGTAATCCCTTCCAAGATTTCTTTGGATTCTTTTTAAAACCCCAAAGGTTATTCGTTTATGAATAAAACTATCAGAAATGTGAATGTTAAAAGATAAATCTGTATAACTAACAAAAGAGTCTTACTTAATATGATCTTACATTAGGCACTAAAAGTTCAATAACCTTTGTTGTAGTTCTCATTGTTAAAAAAACATGCATTCCTTTACCTATACTTTAAAAGCAGCTCTAGTTTCTGGTACATTCTCATTACTATAAAAACAACTGATTCAGTGTCAGCTGTTGTTATCCGGATCACTCAAAGGCAGATCAAACGGGACTAGAAATATTTTGAAAGATACTGTGTTATAGGCTTGGAGTGAAACTGCATTATTTGTAAATGTTTATTTCTAAAACGGAATCAGTATATAGACATACACGACCAATTCACAAATTAAATGCCAGAAGGTGTTAGATAACCATGAAATATGTATAATCAAAATGACACACCCCCCTCCATTACATTTTTATATTTTAACAGATCTGCCTCACCTAGGCTACAGTTTGGCCCTCACCCGCTGCCGAGGCTACAAACTTGAGTTCCCAGTTCAGATTTGGAATGGTAACTTAAATGTCTTATCTTTGCCTTACAGCTAAGCTGGAGCCCCATCGTTAAGATGGCAAATGTCGATCAGAAGCCAATGGACACATGCCTATTAAAATGTTTACAACAGACAAGATAGATTTGTTTGTCTTCCACGCAACCTGCACACAAATAACAAACAATGAGAAACAACAAACAAACAAAATAACAAACAATGAGAAATTGAAAAAATAAGAGCAAAACATACATTCATAGTAAAATAACTAATCACAAACCATAATTGTGAAGTCGAATTTTCTTTTACCCTTAGGAGAGGAAGAAACAAAGCAGACCACTCAAACAATGTAATGTGCAGACCAACTGTATACAGTATCAATTAAGTAGCTATACATAAGGGATCACATAAACACCACCGTCAGGATCATAAAATATCAGCAGAGGTGCATAAAAAATACAGAATAAATTGCTTACCACTTTTGTGGTTTGTTTTGTTATCACCAATGGTCAGCGGGCTCCAAAAATGAAGGACAGTTTAGGCTCAATGGGATTTTCACACTTTAATCTACTTATTGATTTCAGATCACTCAGTTAAACACTCTAGAATAAAGAGATTTTTCAAGTCCTTTATTTTTTTGGGAAGTGCTGTGTACTTTATCACCCACACAACTCCTCCTTGGAGGGCTGAAAGCACATCGCATTCCATCAGGAGCATACCAGGAGTAGGACATAAATTTCTATATTTTTTTTTAATGTCATTCATTACTGATACTGTTCACAGCATGCAATCAAGCCACTGTGCACTGGCTGATGTTATTTTATGCATGTAAATCAAATACATATGGGAGAACATCACAATATGATAGATTTCCCCCACTTTATTGTCTCTAGGCATGGTAATGATGAATGAATCAGTTGTAATGGTAAAGTAATTGAATGCTTTAACATTAATATAAAAAACATATTATTTATCAATAATAAAGTATTAAGAAAAAATAATGCAGAATTGTATTGTACAAAATTGCAGCAATATATTAGAAAAAGAAAATGTGTGCCATGATTACACACACTGTAACTTTTGACAATTTTAACCATTTAACTATTTATTCAAACTGGTTAACCCAGTCTCTTGATTTAAACATCTATTTGTCTGTTTGTAAATGAAAAAACAAAACTACTTGATAATCACCAAGTACTGTATGGCTTTTTCCCATAACTGTGATAATTGATAAATTATGCAGCAATCAGCAGCCTTAAAGATATTCAATAACACAGCTTATTAATAATTTCTGTGGTTAGAACTTTAGTCAGAAAGAGATGTTATTTCATAGTCAGCAATGCTAAACTGATCACTAGCAATACAATATATCCTTCAACCTAATGCTTTTCCCATTCACAGTTTGGAAAAGTTGCAAATGACCTCCAAAATATAATAATACAGCACAATTGCTGAATTATGAAAGACAGTTAAATGATTCAGCAACAGTATTCAGTTCCTCTTGTATGTTGTTAATCAAGAATACTAGACCAAGTTAGCTTGTGAAAATGTCCCTCTGAATTATCCAGATGCACATGGCATCTTTGCTGTTTGTGTATTCTGCAATGTGCTTTATGCTTAATAAACCAATTTAAAAATAGACATGCATTTTTATTGTAAAAATGGCACAGAAACAGCTTCTATTGCAGTAAATGCAGTAAACAGTATCCAACGCTACTGTAAGATGCTGTAAATTATTCTTGTGGCATAGTCTATTCTATTTTAATTGCTTTCAAATTATTCACCTTAATTTACTTAAAAATTGCTGCAGTATACTAATGTCAGAGCTGGGAATGAAGTCACACAACATGTTGACCACATTCCAAGTAGATTCCAACGTATTAAGTTATACTTTGCAAATTCCAAACACTGCAGCAATATGTGCAGAGTGAAGTTGGAGGTTACTATGTGCATGACTGACTTAATGAGACACAAAGGGACTAAAGTGCTAATAAACAGTATAATAATACAGCTTTCACTAAAGTTTGTGGTATTCCTCGCCATTTTGGATTGATGTCATAATCTGAAGTTGGGCAAACATGGACTTCATAGACCAGCCACAAGTTTTAAATTCCAACTAGGAACTTGGAAATTACTTAAAACTTGCTGCACTATACTAAGTTTTGGAAGGTTGCCACATTTTGGTCCTTTGTTGGGAGTGGTACAGTATGCTTCAGTGAAATACCTTTAAAAGCAGAAGTTCACAGAAAAGCAGACTAACCAAAAGCAGGCCCCGCACAAAAGTGAGGGACTTAGCATACATAAAAAGATAGTTACTTCAGAACATGGTGCATAAGACTTTAGAGAACACACAAATAAGTAGGTGAACTGCTTTGTACTGCACAGTAGACCTTAATATGCAAACCAGAAATCTCTTCTCCTTTTGTTTTTTTTTTTGTATTTTATGAAGTGAACAAAACACAAACAGTAAAACAATTCAGTCCAACATAATAACTGCACATTACTAATTTAGTAGTACAGACACTGTATACCAACTCCTAGCAAAGATGCAGCATCATTGTTTATTCCGTATTTAACAAAAATCAGACTTTGCTTTAGACTTTTCATGCAAAAGAATATTTCAAATAATAACACAAATGAAACTGGCATGGACAAAAATAATGTGATCGTTATCCTAATATTTTGTTGCACAACCTTTAGAGGAAATTACTACAAACAAGTGATTCCTGGAGTTCTCCATGAGACTTTAGAACCTGTCCACAGATAGTTCAGCCCACTCATCCTAAGCAAACAGGGCCTTCTCCAGACTGCATGTTTTTATCCTTTCCATAGATGTTCCATAAGATTCAAATAAGGCTCACAGTAGACTACTTCTGAATAGTTCAATGTTTTGTCCTTAAACATTCTTGGGTGCTTTTAGCTGTGTGTATTGGGCCATCATCATTTTTGAAGTTCCCTGACCAGGAAATGAAACAGAGCTTTCTGACACTGGGGAGTACGTTTCGCTCTAGAATGTCTTGATAGTCTTGAGATTTCCTTGTTTTCTGCAGTCAAGACACCTCATTCTAGACACAGCAAAGAAGCCCCAAAACCTAACTGAGCATCCTATATGTTTCACATTAGGTATATATATTTTTTTTTAAATGCTTCAATTTTTACATCTGTGGACACAGAGCTAATGCAACTTGCCAAAAAGCTCTAGTTTTGTCTCATCTGTCCAAAGGATATTCTCTCAGAAACACTGAGGCTTGTCAATATGCATTTTAGTAAATTCCCGTCTATTTTTTTACGTTTTTCTTTCAACAGCGGAGTCCTCTTCCTTTGAGCCCACAGTCACTCAAAAAGCAACCGGATGGTGCAATCAGACACTGAGGGACCATGACCCTTGGAGTTCAGCTTGTATCTCTTTGAAAGTTGTCTTTGGCTTTTTGTCTACCATTCTCACTATCCTTCAGCCTATTTTGGGGTTAATATTTCTCTTGCAGCTGCATCCAAGAATGTTGGCTACAGTCCCATGGACCTTAAACTTCTTAATAATATTTGCAACTGTTGCCACAGGAACTTTTAAGGCTACTTGAAGATGGTCTTCTAGCCTTTGCCGTTATCAAAAATGTCTATAATTTCCTTTCTGATCTCTACAGACAACATTCTCCTTTGCTTTCTCTGGTCCATGTTCAGTGTGGGACATGCGATATTACCAAACAGAAATGTGACTATTTTTCTCCTTTTAAATAGTCTGAATGACTGATTACACGATTGGAGACATATCTGATACTAATTTAAGAAAACTGCTAGTTTGAAAAATCCCTCTAGTACAATTATTTAGGATCTTTTCTAGGGGTATCAACAAATGTGACCAGGCCATTTTAGAATATCTTTGTAGAATAAGGAACACTTCATTTCTTTTCACACTTGCTTTGCTTTACTTGATGACATATCAAAGGCATGCAGGCATACACTGGACAATTGCTTTTCATTTATCACTTTTCAGGCATACATTACTTTTTCAAAGAGCTGTAAGGGGACCAACAAATTTGTCCAAGTCTAAATTAGTGGTAGGGTTAGGGTCACTATTGTTTCTGTACTTGAGCAGATTATGTGGGAAATTGTACTTTTTACAGTATTTGTAAATGCAATTAAGTACGTAATTTAGTAACGATTCTACTTGTTACATTTTCAAGGTGTGTTGTTACTAAGTAGAATTAATTGGATTTGTTCAAAATCTGAAGTTACAGTGGCCATTGAAAAAAGAAATTTAATTCAAAACATTATGGGATTGTAGGACACAACTTTGTAGCACAAAGTATTTTACTGAATGACATAACGGCCCTCAAGTTCTCTCTGGTACAGTAAGTGGATGAATCTCACTACATTGCATTCCAGTGTATTGCGTACGCACTGTAGAAGTTTGTACCTTAATTGGAAGCAACTGTATGTTTGTGCTGCTTGTGGAGATACTTGCTCAGTGGAAGATGCTACAGAAGTTCTCAATGTAGTGGCAGCAAAGAACCGCTTCATTAAAAGAAATGTTATTGTACATCTCTAGTCACATTCAGAAGAGCTGTTTAGCTCTTGAGAGACAAAACAGGTTCATTATGCAGTGTAAGGTGCATCCCAGAAACAGTGGAGTTACTTGCATAAAAGAATTCTTCCTAAAATTTACAAAAACCCATATATGTAAATTGATTTTGAAACTAGCTGGGAGTTCAAAATAATACAGAACAAATGATAAAAATACAATTTGTTACTGTATATATTAATGCAGCAAAATTCTGATAATCACTGATTACTGCAACCAAACTAGTGACCATGTACATGAAAGAATAAGCTATAATAATGAATTGGTATCATTTTTAAAAAGATACTCCCCTTCAATGAGTAATATTTATGTGATAGGTATTTAGGATATACATTTTTTTTTTAAGCGCATCGTGTACATTGATAAGTTAGTAATAGTCAGAAGTCATTTTCTGTATAAGAATAATGGCACTTGCAACCCAGCCTCAGGGGATGCACAAACCAGTGAGTTTCTTCATGCCAGTCCCAAGCCCGGATAAATGCGGAGGGTTACGTCAGGAAGGGCATCTGGTGTAAAATTTTTCCAAATCAATAAGCGGACAATACAAATTTCCATACCGGATCGGTCGAGCCCTGGGTTAACAATGACCGCCACCAATACTGTTAGCCAATAGGGTGCTGGTGGAAATTGGGCTACTGTTGGCAAAAGAAGAAGAAGAAGAAGAGAGGGGAGACATGTCCAGAGGCGGGGGGAGAGGAGGAAAGGAAAGAGAGTGGAACTGAGGGTAGGAACTTTGAATGTTGGCAGTATGGCTGGTAAGGGGAGAGAGTTAGCAGATATGATGGATAGAAGGAAGGTTGATATATTGTGCGTGCAAGAGACTAAATGGAAGGGGAGTAAGGCCAGGTGGATTGGAGGTGGATTCAAATTGTTCTATCATGGTATGGATGGGAAGAGAAATAGGGTAGGAGTTATTCTGAAGGAACAGTATGTCAAAAGTGTTTTGGAGGTGTAAACAGTGTCGGAAAGAGTAATGTTTATGAAGCTGGAAATTGGAGGTGTGATGATAAATGTTATTAGAGCATATGCCTTGCAAGTTGGATGTTCAATGGATGAGAAAGAAGATTTCTGGAGTGAGTTGGATGAAGTGATGGACAGATTTCAATGGACATGTTGGTGAAGGGAACAAAGGAGATGAGGAGGTGATGGGTAGCTATGGTGTGAAGGAGAGGAATGAAGAAAGTCAGAGGATAGTGGATTTTGCCAAAAGGATGGACATGGCTGTGGTGAATACGTATTTTAAGAAAACGGAGGAACATAGGTTTACGTACAAGAGTGGAGGAAGATGAACACAGGTAGATTACATCCTATGCAGAAGAGCTGATCTAAAGGAGATTAAAAGACTGCAAAGTGGTGGCAGGGGAAAGTGTAGTTAAGCAGCATAGGATGGTGGTCTGTAGGATGACGTTGGAGAAGAGAAGAGAAGAGAATGAGGGCAGAGCCAAGGATCAAATGGTGGAAGTTGAAAAAGTAAGAAAGCAAGGTTGAGTTTAGGGAGGAGGTGAGACAGGCACTGGGTGGCAGTGAAGAGTTACCAGACAGATGGGAAACTACTGCAGATGTAGTAAGGGTGACAGCAAGAAGGGTGCTTGGCGTGACATCTGGAAAGAGGAAGGAGGAAAAGGAAACCTGGTGGTGAAATCAGGAAACACAGGAGAGTATACAAAAGAAGAGGATGAGAGTGATCAGAGAGATGCAGAAAGTAGACAAGAGTACAAGGAGATAAAGCGTAAGGTGAAGAGAGAGGTGGCGAAGGCTAAAGAAAAGGCGTATGATGAGTTGTATGAGACGTTGAACACTAAGGAGGAAGAAAAGGACCTGTACCGATTGGCTAGACAGAAGGACTGGGCTTGGAAAGATGTGCAGCAGGTTAGGGTGATAAAGGATAAAGACGGAAAAGTACTCACAAGCGAGGAGAGTGTATTGAGCAGACGGAAAGAGTACTTTGAGAGGCTGATGAATGAAGAGAACGAGAGAGAGAAGAGGTTGGATGATGTGGAGATAGTGAATCAGGAAATGCAACGGTTTAGCAAGGAGGAAGTAAGGACAGCTATGAAGAGGATGAAAAATGGAAAGGCCATTGGTCCAGTTGACATACCTATGGAAGCATGGAGGTGTTTAGGAGAGATGGCAGTGGAGTTTTTAACCAGATTGTTTAATGGAATCTTGGAAAGTGAGAGGATGCCTGAGGAGTGGAGAAGAAGTGTACTGGTGCTGATATTTAAGAAAAAGGGGGATGTGCAGGACTGCAGTAACTACAGGGGAATAAAATTGATGAGCCACAGCATGAAGTTATGGGAAAGAGTAGTGAAAGCTAGGTTAAAAAGAAAGGTGATGATTAGTGAGCAGTAGTATGGTTTCATGCCAAGAAAGAGTACCACAGATGCAATGTTTGCTCTGAGGAGAAGTTTAGAGAAGGCCAGAAGGAGTTGCATTGCGTCTTTGAGGACCTGGAGAAAGTATATGACAGGGTGCCTTGAGAGGAGCTGTGGTACTGTATGAGGAAGTCGGGAGTGGCAGAGAAGTATGTAAGAGTTGTACAGGATATGTATGAGGGAAGTGTGATAGTGGTGAGGTCTGTGGTAGGAGCGACGGATGCATTCAACGAGGAGGTGGGATTACATCACGGATCGGCTCTGAGCCCTTTCTTATTTTCCATGGTGATGGACAGGTTGACAGACGAGATTAGACAGTAGTCCCCATGGACTATGATGTTTGCTGATGACATTGTGATCTGTAGCAATAGTAGGGAGCAGAATGAGGAGATCCTGGAGAGGTGGAGATATGCTCTAGAGAGGACAGGAATGAAGGTCAGTAGGAACAAGACAGAATACATGTGTGTAAATGAAAGGGAGGTCAGTGGAATGGTGAGGATTCAGGGAGTAGAGTTGGCGAAGGTGGATGAGTTTAAATACTTGGGATCAACAGTACAGAGTAATTGGGATTGTGGAAGAGAGATGAAGAAGAGAGTGCTGGCAGGGTGGAATGGGTGGAGAAGAGTGTCAGGAGTAATTTGTGACAGACGGGTATCAGCAAGAGTGAAAGGGATGGTCTACAGGACGGTAATGAAACCAGCTATGTTATATGGGTTGGAGACGGTGGCACTGACCAGAAAGCAGGAGACAGAGCCGGAGGTAGCAGAGTTAAAGATGCTAAGATTTGCACTGGGTGTGACGAGGATGGATAGGATTAGAAATAAGTACATTAGAGGGTCAGCTCAAGTTGGACGGTTGGGAGACAAAATCAGAGAGCCGAGATGTGCGTTGGTTTGGACATGTGCAGAGGAGAGATGCTGGGTATATTGGGAGAAGGATGCTAAGGATAGAGCTGCCAGGGAAGAGGAAAAGAGGAAGGCCTAAGCGAAGGTTTATGGATGTGGTGAGAGAGGACATGCAGGTGATGGGTGTAACAGAACAAGATGCAGAGGAGAGAAAGATATGTAAGAAGATGATCCGCTGTGGCAACCCCTAATGGGAGCAGCCGAAAGACTAAGAAGAATAATGGCACTTGCAAAGTTTTAGGCTTCACTGTTTGGGTAAATCTACATTAAAAACTCCACAAATGGAACTGTCAGTGCACATTCATGTACTCATGTAACTGCTATGAATTGGTCACACAAATGGGGGTTGGGAACAGCTGCATCTTCATAGCCAAAAACAAACAAATAAATAAATATCCTATAATATTACATTGATGGCACATATGACCAGTATTGCTGTGCTGTATTTGTCTAAGCATATATATTTTCCGACTTACAGATGACAAAACAGTCCCCTCATCACCCAGTTACTCTTGCACCACAAACCTACATGTCTGTTTATTGTTCTTTTTTCAACATTCAAGTACTTGAGGCAGTGCCACACAATCACCAAACTGTATCTTGATTATCTGTACCCTACTTTGCTATTTAGAAGTATCAAACTGACTGCGGTTGAGTTTTTAAAATTTATTTCTATATGCCATTGTTATGTAGACTGTACTTGCCTGATGTCAGCATGATCCAAAAGCTTTTTGTCATGTGGATATCAGTACTGATTTTTATTTTTTTGTGTGTGCTACTTGCAAAACTGTAAGCTTTTACTTTCTCCACTGAAGTATTTGCCATCTAAAAATATACTTTATAAAGATAACCACAGATTATATTGTTAACTTGTATATAAGGATGACTTTGATTGTTTGGATGATCTTACTTAATATGCATTCATAGTAGCAATATGATTTTAGCATTTGAAACATACACTAATAGTACATATAACTTAAAGAAACCTGTAATAGACTGAGATTACATTTTTAATAACAATCTAAATAATATAGCACCCTTAATATTGATTTCAAATTGTAATCATTATTGCAAGAGCAGTAATAAAATTATTTCAACTTGTTTTTACAAATTTAAATTGTATTATGGTGAGAGAGAATATGAAGCACTTTGTGCTTTGTAGCTAACGAGCGGCCCAGATTTCTAGAAGTACACAATAACAATTACAGAATTAAACTATTGAATCTGCTGTGCTGTTCATTTAGATCATGTCTGGAAAATAAATGTTTTCATATATTGAAATCCTATAGAAAGCTGCAAAGATGACACTTTTTCCTTCAATAAATCAAATGATCATTTAAAAACTATGTATTGTGTTTGTCTTTTGTATTATACTAAAATTGTTATGACATCAGGAACAATTAAGTGTTACGAATAAGCAACAATAGATGAAATCAGGAAGAGACAAATACTTTTCCATGGCACTGTATACTACTAACATCTTAATAAATATCCATTGAGAAAATGGCAGTCTCACAATCTGTTTAAAAAAAAAAGTTAATAAAACTTGCACATTAAAGTAAAAATAAACCAAATAAATTTCACAAAATGTTAATGTTTACCCTAAACAAAGGTGAGTATCAGGATTATGAGTGAGGTCTACTAGAGCAAACATTCATAACCCTATTTAATGTGCCAGTCACAACTTGAACTGAAAAATGTCTCTTAGTGGGAAATCAACAAATGCATAATCTTTTATTACTTATTTGAGAGAAATATATTTCAAACTAATTTATAAAATGAAAGTAAAGCATTATTACTTGCATCACAAAACACAAATGAACCAATGATATGTAAAATATGTTTACCATATTTATAAACATCCTAGAGTTTTTGATAATTACACAGTACTTCACTGAATTACAAAAGGCATAATGATGGCACATAAATCCACCAAACCAACGACTGTGAGACATGTGCTATCTCTGCTGAGGAATCACTCATGTTGCACATGCCACCAATTAGCCCTTCTTCCTAAAATGGCACAAATGAAACATATACTGAGGACACTGGCAATTATAAGCAGTGGATTCTACCACTCAGCTAAGCAGCCAGCTGTAGCTCTACCTGGTTACACCTGTGAATGACCTTATTTGAGTGGCCGCATGTGCCACTGCTTATATAAATTACATGTGTATGAATGCACAGTGGTGACAATGTATGCCCTATATTGCAGTAGGATAAGTGACAGCTGCTGTGTATGCATACGTCTATGTAAATGCTTGAAATTTATCCCAAAAACCTAATGAAAAACATGCTAAAAAATTCATGTTTACTTTAAAACATAAGCTTGGTACTTTATAAGACAAAAGGTACTTCTTCACAGTCATGGTATACTGTATATTTATTTGCCTCATAAAATTGCATTCTAAAGTGGTGCTCTTTTTAATTTAAAAACACCTTGTTGGTTCTTGCAGCATACTTTGATACAAAGGGTAAACCAATCCATATGTGAATGTAAAGTCATTAAAATATATCAAATACATCCATTTTTCAAGCCTAAAATGTTAAGTATTGATCCATGTCTGAAGATTACATACACATGTATTACAAAAAAACATATACATGTTCTTTAAATAAGGCAAAAAGGGAAAAAGCAAAACTTTGTTGTGAGGTTCAGTCTCTTTAAAAGAAGACCAGCTGTACATTCTACTTTGCCAACACACCCGTTCATTTTCCTCTGCATGGATTCCCCTCGGAAAGTCATTGCCAATTGCCCTTTATTGAATGTTGATGCGCGTATATGAATTGAGGTCTTAGATCAACAGAAAACTAGATAGTAACAATTAAAAAAGGCACACTTCAAACTTCTTTTATTCTTTCACTATGCAGAAGGTTATTTCTTCACGTATCCTACTACTGTTAGATTGATACTGCCCATGTGTGTTTCAGTGAGAGAGTACTGAGCTCATGTACTAGGCAATAAAGGCACAAGAACTGAACAGATAAGCATCCATTCATCCATCCCTCCATGTTCCTAACTTGCTTATTCAGGGCAGGGTCACAGAGCAGATGGAGCCTATACCAGTAAGCAAGCACTGGACACAAGGCAGGAACGATCCATGGATGGGGAGCCAGTCCTTTGCAGGGCAAAAAGACAGACAAACACGGGCCATTTTAGCAACACCACTCCACTTAATCTGCATGTGTTTGGCCTACGGACGGAAACCAGAGGATCTGGAGAGAACATGCGAAAACCAAATACATGCAAATCCCAGTCTCATACACTGCAAAAAAAAAAAACATACAAAAAAAAAAACAGCACTACCACTGCACCACATTGTCACCCAATATTATTATTAAATGCTGTCCTCAATATCTTCCATCTATATAAAATTATCTACAAAAGAATAGCATGCCATTGATGATATGTCCAGTTTATCTGCAACAACAAGCAACCCATGGCAAAGAAAGCCTTGTGCCTCAGCCCATAGGGAAAGAGACCATGCTAATGCCCCAAAGAAATGCTGATTTGACTGGCTGAGGGCCACCCCATGAAGATGCCCCTAATTGGAATTATTGGAAAACAACATGCACGTAAGCAGTCCCAGAATCATATATTTTTCTCTGCTATAGGCACAATAATAATGATAATAACAATCCATCCACTTTACTATCAACTCTTATCCAGGGCAGCTGAAACCTACTCCAGCAAGCATCAGGTGTGTGGCAAGAATTATCCCTGGACAGGATGCCTGTCCATCGCAGGGTGAACATATACACACTTGGGCCACTTTAGCAGTGCCAATTATCTATTATATTATTTGAGTGTTTATCTGCCTGTTATTACAAGCCAAGGCAGAACATATAGTCACTGATGCAGAAACAGAACTGCAGAAGCAAAAGGAGGATTATAAGCAGAATATACTGTGGTTAACACTGGGGGCTTTTGGTTTGTCATAACCTACGATGGAGGCTGTGAGCAGACAAGCGATAAGGAAATGTACTCTTATCTCAAGAAAATTAGTTCCAAGAATCTGTAATAAAATAATTATTTTTGTTTTATTTTGTTATTACAAGGATGCCTCATAAACACAGAAGGCAGGTTTTCCATAATTGAAACCCTTTCGTCTTCAAAGTGAAAATATTTAGTATGTTTTAGGGCATTTTCATTCAGCTACAGACTTGTTTATCCTTTAGCTCCATTGTAAGCTGCAAGAACAGACAAAGTATTAACATTTATTAGAAAAACACTTCACTTTAAAATGCAGTTTTATGTGGCAAATTATTATATACCATGATTGTGAAGAAATAACTTCTACTTAAAAATACCAAACTTTTCCTTTCCTTTAATATGTGGAAAAGACCAATGATTTTCAAAATCATTTACAACGATTTCCAGCCTAGGCATGCTTTTGACTTTACAGCAATAAGGTGGGTTTCATCAAGCAGCGTCATCTGTATGTTTTTGGTTTTCACATATATTTTGTGCACTTTGCATGGCAGAATACTAAGAGTTCACTTTATCAAATTGGTTACTTCCCATAAGAGATGTATAACACCCCGCTGATTCACTAATGCCTCACATGTGGACACCTGAATTAAATTACCAATTGGGATTGAGTGTTTCTAAAAGACTTCACTGTTGAAATGGATTTTATTTAGCACATTTAAGGTTGATTTAGTAATGACTTTGGTCTTGTACTCATCACAGTTTTGCATTGCTTTTAAAAGAGCTAAAACTAATTACATAAAAGGAATGACTGAACTAGAAAACATTTAAACTATGATCTACGTAAGGAAATAACATGTCTGTGCAAGATTCTATGAAATGCGCCAGAATGTACTGGAGAGTGATGACTTTGAGCAACTTGTACATTTGATAACTCATGATGAAGTATGAGATTAAGTTTGAGTTTCTTCTTATGTTGCACTTTTGTATTCATTTGGCTATAATGTTAGAATATACTTCTTTTAGCTAGTACACCACCCAAGGTGGTTCAGAAAGCCTTTGTATTCTACAATCATCTTATCAACACTATTCTAAAGTCACCTGTAGAAATCCAATTCTGTGACTGAATACTAGTAGTGTACTTTTTCAAGATTACTGTAACACTTCATCCACCTGTGTTTGAATGAGGTTTTCCAAATTAAAAAAACAAGACTTTTGCAGCTATAAGGTTTTGAATTTATTGACTGCCCTAAAGTAAGAAGAAACTCACATAAGGCAGATGATTTCTTTATTCTTATGGCATAAATATTGCTCAAGCAGTTCACTATAAAAAAAAAGTCAAGACAACTAAATAAAGGAAACGCATGTAAACAATTAAAGTTGTTCTGATCACTTCCATAAGGTGGAAAAAACCAGCAGCACATAAGGCAATTAAGAGAAATTAATACTTATTTTTTGGCTCCAGTACTTACCAACTGTTACATACCTTATTCTCCCAACATATGTCAAATCCCTAAAGTGATATGGGTTGACAAATATATGCTTATCTATAGACTTGTTTTCTGGACAGAAAACAACATTATGTTCTTTTTCAAAAGATGAATTGTATTATATTCAACTTTCCAGCTAAAGTATTGAAATTGCATGATGTTTACTCATGATGTTTCTGGCAATGCACAGCACAGAGGTGTGATGCCAATCTGTACCAGATGGTTTATATCCCAACTCGCTGCTGCTGGTAAATGAAAATTTTAAATTCATTCACATAATCTGTCAAACTTCTGTGCTGAATATGTACAGTAGATTAAAAGCATGAATGCTAAATGTTGTTCTGTAAATCAAGCCATTCTAATCAGTCTTAATTTGCTCATTTATTTTATCCTTTTAGGATCATGAAGGTGAAAGGATTTTTTTTTTGCATTTAAAAGCATTTGCTAGTGTACTATATTAAATTACCAAGAACTGGAATCAAGTGAGTATATTCAGGGATAAAATAAGACAAAACTTTGATCTCTCAGAAGAAATGTGTTACTTATTCATTACTAACCATCTCATAGATCTTTAGGATAAAATATAATAGCTTTAAAGCATCAGAGATGGAAAAAGCGCTAACATTACAAATATTAATCAAAGCTATTCCAATGAAAAAAGCAGGATAAAAAAAGTAAAAACTAATTTTTAATTAACATGATTTAAAAAGAATAATATGGCAAATGGATTAAAGGAAAAAAAAAATCAGAATTACTTTTTGACTTATAAACTTAATACAGTGGGTTGAAAAAGTATTCAATTCAACCACCCCATCACCCCAACCCCCCGAAAAGCCACCATATTTCCATCTTACAGCATTACAACCTATAAAAATCACAAATGCAGAGTATCACAGTGAACTTTATTTCTCTGTGTCCATATTTTGAAGCATTTAGAGCCTGGTGAACTAAACAAATGCAAATTGATACTCATGTTGTAAAAAATGCTGTTGATAAAGTAATTGACCCCTTCACATAACACACAGTGAATACTTGGTAGCAGCACCCTTTGTGGCAATAACTGCTTGCAATCACTTTGGATAGCCATCTACAAGCTTAGCACATTTGGATGGAGGCAATTCTTCCCATTCTTCCTTGCAGAACTGCTCCAACTGGGCAAAGTTTGAAGGCTTTTGTTTGTGAACTGCAATTTTGAGATCACACCACAAATTTTCAATTGGATTCAGATCCAGACTCTGGCTAGGCCACTGCAAAACCTGGATCTTCTTTTTGTCAAACCATGCTTTGTTGACTTTTGCACAGTGTTTCGGGTCATTGTCCCGCTGAAAGTGGTAGCGTCGTCAGAGTCACGATTTCATGGCTGACATTTGAAGGTTTTCTTCCAAAATGGTATACTTCTCACAATCCATTCTTCCTTCAATATGGATAAGGGATGCAGTACCTGCCCTAGAGAAGCAGCCAAAAAGCATGATGCTCCCCCACCCACCATGCTTGATGGTAGGCATGGTGTTTGCCGGATCAATGGCAGTCCCTTCCATCCGCCAGACAAACGCCTTTGTGTTGAGACCAAAAAGTTCAATTTTTGTCTCATCAGAGCAAAGTACAGGTCTCCAGAATGCAGGATTCTTGTGAAGATGTCTGCTTTCAGCTTTCAGATGATATTTTTTTAGTAGTGGCTTTTATCTGGCAACTCTGCCATACAGCCCTCTCTGCGCAAAACCTTTGATATTGTAGTCTTGTGCACATCCACTCCAGCTGCAGATACTGAGCTTTGCAGGTCACCTTAGGATTTGCTCTTACTTCTCTGACTAGTTTTCTTAACATTTTCTTTGTTATTTTAACAGGGCGGCCTGACCTAGGCTGGTTCATTATGCTTCCAGTTGTCTTCCACTTCGCTATGGTGGCCTTCATAGTGGACACACTGATCCTAAGGAGCTTGGTGATCTTCTCGGCACCACTGCCATCTTTAAACTTCATAATCACAGTGGCTTTTAAGTCATTAGAAAGTTCTCTTGTCTTCATTTTTGTCAGTTTTTGAGGTTTCACCAAATAACCCACTTGTACTGATTTCTCAGTTATATGTTCCTAAGAACTGGCCTAAATAATCACTTATAGACCGTGTGGTATAGCGGGTCTGAGGCTACAACAAAATATGGCCAGGTTTTAAATCCATAAAACCTTGTCACTCTTTGTGGGCGTGACTGCACGACCGCGGGGAGTTAATGAGGTAGTTGGGGTGGGTTGCACCTGCACGTGCAGGTGCGATCATTCTAAATTGCTATATTGGCTTCCTGCGGTGTGTGATTAAAGTGTTGTGCCCACAGAGACAAGTGGATATAAACGGGCTGGCACAGAGAGAGAGAACATAAGAGGATATAAAGTAAAGATGTAAAAGAGAGAAAAGGTGATAAAAGAGAGAAAAGAATAGAAGAGAGGTGAAAGGACAGAATAAAGAAAGTGACTGGAGATGATCCAGACACCAGGAAGGAGAAGGCAGCTCGAGCTGGGGCTCCCGGGAGGGAGCGCAGGCTGAGGTGCTCTAGGGGCTGGTTCGCCCCACTGACTAGAGTGGGCCCTCCCAGTGTATCCGAGGAGCGACTGTGTGGGCGTGAGGGAAGATGGGAGGTGTGCCGACCTTGGACGGTCTGGCTGCGCAGTGTGGCGGAAGCCAAGACGGGGGTCAGCAGAAAGGTGTTTGTGATACAGAGGCTCCAGCGGCAACGCCTGAGATGGGTGAGCCAGGGAGACAGAAGGTGGTGGGCTGCGATCGGGTGAAGAGAGACTGCATTTTAACCTCTATTTTAATGGAATTATTTATTGATTTTATCCCCACGTTTCTCTGATTTTATGGATTTTTTTTTTTATGAACATTGCTCTGTGGACACTCTTGGTTTTACTTTTGTTTTAGATTGGTTTTTATTATAATAAAAGCACATGAGCACTTTTCACCATCCCCTGGCTCCATCTGATATTGTTCTTCATCTGTCAGCTCATCTCGATCATAACTATTGATGGTGTTGGTTCAGCAGACTCCCATGTGGGAAGAGGGAGTCTGTAGGGGATCGGCATTGTCACAGACCAGTCAACAAGCTAGAGGATTAATTGCTTGATTGTTTACACCCATTTTCATTACCCTTATTGCATTGTTAGCAATCATACAGTCTCCAAGCAATTAGGGGTCTAATACTTATTCAACAGCAGATTTCACTGATATGTTCTTTATCATTGCAGCATAACTTGATTTTTTTTAGTGATAATTTATTGTAGAAGAGGCCCTCATTTATACATAACAGTATGAAACTAAAGATAAATTTTCAAAGAAAAATATCACTGTAGAGTGATGAGAAAAGCCAAGCAAAATGACACCTTTTATTGGCTAACTTGAAGCTTGTCCTAGTGTGTGTATATAAACACAGGGAACTCCAGTTTCTGTATAACATCTTGCCTGAAGAAGGGGCCTGAGTTGCCTCGAAAGTTTGCATGTTGTAATCTTTTTAGTTAGCCAATAAAAGGTGTCATTTTGCTTGGCTTTTCTCTACATTCATAATGACTAACACGGTACAACACCCTAGGTCTACTGTAGAGTGATGTAATTAATAAATAAGGATTCAGCATTTTCCCCTATGGTAACCAACACATTTTTTTAACAGGAACAAAAAAGGTTATATGACAATCACTGAGTCAAATACATTTTAAATTTTGCCCAGGACCCTTCAGGTTCTCAACTGTAACCAGTGATCAGCACTGAAACTGCAACAGCATGAATTAAACCACAGTGTTTCAATTCAATTCATTCAATTTTCCTTTCCCAAGAGGGAAATTTGGTTACACAGTGAGGCCAAAAAGTAACATTAAAACATTAGACATTAAAAGCATATCAAATAAACACAGCAAAAAAACTTTCTACAAATAAAATACATTAAAACAGTAAATCTTATACACAGGCTATAAAATCAGATTCCACATATTCCACATACAAATTAAACCATCTTTAAAACTTGCATCTTGTACCCGTAATCCATTCCATTGTACAAAATCTTGCATCAGCAGCATATATTTTGAAACTCTTCTTAACATTTGAGATGCAATAGATTGTAAATCCACAGCTTCTAACTGGGAAAAGTAAAATGTTTCAATGGTACTAGAATATCTGACAATAATGCTAACCTGAACAGTCAACCACCTGTGAAATCTTGATTGCATTCTTAACTTTAGATACAAGAACTATGACTTTCAACTTTAAATGGTAAGGGTATTCAAGAGAAGGTTCAAGTCAAAATAATCAATTCATTCCTTTTCTCAATTCTTTAAATTTTAATACAGGGACAGAGTCTGCTTCAGCAGCACTGGGTGCAATTCAGGAATTAACCCTGCACATGGAACACAGGGCACATTCAGCAAGAGAAGTTAAAAAAATTAATAGACAGATGTAAGGCTTTTGTTCTGGTTCATATTATATGTACACTTACATATCATGTAGCTCATTGTTGAGTATAGGGCGCACACATGTTTTCTCTCTATAATGTTCCCATTTACAGATATCATTCAATAACAAACTACTATTTTTCACTTGGTAATGACAAAATTATATTATCAATAAATCCAAATTAAATGCATTCAGTAATCTTACTAATTAACTATTGTATTGACTGTGAATAAAATAAAATTATTTACCATGCTTACAACTATATAATATATTCAACCATTTTCATTTACATGTTAATGTGTTGCAGGAATATGCAAAGGTTTATCTGTTAAAAGAAGTTCTCATGAACAAATCACATTCTAAGATCAAAGCAAAAAAGTTTTCATCTTCCTCGGTTATGAATAAATTGAACAGGTTTAATATAAATTTGATAGCCCCCCCAAAACAATCCTTTGTTTTCTGCTTTATGAAGGCATGGCATCCCAAGCAACTATAATAATGCATTTCTTGGAGAACAAAATTGTAATTTGCAGAAGATATTGTATTTTCAACAGCGTTTCAAGCCTGGCTTAAGTGGCTGCATTTTTGTCATCTTTCTGTTATTCACTAAATAATATTGCTATCTAATGATTGTGTTTTTTATTTTCTTTGTATGTTATGGTTTTAATATTGTTTTGTTCGCTAAATGTGTAGTATGTATGTAATATGTTTATTTATGGAATCACGTCTTCTATTATGTACCCTTTCCACTTTATACTGAGTTCTAAGGGGTGAGGCCACCATTACAATTTAGCTAGAGGACCACCCTCTGCCTTTACATTCCAGATTCTCCAGATCAGCATTTATTTTAGTTTTGTTGATCTTGTGCTATAGTTTTGTGCTTTGTTAATTTGGAAAATGGACAATTTTTGTTTGTTCAGAGTTCCTTTTCGGCTTAGTGTTGTCTTTTTTTTTTTTTGCATTTGCTTTATTTTTGAAAATATTCTTTTTTGTAATAATTTTTTTTATGGTTTCTTCTCCACCTTTTCAATATTTCATAGAAATTGTAAATTAACTGTTTTGAGTCTGGGCTTCCCTTTTTTGTGTCTTCTGGTTCAGGGAAAGGCCCATTTTGGAGAATATGGCTTAGAATAACCTGCTGCTAGATTTAGAAGGCAATGGCTCATTTTGGCATTTTAAGTTGGAAGCCTACAAGTAGGAAAACCTGAAGGCTACAATCAAGTCTTTTTTTCTGATATACAATTCTTGACTTTGATCTTTTCTGCTAAAAGTTTTCCCTCTTTTTAGGAATCGGCTAAATAATTGTTCAAGTTGATCAGGAGTATTATTACACTTTGACTCATTCTCAAAAAAAAAAAAATCTTATGAGTAGTCACACATTTAAACACTATTCAAAAAACAGTAATTCTTTGCTTTGCACCAATATCTTGAATAGCATTGGCCATACATTCTTGCGCTGCACATGTACAGCTCACAATACCCAGCAACACATTATATCAGTGAAACAACAGTGCCCATGGTTTCGACTATGAAAAAATTCCAGTGCTCAAAGAAAAACCTGAACACCAATTGGTGATGCACATATGGAACTGGAAAACTCGTAAAAATCAAAAACAGAAGAAACTAAAATTAATAACATACCAAAACAAAATGAAATCATCAAAAATCAAATACTAATGCATTTGCGACAGCCAGGTAAAGTGCTGTGTGCTCAATATTAAAGAACCTAGCTATTAGCCTAAATGTTCTATGTATACAGCAGTTTTACAAATACAGGGATGGAAGGGTGTTAAAGAGCAGCCCCGAAGCCCAGTACTCTTACAGCATATCTCACACAATATCCTGAGATACTACTGTCCCAAAATGTAAACTCTAAGCATTAGGCGAGTTCACCTTTACTACACATCTCCATATCCTTATGACAAAAGAATGCAAAATGTAATTCCTCAAAAACCAGAATGGATTATATCCTTCATTTTGCTTTTTTAAAAATGGTAGCAACTGCCTTAGTCTATCAATACAGTGGTACTGTACCTAGGTTCTATGCAATACTTATATCAATTGAGGAGCTGATACACTTTTATCAACCAGAATACTGAATATTTTAAAAAGTTATTTTGTGCAAAAACTTGGTGTTTATCTCTCTGCAGCACTGAGTGGAACCTTTACATATGGTGCAAACAAGAATTGTATAATGCTCAGCCAGAGTTCTTTGGATATCATCACTCTCGACAAATGGAAATGGAATGGAGTCAGTCCAAAAGTGAAAGTGGTCAGGTTCTGAAATAAATGTTTTTATGCAGCAATGAGTCCAACTGGAACCAACTGGCACTTTTGAACTGGCTGCAAATATGCAGGCTTCCATCCTTCCAGTGAGGTCTCAATATCCATTTTCCATTGCTAAGGTCTAGTCTGTCAAGATCTGTTATGCAGAAACCTTTCATAAGACCACCACTATTTTTCCAACTAAACTTGGCCCCTGGTGATTCCATTTTTCTTCTTTAAATTGACTGTTACTGGGCAACACTGACTACTAAGCACTTGCTTGTCAAACACTAACCCTCAGACTTGGCTCCAGGTGAGAGAACAAGTATTCCTGAAGTGTGATGGTTCCTTTGGGATTTAAATGAACAAGAAGATGTCAAAGCCTTACAATGATTCTTTTCTATAAGTTTTCTAATGATTATTGTATCAGGACAATACATCTTTAGTCATTCTTGGAATGCAAGCTTCTTCACCACACTCCATTCACTGAATAACACATTAAAATCAACAGAGAGGAAATAGAGTGGGGAAAAAAGTTTAATTTAATGACAGAAACAGGCAACCAAACAGTTGGCAAACCATATTAGTTGTAATTAAGAAGGTAGTAAAATACATTTTAAAAAAAGTAATGAAAAGCTAAACAAAAAAGAAGAGTCTTCAACTACAGAATGACTTACTCCCCAAATTGAGTAGAAAAGGACAGAGAATTTGACACCTGGGGAGGCTACCAAACAATTTTTTTGGTCCTTGTCATGGACACGGTTAGAAGGTCAATCGGTAATGGCCCAGGTTCTCTCTCTGGGTTGTAAGGATCTGACAGCACTGTGATATATTGTCACACTAATCTATTAAGCTCTTTAAAAGTATAGGACTTTCAAATCAATTCTAAAAACAACTGGGAGCCAGTGGAGACTAGAAAATGGTGATGTGAGGTCTACTACTTCAGAGGGAGAGGACCTTGATGTAGAATTCAATAACTGGAGACATGATTAAAAACGATCTAATACGACATGAGTAAAGAAACTTGCAGTAATCTAAAAATAGATGCAAACATTACTTTTTTCTCTGTATACAATGATGACTGAAAAATAACCAAAACACTTTTTTAAAACTGCACTCACTCATTTGTATTAACATTTCTTTTTCCATTTCAGAGTAATGGACAATCACATTCTTTCTGCATTGTTCACAAAGAAGATACTAGCTCTGGCTGGAATGTCATTTCACTTCTTGTCAGAAAACTAATAAATACACACTAAGACTTATTAGGTAGAGAAAACCTACAGCCACGTTTATATGTACAAGCTCCATAATTAAGGGGATTATAAAAAAGTTTTATTCTAATGTTTTATATACAGTAAATTTGTAATAAACAATTAATGATCAGAATCACTAAGCATGGCAACTTAAATAAAATATGAAAGGGCATCCAATATTTATTATAGAACAATGGAACATTTAGATGAGAACAGGCCATTCAGCCCAACAATGCTCACTAGCCCTATCCACTTATTTCTTCCAAAAAAACATCAAATGTCTACTGTCTACCACACTACTTGGTAGCTTATTCCAAGTGTCTATCGTTCTTTGTGTAAAGAAAAACATCCTAATGTTTGTGCGAAATGTACCCTTAACAAGTTTCCAACTGTGTCCCTGTGTTCTTGATGAACTCATTTTAAAATAAATGTCTCAACCCACTGGACTAATTCCCTTCATAATTTTAAACACTTCAATCATGTCACCTCTTAATCTTCTTTGCATAAACTGTATAGGGTCAGCTCTTTTAATCTTTTCTCATAATTCAACCCCTGTAGCCCTGGAATTAGCCTAGTCGCTCTTTTCTGGACCTTTTCTAGCACTATGTCCATTTTGTAGCCTTTTTGTAGGTGCGTATTGTAAATTCTATATTTAACACAAGTGCTTTTCTTAATTTTTTTAATTTAATCTCTAACAAACCCCTAGTTTCAGAATACTCTTAGGATGTATTCTTGGACAGGATTAGACACTGAAGAAAATGAAGTAATTTATAGAAACTCTGTTCTGAAGTATAAGATAAAAGAGTCTCATATATTCTTAGAACTGAAGATGTTATTTTGCTTGCAATGAATATTCAGATGAAGGCAATACTAATCAAATGACATTAGCTTTCCAAAAATGTGTTTATTGTTATTCAAACTTTAAAATCTATCATGCAGCCTGTTTCATATTATAGATATGGTCCTTAAATATTGCAATCCACATGCTAACAGCAAAAAAAAAAAAAACAGTTTTAATAAATGTTGTATGAAACAAAATGAACAACCAGTTTACTAGAAAGTTATGTTTCAGTCTCTCTACATATACGTATTATGCCTCTTATAATGACAATTCCTAAGCTTATTCAATGCTGTGTTTGATTGCTTCTATAACTTTTGTCACAGGTGAAGCGTTTTAATAAAGTGAATTTCTGGAAAGGCATTGATAAGACATACATTTGACTTTAAAAACAAAAACCTCAGAACCAAGTTTTGCAACTAATGAGTTAATAGACAGGTAATACAAGATTTCACCTTGAAGCCATTCACAGAAATACTCTATATAATTAAATAAGTTGTTTAATTTAAAAAGAACAAAATTTTCATATTAAACAACATTGACAGTATAAGGTATTTAGTCATCGTTTTGTTAGTTTGTGTGAAATTTCCACTCACATACATGGTCCGAAGTTGTTCATATATTACAGTTTTGTCAGTACAAAATACTACTACTAAAACTTACTAGCCCAAGTTCAAATTTATTGTCATGTATGCATGGTGTGATAAGATTGTTTTTCCAGAGTGGAGAAGAAAGAAAGTGTCTTGTGCAGGATGGTTGACATTTCTAAAATGCTGCTAGTCATTCTAAGGCAATGTTTCTTAAATATAGAGCTTGTTGTCCTGAACTAAGAAAATGAAATTCCAGAATGTTAGAAATCCAGTAAGGATGGACTCCACTATGTACCTATAAAAGCTGATGAACTAAAGAAATTGGTGAGCCTTGTTGATAATAATCGAGATGTATTGTATTCACTTTACTAGAAACTAAAGCAAGTTTGAACTGGGGCAAATTCAGTTTCACAATATGTCAAAAACTTATATATTCAGTGCAGTAAACTTTAAAATGAATACATGTTTCCATATTAATACACAATAATACATTTACAGTATACTGCACTATTTTTTCTTACTTATTGAAAACTGTAAATAAATCTGGCCACAGAAGTCAATTGGCATGATCGGCGAAATTCGCCAATGCATTTCTCGCAGCAAATTTGCTGGCTTTGCCAGCAACATTGCTCACCTATTTATTTCCTGAAAATCTGGCGTGCAGCTGGCTTAGGCAAACATGTTTTTCTCAGCAGTCCATGATGCTTTGCAAAGCCAACATGACAATCACAGGGCTGTAGCAGCCATGTTGGAATGAGATGTCACTACCTGATTACACTTTCATGAGGTTTGTTATTATTTAAGCATCTCATGACAAATGTAAAAAACTACATCTTTATATTAGGTAATTTTAAATTTGCAAGTAAAATTTCTTGCAGACTACAGTACATTCAATTTTGCTTTTATCCCACAGAAAGAGTGATAATGTAAAACTGTATGGGTACGAAGAATGTAGTCTGGGAACAAAAATAAATGTTCTTGGAAGAAAGACAACATGATAAAGTATAAATCTGAACCACGTAAAAAAGAGAATATGCATGATTTAACAGTTATTGTACAGGGTGGGCCATTTATATGGATACACCTTAATAAAATGGGAATGATTGGTGATATTAACTTCCTGTTTGTGGCACATTAGTATATGTGAGGGGGAAAACTTTTCAAGATGGGTGGTGACCACGGTGGCCATTTTGAAGTTGGCCATTTTGGATCCAACTTTTGTTTTTTCAATAGGAAGAGGGTCATGTGACACATCAAACTTATTGGGAATTTCACAAGAAAAACAATGGTGTGCTTGGTTTTAACGTAACTTTATTCTTTCATGAGTTATTTACAAGTTTCTGACCACTTATAAAATGTGTTCAATGTGCTGCCCATTTTGTTTGTGTTAACAAACAAAACCACCGCTATTGGTCTGACACTAACCCACATTGGATAGATCCCTCCAAGACTGTTGGAACAAAAAAATTGATGGTATGGTGTGGTATATGGGGTACAAAGATAGTGGGGCCATTCTTCATCAAAGGAAACCTCAAGGCCACTGGATATGCGAAATTGCTACATGATGATGTGTTTCCCTCTTTATGCACTGAAGCTGGCACATTCCCTGAGTTTTTCCAGCAAGATGGTGCACCACCACATTATGGGTGTCAGGTCTGAGCATTCCTAGATGAACAGTTTCCTGGAAAGTGGATTGGCCGTCGTGGGCCAGTTGAATGGCCCCCAAGGTCTCCTGATCTGACCCCCTTAGACTTTTATCTTTGGGGTCATCTGAAGGAAATTGTCTATGCTGTGAAGATACGAGATGTGCAGCACCTGAAACTACGGATACTGGAAGCCTGTGCTAGCATTTCTCCTGCGGTGTTGCTATCAGTGTGGGAGAAATGGGTTGCATTGACAATCCAACACAATGGGCAGCACATTGAACACATTTTATAAGTGGTCAGAAACTTGTAAATAACTCATTAAAGAATAAAGTTATGTTAAAACCAAGCACACCATTGTTTTTCTTGTGAAATTCCCAATAAGTCTGATGTGTCACATGACCCTCTTCCTATTGAAAAAACTAAAGTTGGATCCAAAATGGCCGACTTCAAAATGGCCACCGTGGTCCCCACCCATCTTGAAAAGTTTCCCCCCTCACATATACTAATGTGCCACAAACAGGAAGTTAATATCACCAACCATTCCCATTTTATTAAGGTGTATCCATATAAATGGCCCACCCTGTATTTCCCTCCTTATGTTTTCTTTTCAGTAGAATAGCGGCTACATATATGAAGGATTTCATTTCAAGAGGATTAATTTCATATAAAAACAATACAATAAAAATCAATAACAATAAAACTTTTGATAAATCAGGCAAATTAGTTCAATATACGGTAGTTTGACAATTCAAGTAGTGTTTCTAAAATATTCCATGTGTCTATAAGCTATCGTTTGGGAAAATACTTCCTCAGATTTATATAAAGTAAATTATGTCATTGCCACAGAGTTGATGTTACAGAACTGGTTCAATGTAACACTTTTACTGTAGCTTGCATGCAGTGTTCATTGTCTTGGTGCTACTTGCAGTAAGGCAGTATTGTTTAGATCCATAATGCAGATTTTTTGCCAAAAACAAATATCATAACATGCAAAGCTGACCTTACTATAATCATGCTACCACTGTGACGAAAATCTAATATTTTAGCTTCATGTTTGGAAGACTTAACACATATTTAGTCTAAGACAGGGGCCTTCAACTTCTGATTCTGGAGCGCTACTGTGGCTACAGGTTTTCATTCTACACCTTTTCATAATTAATGGCAAGTTTTTGGAACTAATTAAGTCTTTAGCCTTTATTTTAATTTACTTGTTTTTTAAGATTCAGTCCTCTGAATTGCTTTAACCAACAGATGATCGGCTAAGTTGGCACCTCAAACTCCAACCATCTTCTTAATTAGAAGCCAATTCTTGTTGTTACTTAAAATCTGTTATTAAATTCCATGGTAATCTTACATTGATCAAATGTTTGTGCTTTCAAATATCTTACAATAAAAAGACAACTAATATGACAAGCAGTTAAAGACAAAAGCATTTTTGCAAAATTTGCACCAACTGCTTTAGAGTAAGTGAAAGGATTCTGCGATGAACAATTTCACTATTAATTTGGAACTGTCTTAAAATTGCTTACAATTGCTTTTCTTATTATTTTATTTATTGATGAGACAACATCATCCAAGGAAACTTAAAAATGCAAACAATAACATTTACAGTATGAACAATTAATAAAACAAACTTAATTAGGGTTAGAGAACCAAAGTGAGCGTAAAGTACAAGTAGTCTAATACTACTGCATAGTTTGCCCTAAGTCTAGATGATAAATTTATTTTTGTTATAAATGTATTTTACTTTTTGTATATTTTGTGGAATATGTGAATTATAATTAATAATAATTAAGAATTGATGTCCGATATCATTTTAGGGATTGAAAAAGTAGTTGCCATTGAAACAAAAATCACATTATAATCACATTAAAGGGAAAAACACACCTGTGTATGTTGTCCTGACCTGAAGGTACCAAGCCAAGGTTGGCCACATTGACAATCTTGTGTACAACAGGTTGCCCAGAAGAATTTTTTGGTTCCAAAGTGATGGAAGTAGTGTTCTCATTCATACCTGTTAACTTGCCTGTGGATAAAATGAATAAAACATAAGCTTATTTATCTATATGATTCAATAAAAAAATTGAAATGGAGCTTGTAACTGATAATGTTATAAGAGACAATTAAAATTCATTCAATGAATTTTGTATTGGCATTCAAGCCTAAATCAGAAACTCACCATATTGTGGACTTGAATACATGAATAAAATAAAAGTCACAGATTAATTTTACTATTTGCTTCAGTAATTTTACATTGTATATATAGTACCCACAGACAAGTAACTAACTAAACTACCAACGTTAAGTGGACATTTCCCTATAATAACTGTACTCTAGTATTTGCAGACCGTTTTACAAAAATGTGTTAAGTAAATTGTTTTGTAGTTAATATTTTGAAAAACATTTTTTTTTTCACTGCTTGTCCAACTAATCACCAACTGTTCACCTCAGCATATGACCTTTCATGTACACTTGACAAAACATATAAAACAAACTACTTCCGAGATTTCTCAAGGTGACCCCAGCTCCAAATTGATTCGCCAATAAACTACAGTTTTTCTTTATTTTTATACAAATATCTAAAAAAAGGAAAATGTTTATTACATGATGTCCAGCAAACTCAAACATCTTTAAGAGTATAAGTAAGCTTGCATTGTAATCTTATAGTAAGATCATAGCTTTCATCCCATTCAATCAATTTTGACACTGTGACATATGTATTGATCTTCATGACTGCAAAATCAAACTTCCTAATGTAATGTTATATTTACAGTTGCATTTATATTATGTTCAGTGTTGCAAGAGAGATTCAGGTATCATATCTCTATTCCTATTACTTAAACCTCTTTTCTTTGCAGTTATATAATCTCAAAGTTCAGAAATGACTCTAACAATTCTTTCAACTATCCTGGAACAACTCCTTTCCCATTAAAGGGCAGAAAGCAACACCTCTTGAGATGTTCATATAGTCATAAAGTGATTTATAGATGATAAACTGTACAGGATAATCAAACCCACTAGTGAAAGTACTCTAGATCTACACATGAAAACCAATGCACTGTACTGTCAATATCAATGAGAAGTTTAAGGCAGAAGCATCATTTTTAACAGGTTTAAAAGTTTTCATTATAAGCAGCTTTCCATCATGTATCTCATTGTTTTTACCTCAACCAAACCTTTAATAATTAGAGGAGAAGGGGGGAGCCAGTAACACAGATAATTGCAATTAGTGTTATGACACATTTATTATTTTTATTTTTCATAAAATTGAACTTCATTTAATTTTTAAGCAAATTATTTTCATAACTCAGCTAAGAGTGAAAAAACACCTGATAGCTATGAAATTCTAAAATATTAACAATGTGACTATTTTGAAAACTTAAAAAGTTTATAAACTAAAATTTTATTGAAAATGAAATGGAAGACCTCTTAACTTTAACACTATACTGTACTAGAAACAATATAAGGTAATTTCACTAAAAAGTAGCTAAAGATGTCGTCTTAAAAAAAGTTAATAAAAAAGTGTATTAAAATATGAAATCATCTTACTAAAGCTTTTATTTAGTAATCAGTCAGTCAGTCATTTTCCAACCTGCTATATCATACAATATCATTACAGCCATGGACTTTTTCACATTTTATTAAGCTACTATATCGTTTCATGGTTTTAAATCAATAATAATAATTAATAATTCTTTGCATTTATATAGCGCTTTTCTCACTACTCAAAGCGCTCAGCAATTGCAGGTTAAGGGCCTTGCACAAGGGCCCAACAGAGCAGAGTCCCTTTTGGCATTTACAGGATTCGAACCAGCCACCTTCTGATTGCCAGTGCAGATCCCTAGCCTCAGAGCCACCATTCTTCCCAAATTGGTAATATCTGTGTATAATATTAGACTGAATAACTCTACAGATCCCGGTTTAAAAAATGATCAAAAAATATAAAGTGTTCACTCGTTTGTGAAGAACAGTTAAGTAAGCAAACTCTGGTGCAACCAGTCATCTTTCTTATTCACATGACTAGTTAAGTAGAGTCCATTTGTAGGCAAGTTAAGGTGTTTCCCATGAACTCCAGTTATATTCATCTGTCTCTGGGATATCAACTTGTCGTCTAGTAAAAATAATTAACAGTTAAGAATAGTGAAATGTGTAAATCAGGATAAATGTTTAAGAAAATTTCCAAGAGACTGAAATTATGGTAAAGCAAAATCAATAATAAAGAAATGAAGACATTATGACACAATCTGGAACATATGCCTGGCTGGGTGTTCACAAAACTGCAATTCCTGGTGAAAAATCCACCAGTCAAAAATGTCACTCATAGGCCATGATTAATGCTTAATTTTCTTTATATTCACATAGAAATTGAGCTTATCTTCAAATACGTTTTGTAGCAAATGAACAGAGACCTTACATTTCTCCCAAAAACCTGACCAATAATTCATATGAACACAATGAAGTAGAGGTGTGATGTCACAAGGGGAGCTCTGGAAACTACCATAGCATGTGAATACAGCATAACATGGGAAAAACTTCACAGAAACCATGGAGGAGACTTGCACCAAATGAAGAAAACTTCTATGGTAGGGTGATAAGGCTAAGCACTATGTTCAGCATAAACATAACACTACACACTATCCTGAAGAGAATATTCTCTACTGTGAAGCACTGTGGCCTGGAAGACTTAAAGACAAAACATAAAAAGAATGCAGCAGATTACACATGAATCATTGGGTGTATCTACTGCAGTCTTCAAGAAACATGGAATAAGATTAATGTTCCTTCCAACATGGTAAAAACTAAACAGGCATTGCCACCACTGTAGTGGTGCAAAAACAGCAGTCAATACTCTTCAGTGCTACAATCAAATGCTGTACTTAAGTAAAACATTGTAAATCTAGAGTATTGACATTTACAAAGCAGCCACAGACTTGTCCTAAAAGATTCATATAAACCATTTCTGTCAAAGGTAATCCTACTAAATAGTGACCAAATGTGTGGGAAAGGAATACACACAGATTCAGTTACTTTAATACATAATTAGGTAATAATGCAGTATAAAGCTTTGTTAGGCTGCATGAGAGCACAATAACTTTGGGTTCTAATCCCAATCACTAAAGCTTTGTATGGACTTTGCACAATCCCTTTATGCATTAATGAATCTTCCTCGGGTGCTTTAATTTCTTCTAGTATCCCAAAGACTTGAAGGTTCAACTCTAAACTGACCTTGTAACAGTGCTCGTTATTGTACTGGTGTTTCTACTTAGTATTGCCTCCTACCTTATGCCCAGCAGACTTCTGGCCCTTCACA
>JANRMT010062835.1:29022933-29055433 GCA_026402145.1 Polypterus bichir lapradei | reverse complement strand
TTAGCTTGTCTTGCAAAACACTCGCAAACCAAGGTTCCACTGTACATGAAAAATGAGAGCCAACTTCTGCTGAGGCTTAAACCATCACTTCACTGAGTGAAGAACAAGCACGTTTTAACCAAACATGCACAGACACAGACAGTCAAGGTAAAGTGAGACTTCTTGTACGTGCACAAGCTGCCTTGTTCTAATGTTATTTTCTATCAGCTGTGCTATTTGGAGGGCAAGTGAATATGCAGTATTATACTGTCAGTGTGCAGTATATCTTGTCACTGTAAGTAGTTTGCACTGATAAAACATACATGTTACCTACTGTAGGTATTGGCTTCAAAAGCTTTGTTGTGAAAAACCGAGGTTTGGAACGTTGTGTTATTTGTGCATCTTTATTTTGTAAAGATGTTATTTTTACTCATTTTTTATTTTATTACTTGGAAATAGCAAAATTTGCACATTATTTAATATTTTTGTCTGTCTTATTACAATATTTCTAAAAAATAAATCATTTATTATGATCAAACAGTTACTCAGTACTTGAGTAGTCTTTTCACCAAATACTTTTTTACTCTTACTTGAGTAGTTTTTTGGATGACTACTTTTTACTTCTACTTGAGTAATATTATTTTAAGGTAACGCTACTCTTACTTGAGTACAATTTTTGGCTACTCTACCCACCTCTGGTCATTATTTATTTTTGTACTTGCTCGACTTTGTCTAACTTTTATTTTCTGTACCTGCTTATTAAGTAAAGAGTCATGGAGAGCTTGATTTATCCTATCAGTTTTTTTCACAATGCAAGAACCAACATCAGACAGGATTCACTGCATGATAAAGACACATACACAGTAACTCACAAAGGGCCAAAGTGGAATTTCCAGTCATCCTTACAAGATGTCTTTGGAGGGAAACCTGAGCTCCCAGAAGTGTAAATAGATGGGAAATAAAGCTGCACCAATGTGATGTTTAAAATTACTAAGTTGCTATGTTACTAAGTTTACTGTCAGATTTTTATATCCTCTATGTACCTTATTTTTCCTTTTCTCCAAGCTACCTTGGGAAAAGATGTTAATTTACTTGACCATGTATTCATTTTCTTACTTTCTACATTAGATGATGATAACAATAAAGAAAGATGGTGACTATTAATATATCTGAAAATGTGCATAGTCAAAAGCACTGATGGTGTTACATATACAACAGTAAATCAAAAGGAGTATTTGATAATAAATACATTAATCAATGCATGTATCCCTGAGTGGGCTAAAAATAAGTGAACTAAATGCACTTGACTTTGTCTCGAATTATTTTGTAAATGTAATGTATGTATCTGTAAGTCAGCAGATGTGAAAAGTCTGTACCTTTATTTGAAAACTTAAATTAAGTACAGTACATGCATTACTCTCAAACACTTCTAGTAAAGACAACCCTTAAAAATAAACATGGTGATAGGTCTCTTGAGGTGCAAAAAAAAAAATGTTCCACTGCAAAACGAATGCACACATTATGGTGTTAAACGAGTAATAGAAAAAAAAAACAGGATATCTTTTGAATAATATTAATAAGATCAGAAAAGTAAATATTTAGTAATCTGTCATTCTTTAATATTAGCAGTTAAGCATACAAGTAGATAGGAAGAAATTTCCTAACCACTTCCTTCTTAAGTTTTCCTTCTCAACATTCCTAAGAAAATAGCCGTTACCTTGTTGTACTTTAAAGTCTTGTTCAGACATTGTCACAGGCAGAAGCAGCTCACCCACTGTTGGTTGAATGGAGACACTGAACTGGTCACTTTTTGTGCTATTGGAGAAAAGAAAAGAAAAAAGACACACATTTCAGGTCCAAGTGTTTTGATATAGCAAAATATACAGCTATATATACAAAATACAAAATAAAGGGCAACTTTGAACAAGTACACCTAATTATAGTACAATTGCTTATTTGGATTTTGTTTTCATAAATGTTAGAAATATAAAATAACCTGAAATGCAGAAAATAAGAAATGAAAGCAATCTTAATGTATAAAAAGATAACCTTTCTTTGGACATACTATACACCTGCAGCTCCTTAGAACATTAATAGGTATTTACATACATACAGTACTTCAACTCAGTAAATATTATGAAATAATGCCATTTTTGTCAACAAATGCCTACTAATGTTTTTTGTTTTTTTTTAATTTTTGTGAAATATCTACTTGTAGTTTAGGTAATGCAGCTGTAAAACTGGTAATATTCGTAAACCTTTTGCAAGCACTGCTTTAAGCACAAGACCTAACACACAAGACAGTGTGACATGCCATGATAACCTTTACAGTGCATACGAAAATTCTTCACATATTGAAACCTTAGCCTGGGTTAGTATTGTATAATGGTTGGAATCATGATGAATTATGTCATACCTTTACTTGTAATTAACAATATTTAACTAAACACAAAGGGAAAATTTTGAAATAATTTAAATTTAAAAAATGCCAGTAATTTGGCAGCATATGTGGTTTCATAGGAAATGCCCTTTATTTTGTTTGTAGAATTATGAATATTTTAATAAGTCTTCTATATACTAAGCACATATTTATTTTGCACTTTTATTGCACTCTTCTTTGTGGAAAAATTCAAACTTTCAGGTAACTGTCAGTATCTTATACACACAAAGCTCTTCATGAAGGTCCCAGGGTAGGCACAAAAAGAAATTTAAGCAGAGGACACTGGATTTCCACAGGATGGCCAATGTGTGGTTACTGTACTAATAATACTAACAGTATCTTTTAGAGCAAATACACATCAGCATGCATACCCAACAGATCAGAACAAACAGAACTTCATTCTGCACAACACAGAGCCAAGGAGAAGTTGTATGGATCAAACATGCAGAAGGTGGTGCCCATAAATGCAAAGACTCCTGTACAGTAAAGGCCAATGACAGCACTGAATATACAGTTCTGTGCAATGGATGATCACAAAACAAAATAATAAAAAACAAATTTAAGCATAAAAATTCCAGAATGTTGCTTCTGTAGTTCATTATACATAAAGTAAAACTGCATCAAGGATGATGACTGCTATTGTTTAGCTTAAAACACATACTGTATTCCATACAAAGGCAGATATTAAATCACTGAACTTCCTAGTTGAGGAGATCAACTTGAAGAATCTGAAAACAATCTCTGCCAAAGGTGCTTAATCAAAGTGTGCAGCACACTAATGTGCGCAGTGATAAATGTGTGCAATGATAAAATGGTATCATGTTACCCATTACAGTTTAAGTACACATATACTATATATAATTGAGATTTTACAGTGAATGTAAAAACATTGAACAAATAAAAAAATTAAAAAAACAAAGAACAAAAATATATCACAACAAACCATATAACTATAGGAGAAGTACAATATACAGAAGAAGAGAAAACACAAAACCATGTAAATAAAATGGTAACCAATATGCACAATTTATAGCATCATGTTTTGTTCAGTCCCTTGCAAAATATCTAAAAGTGGCACTTGCCCATATGTTGGTATTAAATGTTTCAGGCAGGAAATAAACTAGACATACAGTGCATCCGGAAAGTATTCACAGCGCATCACTTTTTCCACATTTTGTTATGTTACAGCCTTATTCCAAAATGGATTAAATTCATTTTTTTCCTCCGAATTCTACACACAACACCCCATAATGACAACATGAAAAAAGTTTACTTGAGGTTTTTGCAAATTTATTAAAAATAAAAAAAACTGAGAAATCACATGTACATAAGTGTTCACAGCCTTTGCCATGAAGCTCAAAACTGAGCTCAAGTGCATCCTGTTTCCCCTGATCATCCTTGAGATGTTTCTGCAGCTTAATTGGAGTCCAGCTGTGGTAAATTCAGTTGATTGGGCATGATTTGGAAAGGCACACATCTGTCTTAATAAGGTCCCACAGTTGACAAGTTCATGTCAGAGCACAAACCAAGCATGAAGTCAAAGGAATTGTCTGTAGACCTCCGAGACAGGATTGTCTCGAGGCACAAATCGGGGAAGGTTACAGAAAAATTTCTGCTGCTTTAAAGGTCCCAATGAGCACAGTGGCCTCCATCATCCATAACTGGAAGAAGTTCGAAACCACCAGGACTCTTCCTAGAGCTGGCCGGCCATCTAAACAGAGCGATCGGGGGAGAAGGGCCTTAGTCAGGGAGGTGACCAAGAACCCGATGGTCACTCTGTCAGAGCTCCAGAGGTCCTCTGTGGAGAGAGGAGAACCTTCCAGAAGGACAACCATCTCTGCAGCAATCCACCAATCAGGCCTGTATGGTAGAGTGGCCAGAGGGAAGCCACTCCTTAGTAAAAGGCACATGGCAGCCCGCCTGGAGTTTGCCAAAAGGCACCTGAAGGACTCTCAGACCATGAGAAACAAAATTCTCTGGTCTGATGAGACAAAGATTGAACTCTTTGGTGTGAATGCCAGGCGTCACGTTTGGAGGAAACCAGGCACCGCTCATCACCAGGCCAATACCATCCCTACAGTGAAGCATGGTGGTGGCAGCATCATGCTGTGGGGATGTTTTTCAGCGGCAGGAACTGGGAGACTAATCAGGATAAAGGGAAAGATGACTGCAGCAATGTACAGAGACATCCTGGATGAAAACCTGCTCCAGAGCGCTCTTGACCTCAGACTGGGGTGACGGTTCATCTTTCAGCAGGACAATGACCCCAAAGCACACAGCTAAGATATCAAAGGAGTGGCTTCAGGATAACTCTGTGAATGTCCTTGAGTGGCCCAGCCAGAGCCCAGACTTGAATTCGATTGAACATCTCTGGAGAGATCTTAAAATGGCTGTGCACCGACGCTTCCCATCCAACCTGATGGAGCTTGAGAGGTACTGCAAAGAGGAATGGGCGAAACTGCCAAGGATAGGAGTGCCAAGCTTGTGGCATCATATTCAAAAAGACCTGAGGCTGTAATTGCTGCCAAAGGTGCATCGACAAAGTATTGAGCAAAGGCTGTAAATATTTATGTACATGTGATTTCTCAGTTTTTTTATTTTTAATAAATTTGCAAAAACCTCAACTAAACTTTCTTCACGTTGTCATTATGGGGTATTGTGTGTAGAATTCTGAGAAAAAAAACGAATTTAATCCATTTTGGAATAAGGCTGAAATATAAGAAAATGTGGAAAAAGTGATGCGCTGTGAATACTTTCCGGACACTGTATATTATTATGAATACAGTGGGCACTTCTTCAAAAGTCACGTCATCTAAAGCTAATCACATTTTAATATGCAGGCAAACCTTTTCACAATTTTTATAAGTGACCAGTAAAGTAAATTTCTGCTTTTTTCTCCACAGTAACCAGACAAGACTAAAAGAAAAAGTAAAGTACTAGCTGCACTGTTGAAGACAATTCTGCATGGCTTCTGGTAAACAGGAATTGTGAATAACTGGCAAGAAAGGTCAAGCAATAACTTAAATGTAAGGTGCATTCGTCGGCGCTATTTTGTCCTGAGCTCTTTAGTTGAGGCATCCTTTATTGCATGCACTGTCATATTTTATTTTTTTTTTGCCAAAATGTGTATTCACATTCATCTTTAGAATATTAATTTTAATTATGTAAAACACATGCCTTAAAATCTATATGTATGTAGACAAAAAAAAAACATGAGGTTAAATATGCCAGGATTTATGTCAACTGAAAGCATTGTTTATTTTTTACCTAAAAATAATCATTTATTTTTTGTTTTTTTAATTAAATATTGTTGGTTAGAGGATCCATTAAAGATGAAAAATTTATGATATAACTTAAATTCATCCATTACATTCTTTAATGCTTAAGTTTCATTAAAAGTGGACATGCTACACATTTAATCCGATGTTTCTAACAGAAGCAGAAGCACTGCTACCTCATGAATCCAACATTCTTGTTTCAAATTCTACAATCCCATGACCAGTTGCTGTTTAAGTTGGAGTTTGCATGGTTTCAATGTATGTGCAAACATCTCCAAAGACATGCAGGTTAGGTTAATTGCTGATTGATGACTGACCCAATTTTACTGTGTCCATAGGTGTGTACATATTTCATACCTTTCTTGTCTTGTGCCTAATGCAATACCTGAACCATAATATACACTGCCTTTCAGAGAAGGGAAGTCTGAAAAATAACCTGCTGCATAAAATCAATATAAAATAAAACTGGAAAATACAGTCATGCACATAATACTGTAGCCACTTCTGAGAGGTTGGTCAATATACACCTGTACAGTGTATTGCTTTCATTTAGTAAAAATAACTGCTTCATATTTAAAAATAAACTTTAATTGGAATATTACAAAATACTAAAGAATAGAAATCTATTTATAAGCGAAAGGTTAGAGTTCAATCACAGCAGATGTCGAAAGCAAAATCACTCTGCTAATATAAATGTGTGTTTTAAACTTGCAAGTCTCAAATTCAAGTCATTCATGACTGCAGCTAGAGTGAGCAAAACTGGTCTATTTTCACAACAAATATTTGTGTCTGATCAGACAATCTGGACCACCACACCCATTTTGCCTATGACAGTCTGATATAATGGCAAAAAATCGTTTATGTGAAGTGGACATATAAAGGTATGCCAGTATTGATGATAAAATTTGGGAGGGTGGCCTAGGGCCATAGCTGCACATTAGCCTGCCTTTTTGGTGAGTTACAATTCTAGAAGTGCCCACATGTACAAGGCGTGTTTAATCTATTTTTACATTATTTCCTTTATGTAAATAATAATCTTGATTTATGCATACAGTACTCTGTAGATGTTCTGTTTAAAGCCCATGCAACATCAAGTAGAGCTCCATCATAATACAGAAGCACAGAAGTTAAACTGAAACAGAAATAAAAATCTAAAATCAACCATTTTCATTTAAATTAATTTTGTGTTGTTCTTATTATATTATTTGTTATGTTAAGTGCTTTTTACAAAAAGCAACTTTTAGTGTTACATAGAGAGGATATTAAAATAACAAATACGGTATAATAAATCACAATGCAACATTAATGTGAATACATGGACACCAAAACAAGTCAAATCTCAAAGAATAAAACAGAGCATAGTAAACAATATGGAGAAGTCAAAAACAATGTACAAAGAATTTGAATGACAGGCCTAAAAAAGTCAATATCATCATAGCAAGCACAACAGTCAAGATTTCACAAGGACCATGTTGATGAACATTTTAAAAATACAATACTCACAATATCTCCCAAATTTAAACGAAATAGCATTTTATGTTGTATTTTAATATGGCAGGGGCACAGTAATCATAGGCATGACAGGGAAAAATGAAACACACACTCAAGAACAAGATGACCTTTTTTATATTTTATAAGTTAAATAGAATAATGGGCAATGTATTCATTTACAACTAACATAATGCCCTTGTACATATTTCAGCTAGGACTATATGTCATTTCTAGCTAATTTAGTGGAAAATGCTGCCTGGCAAATTTTTAAATTAAAACTGCAAACATAAACTCATCTGCAATTACTTGTATACAAAGGTTCACTCTAAATAAACTGTGTTTTATGTGATATGTATCTTTACATTATATACTGTCATTTCAAAAGAGTCTGCAATCGGACTGATTTACAATGATAAACAATGGATTTGTAAAGTACAAAACCTGAGCATGGAAAATGGTAAGTGTAGCAAAAAGGTGCAGAAAACTTTTTAGAATCAAGTTGCATACTAGATTATCCAAAATGGAACACACCCAGAAAAAAGGCATACTTGTGAAAAACGAGTGTTCTGCACTAAGACTTCTAAAAAATAAGTAAATAAATAAGCAACTTTTTATTGAGTGACAAAAATTGTAGTTTAAATAATGCGTTAGTTTTAGAATATAATGAACAGAAGCACTTCAGCATCTCACTGGACCACATACTTCAGCCGAGTATTCTTTATACAGTGGTATTAGTAAAGTAAAAAGTGCCTTTAAGAAGATTCTGAACTGGACAGCTAGCCAATGTTGTCGACACAGCTGAAGGGTTATGTGATTGCAACATTTGAGAAAAATTGAAGTCTGGCAACAGTGGGAAAACAATCTGTAAATTGTTCACGATTAAAACCACTGTAGTGCTACACCCAGATGAAGCAGACGCACGACTTAACAATGTGCCATTAAGGTTCTGCCAATTCCTATAGCAGATGTCTCTGTAACCCATATAGTTCACGGTCATAAACAAAATTAAACCAGAGTATTAAATGGATACAATTTGTTTTGTTAATATATTTTCCTTTGAATATCATTTTATTGCTATTTAACTGTTCTTGTAAACTATTCCTTTCCTGAACTGGCATTAAACCTAGGCACCTTTATAGACTGAATATTGCTGTAGCCGCTGGCCTTATTTTCTAAAATTCTGTTCATCTACAAAACTATGTTTTTTTCTTAGAATACACTTTCCTTCTATTTAACACCTGTGTTTTTTTTCTTATACTGCATGTACAATTACTTGCATTATAAACTCTACTATGGTTTATTATTTAAACTGATTTTTTTTCTGTTTAATAGCTTTGTGGCCTGAAAAAATGGTCAAATGAAACCAAATTCATGAAAAAACTGGAATACATCATAGCTATTTCTTTTAGTATATACAGTATTTAAAATGTAATATTCCAGCCAAGGACAAGAGAGTTGACAAGGTACTTTTTCTAAACCTGGTGCACACAGCTGATATTTGGACAAATAAAAGCTGTGGTTTTCTACGCAATCCCAAGTCTTCAGCAAACAAGTGAGGAAAGTGCCAATAACAGTAAGTGTGCAGTAAAGACAGAGCAAAACTGAGTAAGTGCTAAGACAGGCAAGGCAAGTAATGGCCAAAGAAGTCCGACTTTTATAGTTTTTGTAGCATTCCTTTAGACCAGACTGTAAAAGCAACATTAGGGTTTGTAAAAAAAAAAAATTAGGCCACAGAAGTAGAAAATAAAAGTTCCTGCAACTAAACAGGGTATGTGCAATGCAAAAACAAAGTCAAACTTGCATTATTCATCATTTCAAATTAGAAACTCTAAAATTGTAGTGGCAATCTGAGTGCCTAGATGTATTAAGTAGCAAAAAGTGAGATCACAGATACACTACCAGTGAAAAGTTTGGATTAACCCACAAATATACATGTTTTTGATAGTGTGACGGATGGCCGGGATGCCCCTGCAGCATATGTTCCAGGGGATCAAGCATGGGAAAGACCATATCTCCCCCTGGACGCCAGATGGCAGCCTCACAGGCTTGCAGTGGTGCCTCGGACTCCCACAGGGCTTCATGGGAGTTGGAATTTGGTGCAGCCCTGTTGGGTTCCGAAAGGCGCCGCCAGGGGGTGCTGCATCACTGGAGCCTATTCTGGCAACATTGGGCATGAGGTTGTAATAACCCCTGGAAGAGTAACCAGTCTAAAGCAGAACATGCTAATGAACAAACACAGGACCAGTTTAGAATTGTCATGTAACATGACTTAGCTACACAATGTTGACATTTAGACACACTAACGGGAAACAATAAGGAAAGAAAACAACAAAAGATGATGGAAAACACAGCATTAAAGCTAATAAAGTATGCTTTTCTTATTATTGGAGCAGCTTAATAAGTACAGGTATTTAATAATGTTACCGAGATTATTTTCATTCTAATTAGGTATTACGAATGTTTTCTGTGAAAGGGCTACAGATTCCTCAACCATCGTCATACCATATTTAAGGCTTACATCACATCTTCTCCAGTGGGAAGATTTATATAAAGATAACAAAAGTATAATTATGTGTTAGTTTGGCAAAAATGCATCTAAATCATGTTTGAAATAATTATATTTTGCAAAAATTACCGTAAAGAGCAGTCATGGCTACAGTGATTTTTCACTTTTGCTATTTTCTGCAAAGCTAATGTTCAAATGAGAATCAAGGGATTCCTTGCTTTTAGAAATACGTTTAACTGATAAAAACAGACATGCAAAGATTTCATGAAGGATTAATCACAGAACCTCTTGTGCCGTTTGTCAGATGGAATCAAGACTAATTGAGCAAGTCTCAAAGGCTGCATCTTTCTTGATGCCAACAAGATACTATGTGCAAAGACAACTGGTTTTGTAACTACTGTTTAGATGAAAAAAAAAGCAATAGTTTTTTGGGGTTTTTTTAATCGAATAAGAAGAAAACAATTCAATGAAATTTAACTTTCCATCAAATTTATTTAACTCTGCATGAAATATAAAAACTCTGGGGATATAGTATTGATATCCAGTTGAAAAACCAGTTTGTCATTAGCTAGCTACTACATTAGACACCTCAATACTTTTGCTTGAAGACTTGTTTTTGAGCATAAAATATGGATCATACATAAACAAAAGTTCTAAACAATGGTAAGAAAAATTAAAACAATATTGAAAAACTACAAAATACCAAACTCAATAACGAAAAGTCAGAAACATTTTGTTCACAGCAAAGTTCACCAAAGATTGGAAAGAAAAGCTTTGTCGGTACTACAGGTGAAGCTCCTTTGTGTCTAATAACCGTTGTTGCAGGTCATATACCCACTTTCTTTATTAATCTGTAATTCTAAAACTTACCATTGCCCTTCAGATGTTTATGGTATATTTACTTAAAAGTGAATTGAAAATGTTATTCTACTGGTCTATTACAATGATGGCATTAATTTCTTTGTAATAAAAAAAAACTTTTTAAACTGCAGTTATACTATAAATATACCTTTAAGCACTTAATTATGAACCTAGTCTAGATTCAATTACCCTGACATTGTTTGATGGTTAAACTTTTAAATTACAAAATAAGGCAACCAAACTTGACGTTAGTAATTTACTTTTATTCAGTATGGTACTTATGCCGCATATGTTACAGGTTTCAGAACCATTTGCAACATTCATTTAAATGGCTGGTGATGAAATGAATCATGCCCATTGAAATCTTCATGACACTACAAATCTTTGAGCTTAGGTGTTACGTGGTTACACACAAAATTAGTTTGACACCCATGAAATAAAAAGTATGTCTGAACTTAAGGCAGAAGGCAATGAAGTAATGTATCTGTTTAATTTTATAATCATTCTCAGAGCAGATATGGAGTAAGTTACTGTTGTGTTAGACATTCTTTGACGATTTTTTTTTTTATTTTTGGGTGGTGATGGGGGCAGGGCACTATTTTTATGCTGTTTAGGATGCCCACTTTTTGATATTAGCCTGTATGTGTAATTTTTTAATGGATCACCGTTTTCAAGTCATGTTGAAAATTGTTGATCAATACTTGCACACTTCCTGCTGTGCAGTATGCTTGAAGCCTATACCGACTTCATAAATAAAAAAAAAATGTACAGACTTTCTAGAAATAAAAAAACAAAAAAACAAAAACATGTTTACATGTCACCTTTACAAGAATAATCTAGCAGCAGGGCTAGAGAACTAAGTTTCTCAAGTAGTTGAGTTAATATCTACAGTATGTGATCATCAGCTGAATTCCTGAAGAGCTGCTCTAATAGTTGTGCAGTCTGCAGGCTGAGTTATGGATTGCCTTCCAGGGTTCAGAGGCAGACAGACAATGATTGTCATGCAAAACACACTCAATGATTGGCATTTGAGGTCGATTGATCCACTCATTACTCGTATCTCCCCTGCCCCCTCAGGCTTTCTTATAACTCTATTGATCTCCTCGGTGCCGATCGGTTTCCATTTTCTGATTTCAGGCAGGCCAATTAAGAAGGTGAGTAATTGTGATTACACTGCTACAGGATCAATTGTATTTGATGCAAGACAAAGTACTTGTCTGGAAGAACAACAAGAAAGAAAATGATGATCAGTTTCTTCTATGTTGTGTTTGTGGCAAGCAAATAAATATTAAAAGAAAAGCCCTGACATAACCACTCAAATCTTAATTTAACCTGAAAGCAACTGCATCCCTGCAGAAATTCAAGTGTCTGAAAGAGTGCCTTGAGCAATCCAGACTTAAGCAGATTCAAGGTTATATATTTGTTCATCATAAACTGCTGTTTTATTGTATCTAAATACAATATATACAATAAGAAGAAAGCCTTCATAACAGAACTATTTTCAGTTTATTATTTTATTTCAAAATCGAGTCAATTTAGATTAGTAAACAAAAATTAAAAAAATACAAAAAAATTATGTCAAAAGGATATCACCTTAACTATACGTACTACAGATTTAGAGAACATACTGATACTTTTCAAAGTGGCATTTGTCTTTCATGGCCAGTTGATCAAAATATTCTCTGAGTGAAGTTGTCCAAGGGTGTTCATATCATTTTTAGGCTAGATTCACTACTGGAAACAGAACTTACATGTATGCTAATCAATAATGTCAGAGGGCAGGGTTTTACCATTGGTGAAAGAATTCGGCTGCATTATTGCTGCCTAATCCCAGTGTTGGATTTGTTTCATCACTTTACACGTGTCTAAGACACTTCCCTTGACAATGTTTATTAATTTGTTTATTTATTTTTCTGCATTTTGGTAGAATATATACTGAGTAGCTGGGTAACCACCTGGGCTGGAACAGCTAGGTGTAATTTATATGCAAGGAGCATGTGTGTCTAGCGCTTTCTCGCTGGAACCCTTAGTCTATCTTTCTATATCTATATCGAGAGATAGATCGATAGATAGATCAATTGATAGATAGATAGATGCGCAAACAGAGTAGTGGAGTGACAGCCATTAAGGCTTCTAGAAAGTTGAAAAGTCTGACTTTGGAGTATTATGAAGAATTTGTTAGAAAAACAGGATGGGGGAAAAATGCTTATCACTAACTCAATAACTACTTTCAGTGGGTGTTACAGTGAATTTCTGATTTTATCTATATATTTCATCTTTGCTTTGCTGGCACTTACTGTTTTAATTTCTTAGGAAATAAAAGTACCAACAAATCTTAGATACTGCACACATATTTCTGACAGGTAAGAGATATGGTCCAGAGAAACACTTCCTGCAGCACACACTACCAAAGTTTTGAGATGCACAATGAAACAAATGATCGATAAACCTGGCACATGAATTGCATTCCACCAAAAATCCAAGGACTATGGGTGGTTACCTGTTATTTTACAACATTACTTTTTAGCTAAACATATATTTACAGAGATGTGTTTTACTAACTTTTGGGAAAACATTTAAAAGCTGTTTTAGATATGGTGCTGTTGTTCACATTTACATTGAAACTCGTTTCAGATTGTCTTAAGTGGTAAATGTTCAGACCAGAAGCTTAAAAGCAAAATAGACATGGTGAAAACTGGAACAATGGCAAAAGGCTTTTCTACATGCCACTAAACATCTTTTAAAACAACATTAATTTATAAAGGCCTTATAATAAAAATGCAGCAGCTGGTGTGCTTCACAAAGCGCCAAAATGCATCCGTGAGTGCTTCCAGCTTTGTTTTCCATTTTCTCTCTGCGCTGTAAATATAACTGAATGGGCCAAATCCATTTACTCACAATCCATGTATGACCATAGTGGGATAAAGCAAAAAAGCTAACAAAACAATCCATACATGTTAGAAGGCAATTCAGACTAATAAAGACTGTGCAAAATGGAGAGTTTCCTCCTCAGTGACCATTTTATTTAGAGTTACTCTTTGTGCTGTAAGCACGCTTTAGCACATAAGTGCAAATCTTTCTGAAGAAAGCAGAATTTAAAAAGAAAGCTTGGGGTAAAACTAGTTTGACTTATGAGCCAGGTGATCAAGTAATGAGATCGAAATGTGTTTTTTAAGTTATTTAACTGCATGGCTTTTTATGATTTTTTTTTTATTGTTTTACAAATATGTAAATATATCTGTCCATAATATATGCAGAAGAATACTTAGGTAATTCAAATTACTCTATATATAGTAACCTACCCTAAAACAAAAGCAGAGTTCATGGTTCCCAACAAATCAATAATATTTTTGAATTACTGGACTTAAACACAACTATCCTGTCTGTACTTTTTATTTTTTTTTAATCCTTGACAGTGTTAGAAATTTTCTGAATCTTCATACAATGTTGATAAAGCTGGACATGACCTCTCTTCACTAATTAAATTGTGATGAGCCAGTAACCAGCTGTACTAGCAATTTTTTAGTTATCTTTTACAGTAAATTATATTTTTGCTATATTAATTTTTCTTATTTACAGGTAAGTACAGTCATTTGATCTTTTACGTTAAGTGTGCATTCAGAAGATTTAATTTCTGAAAACAAAGTAGTGTTGTATAGTTGATCAATTGTATGGAGTACATACCATTATTGAAAAGATTCACATACTCTATGTGTAGCTTTAAGATGAACAGCAGATTCTTTTCAACAGAGGACCATAAAAGCATAAACGGACGTTACTGCACACATATAACTCACAGCATTTGTAAGCATGTTTATAATATATGAAATATAATGAATAGCTATTTTGAGTATTTTCATTTTACACCATTTCCCCTTAAAAATTAAGAAAAATGCAAAAATAGCAGCTCATACATGCATTTATTGACCATTTTAATTCAGTTAATGCTTCTATAGTCATTTTTCTTTCCCACTTGAAAAACAAAATGGCTAAAACATAAAGAAAAAAATGTTATTAAGAAGGAAGAATACAACTCTAATTTATTACTAATTTGTAAGCTGTGCCATTGGAATCACATTGTCTGGGTCATTAAAAATAATGTGCCATTAATGTCTCAGGCAAATCTATTTATTGTGACGTTATTCACAGCTTGGTATTCTATTGTATTGATCTGTGTTGTTTGTCTAATAAGAAAATAATAAACAATTACTAGGTAATGTTGAAGATAGTAATCGTTTTTTATATGTTTTACTAATGCAGCAGACCTCCTAAAACACAAAGGTGATAATCTGCATAAAATCAATAGGTTATGCTATAATTCTTATTTTCATTGCATGATAGGATTTAATGTTTAACTCACAATATTATTATGTAGCATGTTATAAAAAAATCCTTCACATCCATACACGTGATATGCCTAGGCCTTTTCTTTATCCACATGTACTAAGCCAAGGTCCAAGGCAATAAAAAAGTGCTTTTCTTGCACATAAGACCAATTTAGAGTTTAGAATAGATATACTGTATAATACTTTCTTTTAGATTATTTATATAAATGTGTGTGTATGCGTGCTTTATAATAAATGCAAGCAACAAGACTCCCCAAAAACACACACAAAAAATGCTGATCTGGATAGCAGAGAGCTGCTGCCGTCAATTAACAAGGTTGTGGCTGGCATTAAGATGAGTTCAGACCTGTGTAGACTGTACTCTATGTTTATATTTAACGTCATTAATATCTAAATAGAGCAGATTCTGATTTTAGTGTCATGAGTGCAGAATTCTGGTAAAAGTTTATTTCCTTGTTTGAAGTGACCAGCATTCATCATTAAGATATTGGTAACAGAATGAATCATTTCTTTTGCTGAGTTAGGTAGGATGATGTAACTTATCTCCCTGGGCAGTAACGTGGACAAATACAGTCTGAATCACAAATTTAATATGAATTGTACTGTGTTCCCTGTTCTTCTAGTTAAGCTAAACTGGTCATTGCGAGCTTATGATGGAACATAATCAAGAACTACTGTAAGCCCAACACTATCTGAGAAGTAAGCAAATATCTTAAATTAACACGATTATGCGCAGACAGTCCCAATACAGTATATACAGTATAACCTAGCAAGATGGGAGCTACATGGCATTGTTCACAAATAAATTAGGGTCCAGTCTCTAATATACTAAGAATCATTTCTATTGAGAATGTTGTACTATACACGATTTTTACACAGACTGATGAAGAATACATATTATGAATAACACTTCCACTCTTGGCCTGTGATATCAAAAGGGAGGTCTTTTTTGCTAAGCCCTGCCTAAGATCATCTACAAGTGCACATCGTGAAATTAACTGATAAACTGTTGAAATGCTACAGACAGACATTCTCCTCATTACTGTCTAAAATATATTCAAGAGTGGACAGTAATATAATACTACAGAAGTTCCTCTAATACTACAGGCTCCTTTTACCAATATTTGTAACTTGTAAATAGAAAAACTAGTATTGTGAAGTGTATTTAAGATAGAGCTGATCACAGGGTGCAAGCATATTGTCAATCTAAAGGACACTTCTTATTATGAGAGAACACTGGAATCCATCTTCTTATGATTTTAATCTGGTCCATTTAATGTGTCATAAAATATTGTTGCATCAAGGACTGACAACCGGGCAAATGCCACTGGGAGCGCTTTAGTTTTGGTGGCATTTTCATGTATTTTGTTTTTTTGATTTCATGTTTCTGTAAGAAGTTTGAATTAATGTCATATTAGGTAAGTGCTAAATAAGTTATCTTTGAGTAGCACTAAAACCAAAATAAGTCTCTAGTAACTTTGTATTTAACTCACCAGTCTGCCAGCCAGTTTACAGTGCTGACTGCCCTAACATAATGACACAATTCTGCAAAATAGAAGTGTAATGATTATCCTTACCCATGATTCAAGTTTGCAGTATCTTCACTAATCCATTCAAAGAACGCAACAGAACCATCCAAGTAATGCACTGTGTCAGTTTTTAAGCAAGATAAAAGCTACGAAGACCATTTTTAGTGTGCCAGGAGTAAAGGTGTACGTAGAGCAGTGTTTTCCAACCATTTTTCTGTGGTGGCACATTTTTTGCAACCCAAAAAAAACCCATGGCACAACATGATTCTACCAACCAGATAAGCATTACATTTATACATGTGCTAAACTGTCTGAAAGGGGCGTGACAAATCAGTCTTCAGCAGTGAATTTCAAAGCTTACAGTCATTTTGAAAGTTTCATTTTTATTTTGACACGTCTTTGCCTCATATGCTATACCAATTTGATAATTAATACATTGGCCTTGATTTCTCATTGCATTCTTTTCAATTTGCCTTTTAGGAAGGCATTCAAACTCCTGTTGTACTTGCTCAAGTACTATTTTGTTAAGCATTCAGGTTTAAGGTCATTGGTTAAGTTTAAACTATGTCATTAATTGTTTTTTAAACTCCTTTGTGTTTATTCAACATTAAAGTATGATTCCCTGTGTATTTACTTCATGATTTATGTATTAATTTTATATTTATATGTTTTAGTGTTAGATGCAATTAATTTAATATATTTATGCAATTTATTAGTTAATTTTTTAATCAATTCTCAACCCTAGCATCTATCTATGAAAATAAAAAATAACTACATACATACCAAGTGCTGGTCATAAAATTAGAATATCATGACAAAGTTGATTTATTTCAGTAATTCCATTCAAAAAGTGAAACTTGTATATTAGATTCATTCATTACACACAGACTGATGTATTTCAAATGTTTATTTCTTTTAATTTTGATGATTATAACTGACAACTAATGAAAGTCCCAAATTCAGTATCTCGGAAAATTAAAATATTGTGAAAAGGTTCAATATTGAAGACACCTGGTGCCACACTCTAATCAGCTAATTAACTCAAAACACCTGCAAAAGCCTTTAAATGGTCTCTCAGTCTAGTTCTGTAGGCAACACAATCATGGGGAAGACTGCTGACTTGACAGTTGTCCAAAAGACGACCATTGACACCTTGCACAAGGAGGGCAAGACACAAAAGGTCATTGCTAAAGAGGCTGGCTGTTCACAGAGCTCTGTGTCCAAGCACATTAATAGAGAGGGGCGAAGGGAAGGACAAGATGTGGTAGAAAAAAGTGTACAAGCAATAGGGATAACCACACCCTGGAGAGGATTGTGAAACAAAACCCATTCAAAATTGTGGGGGAGATTCACAAAGAGTGGACTGCAGCTGGAGTCAGTGCTTCAAGAACCACCACGCACAAACGTATGCAAGACATGGGTTTCAGCTGTCGCATTCCTTGTGTCAAGCCACTCTTGAACAAGAGACAGCGTCAGAAGCGTCTCGCCTGGGCTAAAGACAAAAAGGACTGGACTGCTGCCGAGTGGTCCAAAGTTATGTTCTCTGATGAAAGTAAATTTTGCATTTCCTTTGGAAATCAACTTCCCACAGGCTGGAGGAAGAGAGGAGAGGCACAGAATCCACGTTGCTTGAAGTCCAGTGTAAAGTTTCCACAGTCAGTGATGGTTTGGGGTGCCATGTCATCTGCTGCTGTTGGTCCATTGTGTTTTCTGAGATCCAAGGTCAACGCAGCCGTCTACCAGGAAGTTTTTGAGCACTTCATGCTTCCTGCTGCTGACGAACTTTATGGAGATGCAGATTTCATTTTCCAACAGGACCTGGCACCTGTGCACAGTGCCAAAGTTACCAGTACCTGGTTTAAGGACCATGGTATCCCTGTTCTTGATTGGCCAGCAAACTTGCCTGACCTTAGCCCCATAGAAAATCTATGGGGCATTGTGAAGAGGAAGATGCAATACGCCAGACCCAACAATTCAGAGGAGCTGAAGGCCACTATCAGAGCAACATGGGCTCTCATAACACCTGAGCAGTGCCACAGACTGATCGACTCCATGCCACGCCGCATTGCTGCAGTAATCCAGGCCAAAGGAGCCCCAACTAAATATTGAGTGCTGTACATGCTCATACTTTTCATGTTCATACCTTTCAGTTGGCCAACATTTCTAAAAATCCTTTTTTTGCATTGGTCTTAATTGATATTATAATTTTCCGAGATACTGAATTTGGGACTTTTATTAGTTGTCGGTTATAATCATCAAAATTAAAGGAAATAAACATCTGAAATACATTAGTCTGTGTGTAATGAATGAATCTAATATACAAGTTTCACTTTTTGAATGGAATTACTGAAATAAATCAACTTTGTCATGATATTCTAATTTTATGACCAACACCTGTATAACAAAATTGTGCTAAGAAACACTAACAGAAAACCCCAACTTAAATTAAAAGTGGCAGTAATACCTTTGTAAAATTATTCACAAAGCTAACTGTCAGGAAACTATAATGCTGAAAATAAATCTCACCAAAGCTGGAAATTGGCTGACTGTGTGGAATCATTGAAGTCAATACCCATGGATACAGTTATAGACGATCCTGGTTCAAGGGATTCTGTAAAGAAAAAATAATGATTGAAGAGCCATCGTTATGAAAAAACATTTGGCCAGTTTTATTTGATAGTAAGCATCCATACAAAATCATTCAAAGAATGAAGCATTGCATAAAACAACAACTGAACATGTACAAGAATATTCAATAAAAAGCAAGTAAATAATCTGAAGCAATGAGAAAATGGCAATGACAGAATTGCATCAAAATCAAACAAAAACTCACATGGTTTCTATCTGTAGCAACATTATGGTGATAGAAACTAAAAACAATTATAGGATGAATCTTGAAGTAGGAGAGAGTTGTACCAGATAAAATACACCATCTAATGACAATCAGATTCTAGAAAAGCAGCAAATACTTTAAAACTGCAGGAGCCAAAAACGCCCCTAAAAGTTAACTTACTTCCATACAGTTAACGTAACAGTTATTGATATTTAAAACATGCACATTCAAGAAATAATAATGAGCACTAACATACTAGAACTGTTAAAAGAAAACCTGTGACAGATATAAAAAAAAAGAAAAGAAAAAAAGAACACATTTCTCTAAAACTGTCATCTCAGAGCAGTACAACAATGAATAAAGAGATATGAGAATCATGATAAAGAGAGAGAAGTATCTTTTGGCTGCTAGAAACATTTGATTTAGTATAAATATGATGGTTTATAAGGAGATGGCATCCACTTTATTACTTCAGTGTGGACTGCTGACAAAGTTCATCTGGCTCATCTGCAATATGACTGATGGTTTTTCAAATGTAACAGTTGCTGTCAATGTTTGGATTGACAATTGTAGACTAACAGATCAAGACATAATTTTGTACTCGCAAAGTAGTCTTCATCAAGAGAAGAAAAGATCAAAGAAAGACCTGGAACTTAATTTGTCATACTTGAAGAAAGACAGAGAACCACCTAACATACTTGTGCAACAGCAAAATTATGACATTCGTGGCAAAGCTTGTCTCAAAGTATCTATTTGTATGCACCACAAGCACACTATTGGAACACGTCATGAATACTATATGGGATAATTACTCCTGTGATCTAACTTGTTAAACCAGCAGATGCTAGCCAGCAACTTATTGTATAAGATTTAATGGATAACTAGTGTAGCTCAAAGGGCAGAACAGTATTATTTATATTTATATATTTTGCATATATATAGCATGCCAGAGGCTTAAACGTTTTCATTGTTTCTTTAGCTTATTAGTTTTATTACTGTAATACTACACATACCGTACTTATGTACAGACATGCAAACATAGTCCATCAAGCCTCATACGGTTCAGAATTGCAGGAGAGCCAGAACCTATCGTGGTAGCACAGGGTGCAACACAGAAAACACCAGGGACAGGTCACTAGTCCACTGCAGGGGGACAAACACAAACACACCTACTCTCACTCACACTGCACCAGTTTAAAGTCACTAAGATACATGAAAAGGAAAATTAGAGGAACTGGAGAAAACCGATGGAATAAACATGCAATTGTTATTCAGACAATGACCAGGACTGTGAAGTCTGTATATCTTTGATAGCAAAGTTAACCACTCTGCCACCATTATGTTTTACAAAAACTCATTACAGTATAGAGACAATAACAAATAAATATGCAAATCAATTATGACAAACAAAAGTAGTCTAAGAATACGATACGATGTTCTAAAGATCATAACTAGTAGTCTATCCTCGGCTATAGTTCCTCGTGCTTTTAAACACGCAGTTGTACATCCAATCGTGAAAAAACCTGATCTTGACCCTGCCGTTCTCTCTAATCTTCGTCCAATCTCCAAACTACCTTTCTTGTCAAAAATACTCGAAAAAGTAGTTTATGAGCAATTAACTCATCACCTACAGGACCATCAGGTAATGGACCTTTTTCAGTCAGGCTTTAGGCCCCAACACAGCAGAGAAACCGCGCATTTACGTGTCCTAAATGACGTCCTTTTGGCATTGGACTCAGGACTCCACGTGATTATGGTTCTTCTCGACTTACCTGCTGCCTTCGACACAATCGTTCACCACATCATGATCTCCCGACTCGAATCCTGGGCTGGTGTATCTGGCTTAGCCCTCGACTGGTTCAGGTCTTATTTCTGCAACAGGACTCTCAGAGTCATGCTAGACGATTTTTCATCTGAATCAGTCCCACTCCCATGTGGGGTCCCCCAGGGTTCCATTTTAGGGCCACTACTTTTTTCAATCTACATCCTGCCTTTAGGTGCAATTTTTAGAAAACATGCAATTTCATATCACCTATATGCTGACGACTGCCAAATTTATTTCTCCCTCAAGCCAACTGACTCCACCAAACCTCTCCTCGACTGCCTATCTGATATTAAGGACTGGCTGGCTGTAAACTTTCTTCACCTGAACGATTCAAAAACCGAGGTCATTGTTTTTAGTCCCGACTGCAAACAGACACCACCCCCTTGGTCTCGACTCTCTTCCCATTCCAGTAACTTCGTCTGTCTCCAATCTTGGAATCAAAACGGATACGGTCCTGAAAATGGATGCTCAAGTCAACAGCACAGTAAAATCCTGCTTCTTCCATCTTAGGCGAATCACCAAACTCAAGCCTGTTCTGTCTAACCACCTCCTGGAATCAGTAATCCATGCATTCATTACGTCCCGGCTCGACTACTCTAATTCCTGCCTATAAGGTATAAGTAACGCCACTCTTTCTAGACTCCAACTGGCTCAAAATGCGGCTGCAAGGCTTCTAACTGGAAACAGCAGAAGCCAACACATTACACCGATTTTAAGAACCTTACATTGGCTGCCGGTTAGATTCAGAATCGATTTTAAGATACTCCTCTTAACCTATAAGGCGCTAAACATTCTAGCCCCCGCCTATTTGAGTGTCTTGCTCCATCGGCACAATTCCCCCCGTGTTCTTAGATCTGCAGATCAGCTGCTCCTAACCGTTCCCAAGGCACGTTTTAAAGCTCGTGGTGAAAGGGCTTTCTCCATCTGTGCACCCAGGCTCTGGAACTCCCTACCTTTAGTGGTTAGGCAAGCCGCCTCAGTCGCCACATTTAAATCATGCCTAAAAACACACCTCTTCACATTGGCTTTTAATTCTTAACCTGTCTCATTTCCACTTGCTTCTTGCTATTTCTTTATTTTATTGGGTCCCCTGACCTGTTTTTAGTACCTCTGTTTTAAATTCTCTCTTAATGTTTGTTTTTTATTTTTGTTATTAGTCCTGCTTCTTTTTAACTGTACAGCGCTTCGGTCAGTTGCAATGCTGTGTTTTTAAGCGCTCAACAAATAAAAATGGTATTGTATGGTAAGAATATGATCTTCCAGGACTACAATATATTACTGGAGATGCTTTGAATTACCAATGGTTTGGAACCAGAATGTAACTTAAAATAATCTGATATTTTTCCAATTGGAAAATGTTTCAGAGAAAGCAAAACAAAAATAAACCATTGCAATTCAGAACAAGCTACTTCAGTAGGGGCAAGATATTTCTATTTTGAACTAATTATCTGTCACAGAAGTAAGTTATCTTTTTCCTTCAGAAATGATTAATACCTTTCAATATGAAACATTAAATATAAATTGAAAAGTGAAAGGTCACCAGAAGGTTATCTAGATTCTCATTAAACTATTTCAAAGAAAAAGAAAGAGAACAAAACATAATTTTTGAGCCCTTTAGGGACAGAAAAGCCATTAATGACAACTGTTTTAAAAGATGGTCTCTGCTCGTCAAGATGTAAATTAGTAAACGTATGTAAGTAAAAGTCTTTGTAACCTTGTTTAAAACTTTAGAATAGACAGAACTTCAATCCACACATCCATTGTCCAACCCGCTATATACTAACTACAGGGTCATGGGGTTCTGCTGGAGCCAATCCCAGCCAACACAGGGCACAAGGCAGGAAACAAACCCCAGGCAAGGCGCCAGCCCACCGCGGGGTGCGCACACACACACTAGGGACTTTGAATATCTACATTATGGCTGCATGATATGATTGCATTGAATATTTTTATTATGATGCAACATATTGTGATTATAATATTACAACTTAAAAAAACATCAACAATAATAACTTGACATTTGCAAGTAACACTGGAGACAGATTTAAAATAAAAACAATTTTAAGTTAAAAAGTTCATTTTTCGAAATGAACACTGGAAATGAAATAATTAAATAACGATAGAAATGTTTCCTGAAAGAAAATGTTTCCCTTCAATGATCTACATATTTCTTTTCCTGTAATATGTAATCTGAGTAAAGGGTTACCTTAAGATCATGTGACGACAACAATACTTATTTCTATAGCACATTTTGCTAAACAGAATGTTGCTTAAAGTGCTTTACAAGATGTCACAGAAATAGTTACAAGAAAAGAAAATTATGCACTTAAATAAAATAGTTATGTAATTAATAAAATATTAGAGTCCTTATGTAGTATCATATTTTAAGTCACAAAAGAGAAACCCAATGGTAATTTCAGATGCCCAGGAAAGACAAAAAATCTGCAGGGGTTCCAAGGCCAAAAGACCACCCGTTTGTCATGGGGCATTCTACCTAACATAAATATATTGAAGTCATTCCTTGCTGTTTTTATGCTTCATCCTAGAGGACTTGATGCAGTGGGCCTAGTGGATGCAAACTTTAATAAGTAAGTGTGGATTATTCAATTTATCAAAATGTAGCTGCTGCCTCCCAAAATTGCATCTGGATTTTTTTCCAATACCTGTCAGGGTCACTGATTTAACTAATGTACATGACTTGGTCAGGACTTTCCATATTCCCTCCAACCTTTGCTTATGGGTTTCTATAATTTCATCATTGATTGCTGGCTTAGCATTTAATTAAATTATTCTGCTGGATGAACTTAACACATATATTTGAAAACTTCTAAGATCTAGATCTAGGAGAGGTGGAGATATGCTCTAGAGAGGACAGGAATGAAGGTCAGTAGAAACAAAACAGGATACAAGTGTGTAGATGAGAGGGAGGTCAGTGGAATGGTGAGGATGCAGGGAGTATAGTTGGCGAAGGTGGATGAGTTTAAATACTTGGGTTCAACAGTACAGAGGAATGGGGATTGTGGAAGAGAGGTGAAGAAGAGAGTGTAGGCAGGGTGGAGAAGAGTGTCAGGAGTAATTTGTGACAGATGGGTATCAGCAAGAGTGAAAGGGAAGGTCTACAGGACGGTAGTGAGACCAGCTATGTTACATGGTTTGGAGACGGTGGCACTGACCAGAAAGCAGGAGACAGAGCTGGAGGTAGCAGAGTTAAAGATGCTAAGATTTGCATTGGGTATGACGAGGATGGACAGGATTACAAATGAGTACATTACAGGGTTGGCTCAGGTTGGACGGTTGGGAGACAAAGTCACAGAGGCAAGATTGCATTGGTTTGGAGATGTGCAGAGGAGAGATGCTGGGTATTATTGGGAAAAGGATGTTAAAAATAGAGCTGCCAGGAAAGAGGAAAAGAGGAAGGCCTAAGAGAAGGTTTATGGATGTGGTGAGAGAGGACATGCAGGTGATGGGTGTGACAGAGCAAGATGCAGAGGACAGGAAGATATGGAACAAGAAGAGCCACTGTGGCGACCCCTAACGGGAGCAGCCTAAAGAAGAAGATACCATAGCACTACTGACGTCCAGATTCTGATCTGGCCATTCTAAAATGTCCAATTTCTTCTGTTTAAGCTACATTGTTATTGATTTACTCATGTATATAAAGTACTCATGTTGCATGATGAAACTTCTATTGAACTTTAAGTAACAGAAACAAGTCCTGATATTCACTTTTAGATTTCCTAATATACCTTGGAATTCATTTACCTTGATGCTAGCCTTTAAGGTCCTGATTCAGCAATACAGCCCTATACCATGATACTTTCCTACAGTATTTCACAGTTGTAAAGAAGCTTTGGAGCCAGTATACAGTTGGTTTAATCCACACGACACTGTGTACTTTACCATAAAGTTCAGCTTTTATCATTTTGTCTACAGAAAATTGTTTCAGTAGTGTTATGGAAGTCACTTCTGTCTGTCTGGGTTCCAAATGATGATATAACACATAACTCATTACTAACTACCACATGCTTGAGTGGTCATCAACTAAAGCTGATGTCAATTACATGACTTCTTGTCGAATGGAATTTAAACTTGAAAACTGCAGCTTCTGATCTAAATGCCTGTGTATGTCAAATTAAACAACTAGATATTGCAATGTATGTCAAATTAGATGACTGTATGATGACTTTCCAGTACAGTTTCACATTTTCAAGTATTTAAAGCTTGCCTCTTTTTCTTACAGGCACTGATGCACTGCCTAACAGCATTGGTACCCATGCAAAGACTTTACAGATACAGAGAATTCTGCCTCTTTTCTTTTCTTCATTCTTTAGTGGTACATAAAACAAACATCACCAGACAGTATTTCATATGAAATGTGTTATGTCAGCATTACATGGAGTGTTGCCCAAGGTATCTTTCACATTATTGGCATTACTTAAAAAAGGTTTAGCAAACTTGCAGATTACATTTTTTGGCAATTTTAAGAATAAACACATGGCATGTCATTGGCTTGATCAAAGCTCCTTGTAACTTTACATTTTTACTTCCAGTTTTACAAGGAATGCACCTCATCAATCAGCAAATAAGGTAACACTTGAATTCAAGTTTAGCTTTACTGTCATGGGTACATAGTACAATTTCATTTCTGTTTGCATGTCTCCCACTGACTAGTGACAGCAGCATAATACCAGCAATTAAAAAAAAAATGAACACAGTGTCATATATTATAAATAGCATAAAATGATAAGTATAAGAAAATGATAAACAACAATGCATTAAACTGAACAACTTAATTTTATTTAATAGAAAACAGAGATCATCTTATCCGATGTACAGAGCTCGTTACCCATGCCCTGGAAGAAAGATAACCAGCAAAGTAAAAACCTGTGTCTATGTGTGGTTGTTGGTAAGCAGATTTTAAGCTAAATTACAGCATGTCCTGTGTGCATTTTATAATTACTGTATATACTCGCAGATAAGTTCTCCCGCAGATAAATCAGGACTTGATTTCACCGTATAATTTCTGCCATTTTATAAGGTCAGTCGTATAAGTCGAACGCGGAAAACTCATGCTATTGGTCCAAGAAATTATGATATTCTAACGGCCACCTGAGACAGTAACCACGGAGCACACTGCCTTTTTTTCCTATGTATTGTGCCTACGTGACCACACAGTAATACCCGAACTATTCCAAAAAGATGTTTGCACTGATTTGTGTTTGTGTACCTCACATCCTCATACACCTTTATCATAAGAGCATCCCTCATCTACGATGGAGCGTTTGATCAGAAGAAAATATGAAGCTGATTTTAAATTAAATGTTGTTGAAGTGGCGAAAGAAATTGGTAACTGCGCTGCTGCAACAAAATGTGATGCGTCTGAGAAACTGATGTGAGATTGGAGGAGGCAAGAAGATTTAAAAAAAAAAAAAAAAAAAAAAAAAGTGTTGCATTTTGAACAGGTGTATAAGTCGGGGTCTGGTTTTATGATTGATTTTTCAGGTTTCAAGACCCGACTTATACGTGACAATATACAGTAGTTGAATTCCATTCCTCTTCTGAAATTGTAGTTGAAAAATCTCTTTCCCATTGCCCCGATTATCTAGGGATAAACTATATTCCACAGACACCTGGCAGGTGTGCTTTCACTGATTTCTGCCTCCTTCCAAAGTCTCACATGCTGTCTATTTGTAGCTCAGTAATACGACTGAAAATTAGGTACTACTATCATGCCACTGTCTTCTTTAGATCTCGGCAGAGTAATTTTTTTAAATACATGGCTGTTTTGAATTCCAGATAAATTAAGCACCAAGGTATATAATATAGTGCACCTCACTACCTTCAGTGTTGACATGCAACAATAATCTTACACCTGTTTAGGTTAACAGCTACTTAAGTTTCAGAATGGGAAGAATTTTTTTCTCTAGTAACATCCAATCAAGAAAAGAGAGAGGTGGGGCTGTTCTATTTCATTAACAGTAATGTTAATGAAAAAGATTGTTAAATAAATCAGAAACATTTTCCTCTATATCCACAAACCTTTAGTACAATTTAATTATTTTGCGCTTTGTCTTTGCTTTACTCACCAATTCTATTAAATTCATAAATCTGGAGTCCAGTGGGCAGTTTCTTCTCTCCTATATGAATACCTTCTATTTTTTGGTCTGCTTCATTGGATAATGTAACTTGTACAGATACCATCTTTGAGTTGTATATGCAGGGCTGGCGTGGAAAATGGTACTGAGCTGATAGTCCTTTGCCACTCATCCGATGAAGAAGTTCATGAGGTTTAGCAGGAACATATACAGGACTGGTGACCTGTCAACACATTTGTTAAAAAAATATATTTTCAAGTCACAGTCTTCAAAAAGTCAAAAGCTATGCTATAAAACACTTTGAACATGATGTGCTTTTCTTGATTCTTTTGAGATGTTTTTGGTATATCAAACAACTTAAAAGAAAACAGACAAATATATTAACTCATTATATAAACTGACTCACAATTTTCTACAACTAAATAGCAATAAAACTGAGGTGCTCTTCATTGGTTCTAAATACACACTTGCTAAGGTTAACCATTCTTTTGTTTTAATTAACATTAACACAAAAATCTCTTCCCAGATTAAGAGCCTGGGCGTGATTCTAGACAATACCCTTTCTTTTTCTTCCCATATAAGTAATGTTTCTTGGAGTGCCTTCTTCCATCTCCGAAACATTCCTAGACTTCATCCTGTTCTTACGCAACACAGTACTGAAGTACTGGTTAATGCCTTAGTCACCTCACATACAGATTACTGTAATGCTATTCTATCTGACATTCCACAAAAAACATATGCATTGCATACAATTTATTCAAAATTCTGCTGCTAGGATAATAACCTGCTGTTCTAAGTCCACTGAACATATTACACCTATTCTCTCCCAACTTTACTGGCTCCCTGTTAACTCCCAAATACGATACACAATATTGCTCTTAACATTTAAAACTCTCCACAACCTTGCTCCTACCTATCTTACTGATCTCCTACAGACTTGCACTCTCTCTCGCTCCCTCAGATCCTCATCTGCAGCTCTACTTTCTGTACCACACATTAAACTCTGTGCTGTGGGAGCTCAAGCGTCTCTCATTGTGCTCCTCAACTCTGGAATTCTCTTCCCTCTCATATCCATCAACTAGACTCAACAACACATTTTAAAACTGCCCTCAAAACTTATCTTTTCAAACTGGCATACCAACTATGAATTAACACTGTTACTGCCTGTTATCTTTGTATGTTTGCTACTACCTCTGTACCGGATTGCTTTATGATTTTATCTGTCTCTTTGTTTTTATTTTATTAATGTTGTTTAATTTCATTGTAAGGCGACCTTAAGTGTTAAGAAAGGCGCCTATTAAATAAAATGCATTATTATTATTATTAACTGAAAACAAATCCTCAATAATACCATAAAAGAGTATGTCATTTTAAATATTTTGAAGGTAGTAATATGTAAAGCTATGTAATCTCATTTAATATTAATCAAATTAATAAAATAAATTAAAAATGACTATGCAATAACCAATTAACTTTGATTTATGTTTTAAATGTAACATAACTGAAGTACTGTGTCTGTGCAGTTTGCTTATTTTTTAAATAAAAGTATGACTGAAAACATGTAAGGGTGGAGCATCAGCAATCTGCAAATAAGTCAGCAGTCAATTGCTGCTGCAAATTATTTCATATTTAATAGTAGCATATGATTATAAATAACCTAACACTGTTGGATATGTCATTATTTTCACTTAACCCTTCTTCATGATAAAAAGGGCTAAGATGTTTAACATAAAGAATCAACTCAGTACAGCACTTTGGTTCATGGCTCCAAAAATCCTGTGTTTGCAAAAACAAATTGGCACCATGTCTGGGTTTGGTTCCTGCCTCACACCCAGTGTTGCTGGGATAGGCTCCATCTCAGTTACCCTGAATAGGATACGGCGGTGCCAAAGCCTTCCATAAATACACCTAAGCAAATTTTTATTTTATACAGAATACATTACATATGATAGCAAAAGGAAACAGACAAATATACACTTATGCAAAATGGTGGCATGAATAACTTACTTATATAATGTAACATACACCTTTTGAGATCAGAGGCTAACAGGCATTGTTAGTCTTCAGCTTGGACTAACAGTTGAGACTGAAGAAGCTACACAGAAAGGCATAAAGCATTAAACACTCTTTTTTATTGTGCAGTAATTTGGTGTAAAGTCACTCTTATTCTTCACTTTAAGAAAAACCATAGCTTTTCATCTGTTCTTTCACTACACAGAAGCCCCTTAGGAGATTCATAATATGTGTTTACTCAAAACAAATTTGTAACACACAGTTCCCAAACTGGTTTGTCATATTTTGAGATTTTTATGTAAATAGTTGGACAATTACAAGACATAATATAATTTCCTGAAGGTATCTGTGACTCCTGATGCCTGCAGATTCACAGACACATATTTTATCACAGTTTATTATGGTAAGCAAATAAGCGTGGAATGAGAGTGCACATAACTGTCTACTTAACACTTACTGAAACATTTATAAGAGCTGTTATCTCCTTAATAATAGACATACAGCATGCAATTGCAGAAGGGAGAAAAGGTTCATATTTTTAACACTTCGCTAAAAAAATAAGTGAAGAATATAAAATGACAAATACTCTGTGCAGTTAGCTGGTAATGGACCATATTATCAACTGAGCTTCGATTTATTGGATGCAAACTAGTAACCAATCATAATTTTTACAAGACAGCTCGTCATGGATGTTAGGCTATTACTGAAGTGTGTGTGTGGTTGGGGGGGTAAAATGTATGGGAGGAGTAAGCACAGTAAAATATTGTCAGGAAATTCACAGCAGTGCATTTTCCTTGCACGATTTATTCAATATATGCATTAATGAAAGGCTTCAGCAAATGTTGGATTATTGAAATTACTCAAAAAAAAATAAAATACTACATGCTCCCTTACTAACATTACAAAAATTATTTAGTTCATGGATAAAAATAAATGTATAATTGTGAATGTTATATATAAAAATGCATATATTGAAGTGCCCATAAATGTATATACAGTTTAAATTTTAATAACAGAGTTTTGAACACAAAATGATCATATTTTACAGAAATGTCTCAACCATGCAAAGCATCACACAGCTGCACTAATGTGTTTTTGAAAATGAAGTCTTATAGAATAGCATACATCTCAGTTTTTGCTTGTGGAACAGCAGCACAGGCACTATTACTACAACTTATGTTGTACAGTTTACTGTTGAAAGGCCTAGTATCTACATAGGGAACAGAAAACTTGTACCTCTTTGTTTCATTTTGTATGTGTGTTACTTTAGATTATGAAAAGATGATTATCACTTTGATATCTAAAAAATACACATCTTTAATTCATTATATACATAGCTTGGTGAATACAATAAACAAAAGTGTAATAACCATCAAAATGAAGCTAGCATAATTGTGTGCTAAAGCAATATATGCCACATAATACATCAACTTTGACTTCATACTCAGGCTTTGTAGTTTTGGACATATACAGTACCTGTTAAGAAACACCTATACAGTAAAATGTAAAGCTAAGTACTGTACACTGATTTCTAGATCATTCTCCAGTGGAAACATGCTTGTTCATTATGCAAAAAGGGTTATTAAAACAAACAAAAAAATCTAATAAACATTTAAAAGAAAATGTACATAAATTTAAACACATAACTTTTTTTTTTTTTACTAAACTAACACTAGAATGTGCATTTGTTATTAAGTTGGCATTAAAACAGGCTCCACAGATTTCTAGAGACCAAGAAATTTACACATCAGCACAAAGAAATCTGTATACATTCTAAAAAAGCACTAAGCATTCTTCTTTTTGCTGCCCAATATGTACAGGATGACTCTTCTCATAACATATAAGTGTCAAGTTTTTGTGAGCATAAAGACTCATTGGTTATCCAAAGAAATCCATATTTCTCAGGTTTAATTTTATTCTTAGACAGTTGTGGACAGCACAAAATTACCATACTTTTTAGAGGACATGTACCAAAGGTGCTGGTCTCTATTATTTTAAAAGTGTCCAGTATCACTTCCATTGTTTTTATATCCTAAGTTCACATCTGAAAGGGCACAGATAATAAAAACACTTACACAAACATTTTTATGAGACAGTGATATTATGTCATCACACATCAGAAACAAGTTTTTGAAGTAACTGGGCAGCTTATGGCCATTTTCAACTCGGCCTCAAATTACAAAGGAATTAATATTCTCTATCAGTATATTTTTGGAATAAATACAAATGTATACTTTATTCAATTAAAACAAGTCATACAGGTGAACACAATCAAAAGGAATCCCAAACCACAGCACTCCCACCACCATACCTGACACTAGGCATAAAGTTACTTTGGTGATTCAGACTCACAATGCAACTTATTTAGTTTATTTTTTTGCAAAAAATTCTTCTTAATGAGGAACATGTAGAGTTCAATAAAACATTTCCACGATAACTCCAAATGTTTTATGTGATGTCAACCAAAACGACAGCTTTTATTGGCTAACTAAAAAGATTACATTATTCAAGCTTTTGAGGCAACTCAGAGCCCTGCTTCGGGCAAGATACATCTTTCCTGAAGAAGGGGCCCGAGCTGCCTGAAAAGCCTGCATATTGTAGTCTTTTTAGTTAGTCATTAAAAGGTGTCATTTTGCTTGATTTCTAATTACATCCATAATGGCTAACATGGTACAACACCCTAGTACTACAAATTTTTTTTATGCTAAATGTTTGCAGGACTTCATTCAAAATGTAATGTTATGTAAAGGGCACCTCAGTGAACAAATAACAGTTAAACATTTACAGTCTTTTTTTTTTTTTTACTCTAATGGATAAACTTATCCAATATCAACCGGCACTGTGACAAAAAGGACTTGCCCCCAAGTTAAATTAACCCAATTAAAGCAATAATTAGAGTCAGCTGATTGGACACAGCCAGGCTTGATTAAAGTCAGCCCTGTTCAATTTAAACCTCACTTATTTTTATCAAATCAAAATTCAACAAGCACATAATTTCACGATCAAAAGAAATTCCTGAACAGATCAGAAAAGAAGTTGATATCAATTATTCTGGCTACAATGCCATTTCTAGAGCTCTGAGAGTCGATCCATTGGGAATCTTTCCATGAGTGGCAAGCCCACCAAAATTACCCCAAGTGCACATCATTCAGGAAATTGTAAAGATATTAAAAAACAAACACCATATAAAGAAATGCAGGCTTCCCTTGGCTCTACAAAGTTCACTGTTTATAACTCTACTATATATATATATATATATATATCTATACTAATAAAAGGCAAAGCCCTCACTCACTCACTCACT
>JANRMT010062835.1:29008893-29017459 GCA_026402145.1 Polypterus bichir lapradei | reverse complement strand
ATATAAACACTGCCACATAATTTTGCATAGCTTACTGAATATGCTAAAGAAGAAACAAGACTTATTCATGTACAAGTAAGCTAACTAAACATCTACAATGCTAATATCATAGAAAATGAATGCCCCGGCAGTGAAAATGTTAATAAGCTGGCCTTATATAAACTGCAAATTTTGGATGTGGTTAAAAAAATGCCAACTTTCACAGTTTAAACCCTAAATATGCCCCCAAAACACTTCAATTTAATTTCAAACGCTTGGGGCACAGAATTGCAAAGAAACACAGAAGATTGTAGAGACAGGTACCTTATTCAAACACTTCAAACAAATATGTCTCTTTCAGTAGTAAAAGGAGCTCAGTATGCAGTTAGTTATCGATTAAACAATAGACACACATCATAGGGGAGCACAACCCCCAACAGGAGCAGAGAATGTCTGGGGGAGGAGAGAGAAACAAAGCAATCAGCCAAAAAGGACAGGCACTGTTCAGGCTTTTAAGTAAGCATAGCGTCGCGCGAGAAGCCGCAATCGAGAAAACCGTGATTTATTTATTTTTATGGTGGAGATTCAAGGGACGCATTCAGCCTTGACCCGACACGCGCACACTCACAAACAGAGACAAAAACAAAGCAAACCAGTAATCAAACAGCAAATAAAGAATGTAATGAAAACAAATGAAATAAATAAACAACGATACCTTACGGGGATTACACATTAAATACAACAAAGCACAAACAAAACACACACAGTAAATCATGAAAAAGTTCACGAAAAACGGCAACGGATGAAATATAATGATTAAAATAGATAGTCCAGAGATCCGCACGTTGAATGGGAATGTACAGATAGTCCTACCGGTAGTTCCTGAAATGGTGAAGACGGGAGGACGGGATCAGGAGCGCTCCTTTCTTTGCAGGATGGCCATGAATCCACTTACAGTCCTCATGTACACAGGTAGACGGCAGACAATCCAGACGCACAAAACAATCCAGGACAAATGAATAAGTACAGGTAAACCAACAGAAGGCAGACTGACAGGAACTTGAAACACAAATTACAAAAACTTTTTTTTTTTTGCTTTTGATCACTGGCCCCATTTTTAAAAGCCGCACTGACATCCTTTGACCTCAACAGCCCCAGCACCCTCAGCAGAAGACCAATCAGAGCCACTGCAGGGACTGCTGGGAGTTGCAGTTTCAAATTCTATTGGCTATTCTATATCATTTAAATTTGATTTAAAGAATTTTTCACATTCCAACAGTTCTTGTTTTACAGGCGCATCATTTGTAGAAAATAGAACAAATAATTAATGTCACTCTAATTTACACTTTATTAAAAATACAAATTTTTGCTACATTTGTATATTTATATACAGTAGAGATTGTAAATCTTGTTTAAATTTAATCTTATAAAGCACATTTAGCTACATATCTGTATGAAAATGTGCAATATAAATTTCATTGTTATAGATTTGGTTTACCAAACCACCATAAAAGTACTTTAACATTTACTGTAAAAATGAGACACTATATGAGGTGCAGAACATGCTCCTTTGGAATTGTAAACACCCAGAAAGAAACTGGAAAACACATGAGAGATGGAGATCTAGAAATTAAAAAAAAATGTAAATAGAAGGAGGGAGGGATAGGAGGGAAATATACATGGAGCTGGATCATTAATTTGACAAATATTGTATACAATTTGTGAATATGATGACAAAAACAGAATAACTAGTACATTGTGTTGCCACTGCCTGTGTGTCTTCATGAGTTAACATGTCAATGAGGTCTTGTTGGAAGTCAAAAAGCCATAGATTCTTAAGATCTATGCACAGCTGAGGAGGTAGAAGGAATACTTAGCATAAACAAGAAATTCTATGACATCAGAGACAGTTGCTCTCATGATGATGATAATGACACTGATAAACTCTTTGCCTCTTGAGTGGCTTGTATGATCTAAATAAAATCAGTATTAAAGAATAAGTGTTTCGTAGTCTTTAATTCCTGAATTATTTGCTGCTCCACATTCGGTTTTGTGGTGTGTTTAAGTATATTTTTAGGGTATACATGGGCTACAACATAATTAATAATGATTTTAATTCTCTGTATTCAATAGCCTACTTATTGGCAACACATTTCTGGAATTCATAGATAAACCATTGATACTTAAAGATTCAGCACTAGAGGACTGTAGCAATACGTTTATTTAAGTGAAGTGTTCGAAATTGGAACATGTGGCATAAGGAAATTACATTTGCACCATCAATACAGTACTATTTGTCCACAGTAAAGACACTTTTCCTGTTATCTTGTGAGAACTGCTCAACTTCAAGAAAGGATGGGCTTTTCCTCAAGAGCACAGCTGTTAAGTCTTCTATCACTTCACCAAATGGACAATCAAACAGTCTTATGTCTTAATAGTTCATTGAAATTAATTTAATAATTTATATGACTTGTAATATATCATAGCCATGTTTGGTCTTAAATTAGTGATAATGTCATGGTGGATGTTTCTGGACTATTTTCAGAAGGTTATATTTCTGGTATTCTGGTTATAGGAGACAGAAACCCAGCAAAACAAATTGAAACAATCAACACAACAATATGACCACAAATTTAGACTATAAATGCACAATTAAAGGTTGATATAATTTAAAGTCAAAATATGAACGTTTCTGTAATGGGTTTACATTAAAACTATTATCCTCTTTTGTCCATTACCATCTAAGACTTGATTAATGTCATACAGCATTCACAACTGGCTCGCTAAAAAGTTCTCTATAATTGGTGTCTTGTTGAGTATATGGTTACATTGAGCTCTCTGCCTATGTTGGCATGAACACAATAAACAGGAAGCGCAGGTATTTGTTAAAAGATAGTTATACTCTATGTCATTAAATTCTCTTACTTATATTGGGCTATTCAGTTTTATTTTGGTGACTTTAAATAAATCTTTGTTTATTGAGTTGCTTTAATAAGATCATTTTTTTTTTTTTTTTACCTGTTACTGTTTACAGGTTAATTATAGATCCCCCCATTTTAAAACTACATTCATACAGAAACCAAATTATTTTTAGTTTTATGTAATATATTAAAAACACACAGAATGACAACTTATGATATATTTTTAAGTAATTAACATGACTAACATTAATGCACCGCATCTCAAAAAACTGCTAACTTGATAAAGAGTATTTAACTGTCAGCTGTTGGAATTCCCAATCTAAAAAATCTGAATGTTTGTTTAATTGGTTTGTACTTACCAAACGTCTGAAAGGAACATATAACAAGTCATCACATTACAGTATGTGACATGATGACAATCGGAGCACTGGTCTGTATGTACAGTAACAGTCTCATTAACTCACCACTTCTCACTTACTATAGGGTCTTTTTTCAGCTATGCACTTTAATTTCCGATTGTTTAAATGCATCAGTCAAGCATACAGTACAGGGTGTTTTGAATGAGCAGCAGCAATATGCATTCAATTGCTTACTTCAACCCTGCACTGACTTGTCATCAGTTGTAGAAAGTCTTAGTTCGTTAAAATTGAAAACTTGCTTTATTTCACCATGTAAGCTTAAAGAACTGAAGGAGAGGCTTCTGTATTACTTAATATCAACATCTTGTCCAGCTTAAATTGATTTTCTTTTTTTGAAAACTTGGGGCCTTAAGTAATTGTTCAGCATACAGAAAAATTCAAATGAGCAACTTAAAGAACATTCACAATTAGCTAATCCATCCATCATCTGTAGCAGTACGTCCCATTGTAGGTCACATTGCTCCAGAGCAGATTGGTGAATTAAAGCACAGAACTGCTCTTTGTCATTCTTTTTAAAAGTAATTTTTCTTAATTTAATTTGTGCAGTTGCTACTTTACTGTTCTCAAAAAGTTTATTATATATCCATAACTTGCTTTATACTTTGTAATTCATACAGTTGTCACATTACATTTTAGTATTGCTAAATTCATTAACATATTAGCAAATTGTAAATAGGGCAAAGTCAGTGTTTTTGACAGACAGAACAAACTTTTGTTTGTATAGGACTGGAGCCCAAGACACAGCAGATTAAAAGGAAAGTTAAATTCCCAATTGTATAGAACATGTGATTCTGAGAATCTAATGACCCTGATCTAAGACATTCCATTCATTGGCTGAGAACCCCTTCTTGTGTCTCTTATCCAAAATAACCTTTACAGACTCCAGTTAAAATTCTGTCTACAAACAAAGAAAAAATTGCTAAATCATGCATATTGTCTCTTAAAACTATGAATTAAGAAAATAATATTGAGTATTCCGGAAATATGCATTAAAATTACACTTAAAGTAAATACAAACTATAATTAATATAATATGTAAAGGAAAACTAATACAATGGAATAAATGAATATTTTACATCTTCTATAATTTTGTACCATTCTCCACAATATTACTGTATTCTTCTCAATCATGTTTTGCACACACAAACACAATAAATGTCAATCCTACTAAAGGAAGCTGCAAAGTTAGTCAAATTCTTTCAGATGCTGCAGATGGATGCCTTCTGGTTAAATGCAACAAAAGCAAGCTGTCACACAAAATAAGACTTCACAGCTGACAAAGTAAAATTTATTTTAGCATTTTTAAATGTGTTAAACCAGTCTGTGTCAATAAACGATGCAGTAATCTCTAATACTTCTCATCTAGATTTAGTACTTTGTCAAGTAGTGTCACACCTCAAGGTCTAAATATGACATCAAACTGCTTATCATTGCCAATTGACAAACTAGACACACCACGAGAAAGGAGTGAGCAGGACCCCCACCCCCAAATACTAAATGTGGCTTCATTCTTTCCTCCATGTGTAAATAAAAGAGAAGTCATTTCATAACCTTGACTCTCAATCAAGCCTTTTCACCTTTTTTGTTCCTGAACAAGTGACAATGAATAAGGAAGTTGATTGAGGGGGTCTATTATGTATCAACTTAAAAAAAGCCAGTATGATTGATGAAACCACCAGTCACCTTCAGTGCTCACTACAATATTTGTATCCTTTTTGTCAAATGACCTGAAAATCCTGCTGACAGATTAAAAGTCACCATAAACTACATTCTGTAGTGAACAGGTCTTATTTTTCAATATATTATTAAAAGCATAGGGTTATTATGCACTATAAATCAAAGTTTAAAGTAAAAGGCTTACACTGTTTTATATTTTAGAAGTATTGAAAAACACACTACTAAAATACAATATGAACAAATTATTAAAATATTTACAGTAATATGTTTTAAAGTTTTAAAACATCCTCTTTTCACTATATAAGCAATAAACTCTCAGACTAAGGCCTTTATTCCCCCCAAAAAATGTTTTCTGAATATCTTGTCACTTTTACAGTGAAATACTCTTCCCTAACTATCAATGTTTTAGCTCCAAACCCTAAAGGAAAACACAATTATGATATATTTCTCACCAGTATAAAATGCAACTTGAAACTTTTGAAATGCCCACTGTAGAAAATAAACTCAGAAAAAGTACTTTTAAAAAATAATGGCACAGAGGAGTTCCACGCTTTAACTCATTGGAGCAATGTGACCCACAATGGTACATGCTGATATAAATGATGGATGGACTGAATAATTTTAAGAGTTCTTTAACATGTTCAATGAAATTTTTCTGCATGCTAAAAAAATATTTACTCCAATAAGTTTTGAAAAAAAGTTCAATTTAAGCTGGTAAGATTTTGACAAGCTTCCATCTATTAATATATACTGGTTGAAGAGTTTTAAATGATTAAATCTGAAATGGTTCTCACAGTAAACAATATTTCACAAAATGTTTACCAATACATGCTTATTTACTATAAAAATGTATAATCAAAACAGTATTCCTGAATTCTAAATAAAATGTAATGCAATGGCTACATTCAGTTAGCACTGCTGTATGAAAGCTCCAGTTTCCCGTTCTGTCTGTATATATCAGGGGATGCACTGTAGCTCCAGGTACTTTGGTTTTTGTTTCACATTCTAAAGATCTAAGGTTTTTTTTTTTTTTTATTCTAAATTGACTTGGTATGAATGAGCATGTCTATAATGGATTGTCATTCTGTGCTAAGATGGTTTCTGGAGTGAACCCAGCATAAGCTCTGGCTGCCTCACCATCTTGAATGGTTAGTTAGTTAGGTAAAATGCCTAGAGGGGGCTGGGCGGTCTCGTGGCCTGGAACCCCTGCAGATTTTATTTTTTTTCTCTAGTTGTCTGGAGTTTTTTTGTTTTTTTTGTTTGTTCTGTCCTCCCTGGCCATCGGACCTTACTTTAATTATATGTTAATTAGTGTTCCCTAATTTTAATTATTTATTTTGTCTTTTTTCTCTTCATCATGTAAAGCACTTTGAGCTAGATTGTTCGTATGAAAATGTGCTATAGAAATAAATGTTTTTGTTGTTGTTGATTACATTCATGAAGCACACCATTAAAAGATATTTTCCAAAGTACACAAAAATATAAATGAGTGGCATGGTGGCATAGTGGTTAACCCTGCTGCTGCAAAGGTCTAAGGTCTGGGTTCAGATCTCATTCTGGTCACTTGGCCTGCACATTCCACAATATCTTCATGGATTCTACTCTGGATGACTGTTTTCCCACAAAATCCTAAACACATGTATGTTAGGTTAACTGGAGAGACTGAAGTTAGAGGCTCATTATTTTTCAAATTATTAGCTTCGTTTTACATCATCTTACGAAAATCACAGCTTAGGTGAGCAGTCATAGTGTGACAGTTAGTCATGTAGTGTGATATGTCCAGTGAGTGATCTCCAATGAGCAGGTAAGGAGAAAGAAAACAAGTACTAAGGACACTGCAAATGGAGATGAGATGTGACTAACTATAGAGCCAGAAAAGATGGGCGTTCATATAAAAAAAAGGTTGTGGTTGCACTCAATATAACCAGTAAGCACTTGTCCAGTCCAGAAAAACTACAGAAGTTCACTCTAACTAGCTGCCAATATGAGAGGAGAAAATAGGAGACTTGGACTTGTAATGAAAAGTTGTGACTGTATTTCCTTGTCATATACTTTTACATTATCAGAGATAAGATTCTGTAAATTGCAACTGCTAAATCTGAAATGACCTCCAAATAAAAATCACATTGGGTAGTGTTGTATGATATTAGTTTAAAATTTTACCCCAATTAAGTGTTTGTGTGCGAGAGTATGGGAATCTTGTCCAGGATGGGTTCTCATCCAGTTGCCAAAATGGGTACAAGCTGTTTGAGACAGCGAACTGGATACAGACATTAGTAAATAGATGTACAGAATTTCAGTCAATTGCTTAGTAGAAGAGCAAAAATACAATTCAGAGCAACAACACAAGTGAAACATGTGATAATTCAAAATCATAATGAAACCCAGAAAAACAAAATACCAATGCATGTTTATAACTTAAAAATGCAAAACCAGTAAGCATAAATAAAAAGACTCAACATCAGGATGGCAAGTACACTTGACTCAGTTAGAGGAAAAAATAATACTGATGGAATCTGATGGAGAGCCAGCAAAACACTGTAAGCCACAAAGCCATATGAGTTTATATTAAGATTTGCACAACTAGACTTGGACCTCTCAGACTGTCATATTAATATGGGACAGGCCAGAGTGTTAGAATTAACATCTTTGTAATAAATTATGAAGATTTGATATGGAAAAAGATGATCCACTGTGGCAACCCCTAACGGGAGTAGCCGAAATAAGTAGTAAGAAATTATGAAGATTTGGAATTAGACAGAAAACCCGCACCGTCAAGACAGTTGAGGGGGTAACCAAAAAAACACACAAAAATCATCAGTGGGTGTATCACTACACTATGTATACACCCACTTTCACTCACAATAATCACATTTATTATTTATAAACTGAGTTTGAGGGGACACAATATTTTCATGGGTCTCATTAATTACCAAAGAAAAAGGGCTGCCCTACTTTTCATTCGTTAATATTCTTCTTTAATTGTTTTTCACGTTAAAGCTTTATTTGTGAACTTGCATTTTGATATTAGCAGAATTTTACTGTTTAGTTAGGCTTAAAAGACCATAACTACATTTAAACAAAAGGTTATACAAGTTAGAAACAAGAGGATATTACATATTATAAGATTCTTCAATTCTTCCTGCTTCTTCAATTTGTACATTTTACTCAATTGGTGGAATCAAACTTCAACTACAGAAACCTCATGTACCAAAAAGAAAACAAATTTCCATAATAAAATTGAATATTTCTACACGATGGAAATGACTAGCAGGCATGAACTCCCAGAGGACGCCATTCTCTCTTTTGCAACACTGCTATCACTAGACTAAAGATAACATGAAATATTTCAGTGCCTTACTTAAAACTTGCACATTTACATGTTAAGAGGGATATTTCTGAAAGTGATATATGTTGCTAGAAATGTGGTATAGCATTTGAGAAAGCATAATTAAATGTCAAACTAGATCATTAATTTAAAATTTTCAGACACATCTAGATGGACACAAACACATATCATGCCAGAAATAGACAGTTTTAATACATTTCATTATTAAAATTGAATTATGC
>JANRMT010062835.1:28979799-29003493 GCA_026402145.1 Polypterus bichir lapradei | reverse complement strand
TTTAAAATCTAAGTTTATTTTTTATATAAAATTACATAAGAGTAAAGAAATTTGAATGTTTGTTCTTTTAAAGTTTACTTTATTTCTAACTTGTATAATTTAGACAGCATATATTTTTATGGAGAGCAAAATATTATAAGTTGTTTAAGGTTTGAGTTGATTTATTCAGGAATAATATTCCTGTCTGTTTTTACCATTCCTACCAAAGATATTTCTGTCGACTAAATAAAAATTCCTTCTATTTAAAATTTAAATAGAACTTGAACAGATACGATAGTTCATAATATCCACGCAGACTTGCACGTAAGAGCGGGGGTTATCCGTTTTAACAAGCAGCGTATTGCACTGATACGAAATAGCTGTGTGTGTATATATGTAGATATGTATGTATATGTATTTGTGTGTATATATGTGTGTGTATGTATGTATGTATGTGTGTATGTATATGTATGTGTATATATGTAGATATATATATATGTATGTATATATGTGTGTGTGTAAATATATATATATATATATATATATATATATATATATATATATATATATATATATATATATGACAGCAACACTCATCACTCACAACAGTGACAAAACAATTACATTGACAATCAGTTTTTCATGGGCTTGAAATCTGGTCTGTGTCTGGCAAATAATATTGTCCAGAATCCTGCCATGAAGTTGGCGGTAGTGCGCTTGAGGATCTTGCGTTCGGCGCGCCTGCGGTGCGTTCATTGTCCTCGTAGAGTTCCTCATATCGGCTTCTATCCAATCAATGGGTCTGAATACAGTGACGTTGCCGTACGCCTGCTAGAGGGCCCTACTGACACCAACTCAAAATCTGATTGGTTGAAGCAACAGTTTAATCGACATTTATTCTGTGTTAGAGGGCCTGCAGAACGGATTGTGAAGGCCTCTCTGCCTGGCAACAAATGATGGCTGAAATGTGATTGGTTAAATGCTTTAATATGAAAATACATGTCTGGAAGCAGCACAACCATCGGAAAAGCTATGAAAGGAAGCGGACAGACTATTTGGAATTATTTAATAAGTATTCATGGACAAAATATAATTAACATCAGTTTGTGATTCAGATATTTTTTTAGGCCAGCAGAGAAGGCATGACTTCGCCAGGTCTTTAGCATCGAGGCTTTATACCCTGCGTCTTCTCATTAAACTTGTATCTCGCAAATATCTTGTGCGATTTTGCGATGTCCACGGCTTTATTTAATTTTAGCTCAGACCCGGCACTTAAAAGTTTCTCTCGCACTTTCGCTGAGGGAGGGTTTCCGCTGTAGCTGCACTTATGAATATGCTAAGCACAGTCCTTCACCCGCGAATATTTACCTTATATGGGCAGGCACTCAATTAAGTGGGAGGCGTGATGATGCGAGACGCAATTCCGCCTCACACGGCGACCGAGCTGCAGGCTATTACAGTATATGGACGAAAGTAGGTTCCAGTTATGACCATTACGCACAGAATTTCGAACTGAAACCTGCCCAACATTTTTAAGTAAGCTGTAAGGAATAAGCCTGCCAAATTTCAGCCTTCTACCTACACGGGAAGTTGGAGAATTAGTGATGAGTGAGTCAGTGAGTGAGTGAGTAAGTCAGTCAGTCAGTGAGGGCTTTATCTTTTATTAGTATAGATTATTAATGCACTTTTAAAATAAAGTATAAGCTCTGCTAATAATTTTTAACCTATTTTTTAAATTAGTATTTTCAATACAGGATTGAAAGAAAACAGGGTCATGTGTTAAAGGATATGACGCATAAACCATAAATCGACGTGAGACTTGTTCATCACAGAACATACTCACTCCAATAAAACTAAGTTTCTTTGAGCTCATAGTAAACCTGACTCCTCCTGAAGAAAACCTCAAACACAATGCCTGAATATACAAACATCATAAAGATAGCAACAGACTGAGGCTGGAACCAAACCGGAGTCCAAGGATGTGATAAGCAACATGGGAAAATGTATCTTTAGTCATGTACATTATGTTAAAAACAAAAAAGTAATGTAAGAAAACATTTAAACTGCAGAACATAATATCAAAATTAAACTTCCCTTATTTTGTATCTATTGAATTTCTCCAACTATAAAGTCTCAAAAAAATGCCTTGTCTTATGCCAGATTAAAGAAAGTGCAGAAATTTATTGAGTATACACACAACTTCTTCTTTCGGCTGCTCCCATTAGGGGTTGCCACAGCGGATCATATTGCTGCATATCTTTCTGTGCTGTACATCTTGCTCTGTCACACCCATCACCTGCATGTCCTCTCTCACCACATCCATAAACTTTCTCTCTCTCTCTATCTGGCAGCTCTATCCTTAGCATCCTTCTCCCAATATATCCCTCATCTCTTCTCTGAACATGTCCAAACCAACACAATCTTGCCTCTCTGACTTTGTCTCGAAGCCATCCAACCTGAGCTGACCCTCTAATCATTAGAGTCTAATGTACTCATTTCTAATCCTGTCCAGCTCAGCTCCAGCTCTGTCTCCTGTTTTATGGTCATTGTCACCGTCTCCAACCCATATAACAAAGCTGGTCTCACTACTGTGAAGCAGACCTTCCCTTTCATTCTTTCTGATAACCGTCCACACACAACTACAAAAACTAAATAAGAATAATGACAACAAAAATCAAAGTTTGTAAAAAAAAAAAAAAAAAAAAAATCAGTATTATTATTGTAAACTAATCCACTACCTATTAAAGATTTCCATTAAAAAACTAAGAACAATATTATTTTTCATGTTTAAATTATTCAGTGTGGATAGTGCTACCACCAATAAAACCAATTACCATCTGAGGTGCTATCTACTTTACATGTTCTTCTTATGCTCATGAGCAATTCTGAGACACTTTAAAGACTTGTAAAATTGTCAAGTAATCTGAATTTACCCAGTGAAACAGCGCATTTGCTGCTTTTGCATACGTAGCTCTGAAATAGTGTCCCAGTCATGGATTGTTTCCACTTAACAGAGCCTTGGAAGTAATAAGGAGGTCAGAAATTGGATTAAGGAGTAGATGTTATAAAAATCCTTAATAATTCAGTTACCTGTATGCCAGATGCCACTGTGTAATTAATCAATAACATAATACGATGGACTCAGAAAGTATTCAGGACCTTTACAATTTTTCACATTTTGCTATGTTGTAGCCTTGTGCAAAAATCATTTAAATTAATTTATTAACCACATAAAGCAACACTAAATTCCACAAAATGAGAAAGTGAAAGCAGGATTTTAAAAATTTTTGTTAATTTATTAAGAGTAAAAAACTGAAATTTTACAATTGCACAAGTATTTAGACCCTTTGTTACAACACATGAAATATATCCTAGGTGCATTATTGAGATGTTTCTACACCTTGTTTGGAGTCCACTTTTGGTTCAATTCAATTTAATGCTTATGATTAGGAAATACACTCACCTGCCTATTTAAGGTCCCACAGCTGACAATGTGCATCAGAGCAAAAACCAAGACATAAGGTCAAAGGGACTGCCAGTAGAGCTTAGAAAAGTAATTGTGTCAGGGCACTGATTTCAGGAAGGCTACAAAAATTTTAAAATACCTACAGCATAGATGCCTTCATAATTCATAAATGGAAAGTTTGTAACAACCACAACTCTTTCTTGAGCTGACCACCCAGGCAAACTGAGCAATAAGAAACTAATAGTCAATATGACTGGACTCCAGAGAATCTGTGTGGAGAAGGGGGGGAAGTTGCAGAAGGACAACCACCATTGCAACTCTCTACCAAACTGGGCTTTATGGCAGAGTGGCAAGAGAGAAGCCTCTTCTTAGTAAATGGCACAAAGAAGCCTGCTTGGAGTTTGCAAAAAGGCACCTAATGGACTCTAAAACAGTAACAAACAAAAATCTCTGGACTGATGAAACCAATATTAGCGTCATGTCTGGAGGAAACCAGGCACCATTCATTATCTGTCTAGTACAATTGCAGCAGTGAAGCATGGTAGTGGATGCTTAATGGTGTAGTGTTCTTTTTCAGCTGGAGGGACTGAGGGACTAGACAGGGCTGAAGGAAAGCCGAATGAAGACAAGTACAAAGATATCCTTAATGAAGGCCAAAGAATTTCAATTTACAATTGGAAAATTACCCTAAGCACAAAGCAAAGACAACACAGAACAGTCTAAGAGACAATTCTGGAAATGTCCTTGAATTGCCCAGCCAAAGCCCAGACTTGAACCTAATCAATCAGATCTTAAGAAACATGAAAATAATTGTCCATTGATGGTCTCCATCCAGCATTATATAGCTTAAGAGGATCTCCAGAGGGGAATAGCACAAAATACCCAAATCCAGGTGTGCAAAGCTTGTTGTGTGATATCCAAGAACCCTCTTGGCTTTAATCTCTGCCAAATGTGCTCCAAGTAACTATACAGTAAGGGAACTAAATACTTAAGTCAATGTATATGTATACAGTACATCTGGAAAGTATTTACAGCGCATCACTTTTTCCACATTTTGTTATTACAGCCTTATTCCAAAATGGATTAAATTAATTTTTTCCTCAAAATTCTACACACAACACCCCATAATGACAATGGGAAAAAAGTTTACTTAAAATTTTTTCAAAGTTATTAAAAATAAAAAAAATTGAGAAAGCACATGTACATATCAGGCCTGTATGGTAGAGTGGCCAGACGGAGGCCACCCCTTAGTAAAAGGCACATGGCAGCCCGCCTGGAGTTTGCCAAAAGGCACCTGAAGGACTCTCAGACCATGAGAAACAAAATTCTCTGGTCTGATGAGACAAAGATTGAACTCTTTGGTGTGAATGCCAGGCGTCACATTTAGAGTAAACCAGGCACCGCTCATCATCAGGCCAATACCATCCCTACAGTGAAGCATGGTGGTGGCAGCATCATGCTGTGGGGATGTTTTTCAGCGGCAGGGAGACTGGGAGACTAGTCAGGATAAAGGGAAAGATGACTGCAGCAATGTACAGGGACATCCTGGATGAAAACCTGCTCCAGAGCGCTCTTGACCATCTTTCATCAGGACAACGACCCTAAGCACACAGCTAAGATATCAAAGGAGTGGCTTCAGGACAACTCTGTGAATGTCCTTGAGTGGCCCAGCCAGAGCCCAGACTTGAATCCGATTGAACATTTCTGGAGAGATCTTAAAATGGCTGTGCACCAACGCTTCCCATCCAACCTGATGGAGCTTGAGAGGTGCTGCAAAGAGGAATGGGCGAAACTGGCCAAGGATAGGTGTGCCAAGCTTGTGGCATCATATTCAAAAAGACTTGAGGCTGTAATTAATGCCAAAGGTGCATCGACAGAGTATTGAGCAAAGGCTGTGAATACTTATGTACATGTGATTTTTCAGTTTTTTTATTTGTAATAAATTTGCAAAAACCTCAAGTAAACTTTTTTCACGTTGTCATTATGGGGTGTTGTGTGTAGAATTCTGAGGAAAAAATGAATTTAATCCATTTTGGAATAAGGCTGTAACATAACAAAATGTGGAAAAAGTGATGCTCTGTGAATACTTTCTGGATGCACTGTATATGTATAGTATACAGGTACATACATATACATATATACTAGAGAAAAAGTCTAAAAACCTGTTTTTGCTTTGTCATTCTGGGGTATTAAGAGTTACCTGATGTGGAAGGAAAAAGTTATTTCAAATCATTTTATCACAAAGCTGCAACATAGCAAAATGTAAAAAGTGTGAAGTGGTCTGAGTACTTTCTGAATTCACTGCATAATATAATATAATATAATAAAGAAAGCAGTTATTGACTTTCGCCACACCAAACAGACTTTACACCAAATTACTACTCAGGGAGTGGGATGTGGAGATGGTACAAATGCTTGAGGGTCTACATCAGTGCCAGGCTGAACTGATCTCGAAGCACAGAGGAACTACATAAAAAAGCAGACTCTTTCTCTTTAAGATATTGCATTTCTTTAATGTGTATAGTGACATCTTTTACAAGTTCTATAACTTTGTGTTAGTCAATGTGAATTTCTACACTGTAGTGTGCTGGGACAGTAATATCACTTTAAAAGAGGGTGACTGAATCAACAATCTAATTAAGGTGACTGGCACAGTTATGCGATGCCTTCTCAACCTGCATGATGTAGTAGCAGAGAAATGAATGAAGACAAAATTGAAGGCTATAAAAACAATAATGCACATCCTCTCTTCAACACACTATCATTGAGTATTTAGTCAACAAATCATTTAGCAGAAGTTTGTCAAGAAACACTACTAAGGATTCTTCACACCTACAGAAATGTACCTTTATAAAGTCCCAAAATGGTTTTTCTTTTATCTTTAGTAAATTCTTAAGTTTTGTCTTCTTTTCTTTTTTTCATTAAATTTGTCTGTGTATTTGAGGGGGATGTTGTTGTTATTGTTTGCTATGACATTTCATGAGCTTCTTCAAAAAGCTAAATACCCCCTTTGGACAAATTAAGTATTAACTATTGATAGCCACATTATCCTCAATATATCATCTAACAAGTGTCCAGCTCTACACCTTAGCCTGCACTAAGGTGTAGAGCTATTGTCTGGAATCACAAAGTGCATTCAGGCAGCAAGGATTTAATTAAATTGTATCATGTGTGGGAATTCAGCTTGAAGAGTCTAACTTAAAATTTCTAAACAAAATACTGCTAGGATTCAAGAGTTTTATTCGTCACACAAAGTTATATAGGTACAATGTATAGTGAAATGAAAAACATTGAGTAGTAATAGCATGTATAGAACGTTGTAGTTTGTGAAAAAAGTCTGATGAGTAATTGCAAGGAAAAAGAAAGAAAAAAGGTGCTTGAAACTGCCAGCCTGTTATGCTAGGACATCATGACTTCACTTGTACCAGCACATTTTATATTAGGAAATTAGACCATACATAACATTTAACTTTACAATGACAGAGTTGTTGGCAAATTTCAGTATGTGTCTATCCTTGTATAAACTCCTGCAGTCATTTGTATATAGGATTAACAAAAGAGGAGATAGGTAGCCCCCTTGCGGAGTACCCACAGATGCACTTAGGCCATCAGATAAACAGCCATTAAAACTCACTCTTTGAGTTCTGTTTGTTAAAAAGTACAGAATCCACACCACCAAGTTAGGGTGCAAACAGAATTGATCCATCAGTTTCTCAACTAAATTGTGGAGCTGGATCATGTTAAAAGCTGGCAAAAAGACTATAAACAGCAATCTTGCATGGTTTTGATCCTTCAAAGTGCTCATACAGTAAATTTAAAAGTGTTGCTGTGGTTTCCTCCACGCCCCTCTTTGCTCTGTATGGAAATTAGTAAGGGTCCAGTTTTGTTAAGTAGTTGTCTCTTAATTAATTTCTCAAAGGATTTCATGATATGAGAAGTTAATGCCAATGGTCTAAAGTCACCTAATGCTTTGGGGTGTGCAGTTTTTGCCAATGAAATAACAGTTGCTTGTTTCCATAAGCTGGGCACGTGCTGTAAATCCAAGGACATTTCAAATATGGAGGGAAATGCTGGAGAGAGCTCTTCTGCACAGTAGTGAAGCAAATTGCCACTTATAACTCTGGACCCAAGTGTTTTTTGATTTTTATTTGTTTAAGGACCTTTCTGTCATCATTCTGGTCAAAGAAGGGCTGACTCCTGGCTCCAGTCCTCAGTTTGTTCTTTTGCTGACTTACTTCTGAAGCAAAACCCTGCATTTCACATCTTGAATAAAACTTGTTCAGGTTTTGCACCAAATGATAGTCAGTTTTAACCCATGCTAGCTCAACTTGATCATTGCTTTTTGTATTAATGACAGCCATCATCTTCACGCCATTCCAAAATGAGCCGCAGTTCATTCTCTATCCTGTTCTTCTACTTCAGCTTTTCCTGCTTTATTTCACATTTCACTTCCTTCTGCAGTTCCTTCTGTTCCATTAATGTTCCATATTGAAATGTCATATTTTGTCAGGTTATGAATTGTTTTAGATCTCTGGTAATCCACCACTTGTTGTTAGGGTATATTTTGGCTGATCTCCTGAGTATTATGGTGTCCTCGCAGAATTATATGTAACAGCTTACAGTGCCTGTTCATTCATTAATGTCAGCACAAGATTTTTCAAACACTGACCAGTCAGTGCACTCAAAACAGACACGTAGGGACTCAGAGTCCTTGTCATAGATTTTAATTTGTTGGTTTTGTAATATCTACTGGCCCCACATTTGTTAAAAAAATAAGGCATTTTAAAGATTTCACCATAGATATAATAAAAAAAAAATAAAAAATATAAACATTTTATAATGAAACAATCAGATGGTGGCAAGAAATCATTAACGATATGCTCAGTTTAACATTTTGTATCCTATATATAATCTACTCACCAAATCATTTAAATATTTTAGACATGAAGAACATATAACAATTACAAAGATGTTTGCACTGTGTAACACTCAAAATTTTTGTTATATAATGTATAAATAATATACAATGTATTTACTTCTTTTGTCATAACTTTAAAAATGATAGTTGCCAAACTATTAATTATACCAAATACAGTACTGACATAACACTTATTTTTTTCAGAAATATAAACTTTTATTTGTAGAAAATGTCCAAGTATCACAATATAAAATGTGTTTAATATGAGAATCAATGTATTTCATGGCACTTTTCCCAATATCACCATAAACCATTTGGAACTAGCACATATACAATTTCCAGAGGGTGTAGCAACACAGTTTGTTCCAACACTATTTTAATAGCAACAGTAAGTAATCAAAAAAAATTGTGAGACCTGTAGGAATTGTAGACATCAACCTTCAAGGCTTAATAAACTTTCAATGCTGCAGAAAATCTGTATTTTGTTAATCATTTTTTATTCCCTGAAAATGGCCTTTTTGTATAACTCTAAAAAGTTATTAAAAAAAAGTCTAGGTTACCAAAAATAGAAAATGTATTCACCTCTGGCACTTAACTGATTTGTACTAATTCAGGTTATTTATAGGTCTTGAACTGAATAAATTAAAAAAAAAAAAAAAAAAAAAAAAACTAGACTGGAAAAATGGGGGTGTTGCAAAAGATTAGAATGAATGAAATGATTTTTGTGAATATCAAGAATTTTCTTTAGACAAGTGTCCGAAGGCGCACTCAGTCTTAAAAAATGTATAAAATGAACAGAGTTGCTCTAATAAATAAACTGAAGTTAATAAAAGCAACTACTAAGTCTACTGAAATATCATAGTGGTACTATGTTCCTTAAAAATATCATAATAAATACCAGATATGTAAATTATAGGAAAGAATTTGAACTATAAATCCTTTTGGAATTATATGTAGTTCATGTCATCAAGAAAGATTTCATGATTCTATGTCATTAATGAATTTTCTCTGGGAGACAAAAATATGCATGTGCTAAATAAACTGCAAACTATAAGAAAATAAACTAGCTGATCCATAGCATGTTTAAAGTAAATTACACTGATATAATGCAATAAAATAAATTTGAGTAATATGTAACATGCAACAAGCTTTGAAATTATGACACGAGTAATATTATCTTTTAAAGATTTAATACAATTTCTACTGTGCTTGTCTTCATACTTCAGACGCTGCAAGCCTATCACAAATATTTCGATCCAATTTAGGATAATTAAGCATTATAACTAGGTGAAATAACTTAGATAATCACACACAATGACCTATTCAGCCAATGATGAAATGCAAAGCTATCAATTCATTAGTCATGCAGAGGTTTACTAAAGAAGTATCCAATTAAAGAGCTGGAAGATTTGTATAATAAGCTGTCATATTCTCATTTATTTATTCAACATCTCAATGCCCAAGCTGCTAATTAAATTTTCATTGTTCAAATATGATTAATTGCTCTTTTAACATGAATCAAGGTTATGTCTTTCCACGTACTAATTTTACCTGAAGAGCCAGAATTTAATCTAATAGTTCCTTTTTATTACAACCAACATAAGAAAACATTACAGCAAATATCCAACATTTACACTAAGCAGTTGAAAAATGCTGAGAGATAATTTCAAGAATTAATTCAAGTATCCTTAACGCCAACATCTACAAAGAATAAAACTGCTTTTTATAGAAGAAAACCATTGTTTCACATATACTAGTTCATTCTTTAAAATCAAACTCCAACTCTTATAATAACTACATGTAGTTATGTACACTCAAGATTCATAAAACAAAAATCTGCAAAATACTGTTGTAAAATACCTAAGTCTATCTTTGTGTCAAAATGTTTTATAGGTTTACAGCATCTTGCAAAAGCATTCAGACTCTTGGAAAATAATCAGATTATACTAAAATAAAAATGACACAGCACACTCAAAACTCAAGCAGAAAGAAAGCATCCATCCATCCATTATCCAACCCACTATATCCTAACTACAGGGTCACAGTGGTCTGCTGGAGCAGATCCCAGCCAACACAGGGTGCAAGGCAGGAAACACACCCCGGGCAGGGTGCCAGCCCACTGCAGCAGAAAGAAACCAAAATTGTTATTTTTGCTGCAGACACAAACAACATAAATGTGAGATAAAATGATGAATGTGGAATTAAACAACATCATTTCAGTTCTCCAATATTTTTTTTGTACATAATTCTGTTTGTGTTTTATTCCTCCTTAAGTGGTGTGAAATTTAACTTCTCCATTTCTTTTGGCACCTGCCATTTGAGGGGCAGGAAGCAATTTATATGCTGGAAAAAAAAAATAATCAAAACCATACCACAGAAAGTGAGCACAGTAAAATCAACAATTGGAGGATATCAAGAAAATAAAGCACTGGGGTATTTAGCACTCTGCAAGGTCAGCAGAGGATGCCAAATGCAATTGGTTACAGAAAAAAGGTCAGAGCTGCAAAAAAAAAATAAAAAATAAAATCTAAAACAAGTGATTCTCAAATCACCAACAGATATCAGAGTACAGCTGGAAAGACTATCATAAGTTACCACCCACTTACAGAACTGTTATGGGACATTTCTATGTCACAAGAAAATGTCTCCTGGCTCTTTGGTCAATATTTCACTGCATAGCAATACAAAAAAAAAAACCTGGTCAACACAACTAAGGAGATCATCAAAGAACAAGTGTAAAGTCGTATAATAGCCAAATCAATTTATCTATTTATTAAATCAAAAAAAGTCATACATTCTTCTAGCTTAAAAGGTGAATGCAGTTAATCTCACATCAAAAAAGCAACTTCTGACAAAAGTCACAGAAAAGGCACAGTAGACATCAGGCATGAAGAAGCTAATTTGTGCTAAATTAACTGTTACACGTTTGAATTTTCACTTTGAAATTAATTTGCCTTTGTAGTTAACTGATGTTATCTAAACATGCTCAAACATATACAAATGTGTGCACAAAGACCTTGACATTTCTGTAGTTTTGCTTTATATCAAACTATTAATCTTTTTTTGCTGCATCATTTATTGGCAAACATTGGTTTCTGACCAATTCATGCCTAACCTTTAAAATTTAAGGTTGTACGGAGCCACAGCATATCTTGGCAGCATTAGGACCAATTAAAGACACTACCCAGGACAAGGCACCCATCCATTATACCCATTTCATGTGTTGTCAATTCTATAAACTTCTATAAACTTTCAGGAGTAACTGAAAGACAGTCTATACTTCACAATGAGATTATTTTTTTAATTCTTTAAATATGACAAACAAAAAGCTGATAAAGAAAAACCTAACCATGTACTTTATACTATGGGTCTCTTTCTTTCTGTCATACACAGCGCAGCTACATGAATTTTCAGGGAGGAAATCACTGGTGATTGGTATAATGTCTTTCCATTTCTGTTAATTGTGTCCATGGGTACATTTGAGTGGTTATAATACATAATTTAAAGAAGTACCGCAATGATCACTGAGCAGTTCAATACTGTTAGCAGATTAAAAAAGGTACTCTACATAAAATGCACACGAGTCATTAGTAGCCTAGTACAAACAAAAATAATTGTTTAGAGTACATAAAGCTAAATACTGTCCAAACTGAATTCATTTTTAGTTTTGTAAATCTTAGCAATCCTGCTGTAGGTTTAGTAAATGGTAATTTCTATGAAAAGTGACATATAAAATAATGATCAACTGAAAATACTATTGCGAGTTAAAATCAGAATTCCATAACAACGACAAAAAGCAATCATTCATAACTAGGGCTAGGAATCGCTTAAAAATGAACTAATTGAATAACTGTATGTAATTAATTGTGATTAATCGCATCCACCATTAAAACATGTTACCAGAAAATAAATACATAAATCATGAAGTAAATACACATTGAATCACAACATTAATGTTGAATCAACACAAAAGAGTTTTAAAAAAAATTAAAGGCATAGTTTACACTTAAACAATGACTTGAAACATGAACTTTTAACAAAATACTACTTGAGCAAGTACAACCTGAATTTGAATGCCTTCCTAAAAGGCAAGATGAAAAGAAGACAATACGAAAATAAGGCTAATGTATTAATTCTCAGATTGGGACAGAAAATAAAACACAGACATTTCAAAGTAAAACTAAACTATCAAAACGACTGTAGACTTTGAATGGACTGCAAAAGATTGATCCAATTGAAAGTATAAGAACCTCCTAAATGGGCCAAAGTCAAAGTCACGTTCAAGGCTTAGCAGCTCCAGTGCATTACAACAACAAATTAGCCACTGGTTAAAAAAAAAATACAAATATTGCATGCAAAAACACATTTAGTTAAGTACTTCTGATACACAATATTAACTACATATAACTGACGCCCACTAACTTAAGAAATCTCCCTGGCAAAGTCAGGTAATGCAGCAGTAATTCTATATTACTTAAGTTATTATGTACTAAAAATCTATGGCTTACTAAAAAGTTGCCGAGATTAAAGTACTATGGTCAAAAAATAATCTGGCATAAATCAACAGAAAATTCTCTGTATATTAGTTAAGTTCAGTGCAAATGTTTGGCTGAATATGCTAAACATAGTGATAATTTAAAAAACCTTAACTAAGGAAGGTTTAACATTAAAAATGACCCTAGTAGAGCACATACATAGCATTTAAATCTTTAGAGATCACTACCTTTACATTCAGCTCTCTCAACACAATATCTATATTTAACCCACTGAGGTACATACAGCACCAGTTAAGACACTTGTACTTGGCACCATCCAGTGACCAAACATTATAAACAGGAACTGAACTGCAGTCCTTCACAGAAGCTGCAGTAATTTTCTTAGTGAACAATGTATGGAACCGTTCATTTTCTTTTTCACAAAGCACATGCTAATGCTAATTAAATTAACAAGCTCTGTGAAGTATAACTAATTTAGGCCAAAATACTTATAATATTTTGGATCAGATGAAAAGAAATAAATATAGCCAACTGGAGAGGAAGTCATTAACATCATAATGGATGCAAGTTAAGTGCATACAACATTAATTAGAGGGCAAATGTAAATGGGGAGAAGTTATACAGACAAGATCTTTCTATAATATCTAAAACTGAGTGGCCACCGCCACCATCACAACGGGCACTACTACTATTATTAAAGAAAGCTAAATATTTTAACTATAAAAAATGAATAAAAACTATTCAGTTTCAGTCTATAAATTTCTGCAAATAAAGCCATTTAAAACTAATTTATCTTTGCTTCATTAGAAAGAAGTAAAAGATAGCATTTAGTGAATCATTTTGTAAAGTTTTTCATCTGTAAACCAATGGAAGTCTTAACAGTATTATTACAACAATGCTAAATCACTGGATACTGTCTTAAAAATAAGCAATTTATACAATGGTTTCTAAAAATATGAAACATATGTTTATGAAATGAAAGGACTGTACAGTAATAATGGAAGCAAAGCAGTCAGTCAACAAGCTCTCAATACAACGTGCAACTTTTTCAGATGGAAAAAAAAATTGGGAAACATTACTGACATCATATATTCCTTCTGGACAATTGTATAAAGATACCCAAAAATAAACTTAGCCTAAATTGGATTAAGTTGGTTTAAGAATATTATTTGTGTTACTTTTTATATAATTGATAACATCCAGGATGACTAAAATAAATAAAATATATTGAAGCATGAAAGACATAAGAACATCAAATATAAACATATCAAACCCACATCAAGTAGAACACAGTTTAATTTATCAAAAAGATACTTAATATGTATATTTAATTTATATTAGTCTAAAAAGGTGAATTTTTAAGATGTAGTATGCCCAGGTCCAAGTCCACCACTGTCTTTGCCTTTCCATTAACAGGCAATCTATCCAAACTTCACCCTACATCTTGAAGGAGATGAAACAACTTGGTGTTTTTCTTGGAAGAGTATGAATTAGCACAGAGGCAGCAGTCTTAAAAACACTGCACTGGACCATGGTATTGGAAGAGCAAGCCAAGTTCTTGGGGAAAAAAGTATTTATTTTACTCCTTAATCTATATCCCTACCCACAACTCTAGTCAAAACCTATTTTTATTTCTACTCACTATTTAACAGACGCATTATCTCATTACACATAAAACAACTTAGAAAATGTATGTATGGCGTAACATTCAGGTGCATTCAGCAGGTGTGCAAGAACTGTGGCCCTCAAGAGAAGGAGTTAAGTAGGTAGGTTCTAAAACCTCCTTAATGGATTGCAGAGGTTTATGCATATGCCGAGCTGGACTCGCCAATAGAGGATTACAGACGCACCTCCCACATCCATGCAGTTAGCCAATGACCATGACTTCCTGCCAACGCATGCAGTCTGCTGGTGTTTCATGAACTTGTACTAAGAATCTGTTTAACATCAGTAGTGGCTTATCGGAGGTCAAAAAGAGGAAAATCTACAAAATATACAAGGTGGAGTAAACATTGTCAAGGTAACACTGAATCCCTAAACTAATTCATAGTTAGTACAGAATATTTATCCATTAAGGTAGACAAGTCTGAAAATATACAAGTCTGCTTTATAATGGGAGATTTGGACATTTTAAAACAGTGTACAGTGTGACCTGTTCAAGGTATCTCAATGAAAATTGAACTGCCTCAATAAATTTCCTTGAACAATAAGTGTGCGACATTTCAACAAAATATTTTCATAGAGGGCTTAGTTGTTTCATGCGGATAGACAGAAGAACAGACATGGCTATTGCAATAGGTGCTTTGTGCCATTATAAGCAAATGTACCTAAAATGACATTAAACCAACAAAAGAACCAAAATGCACAAAGTCAAAAACATAACATGAAGGAGAGTTGTAACATGAACAGATGCATCTTCAGAATGCACCTGAGGGTCATAAGCCTTTGAGAATTTCTGATATTTAATAGCTTAGAAGCAAGCAGTTAAAATTTACCTTTTCTAATCTGGAGAGAGACAGCACAGTCAATAAGAAGGCTAAAGTGAAAAGTACGGTTTGTGGAGGAATATAAAACACTGAAAATATAATATGAAAAAATATAAATACACTAATACTGACACTGCTGGTAAAAATGCAAAACAGCCTTGAAAAAGAAAAAAAAAAAAAAAGAGAGAGAGAATTGTTTTACAGAAATAGCAGAAGGGAAAATGGAAAACTGTTTTTGAAAAAAAACAACAAAAAACAAAAGGTGATATGATAATTTCTGAAACCTTTAGGTAAAGTACACATTCCAGGAAAAAAGGAAGAACTAAAGGTAACATAACAATTCCATGGGAGCAGAGCAAAGATTTTAGACTTGCTAGTACATGAGAATAGGTATAAGCAAGACAATAAATCAGAAGACAGTGAAATCAGGGGAAGACAAAAGGGGGCAGCAGCCTAGTCAGCAAATTGTAAACTTAGATTTAAATCACCTACGGTATCTATTCACTATAACTTTGAGAACTGGACAGTCAGTTCCAGAACAATCCCTGTGAGATAAAATTCCAAGAAAAAAGGAGTTACATTCATCACATTCCAAAACAGTATTCATCTTGGATTCATCAGAAGCTCTCAGAAAGCATAAAAACGTCATATTCCTCCATTAAACAAATTTTAAAAGGGGTGCAAGACAGGGGACTTCTAGCACAACCAAGATTTTTTAGGATTTACTTCTGTGGCACTTCACTGCAGAGCTGTGAGCTTGCTGTTGCCCTGCACTGGCAACGGACAAACAATCTTCCACAGACCCGGCAATCACGCTTTGGGACACCTGCTCCGACACAAAAGTGTTCAGAAACCTCACAATATGAAGAAGAAGAAAAGGATGATTCGGCTTCTGATTGATAACTGTGATGCCCACAACATGCTTCCACACTTAGAAAATGTTTGCGTTGAATTCCTCCCACCCAATTGCACAGCAGTGCTTTAGCCATTGTATTTCGGCATCATTTACACCCTGAAAGTGTATTATTGTAAGGAAATGCTGTGAAAATTTCTCATCAGCCTAACTTGTAGACAGGAGGAGATTAAAATTAACATGAAAGAAACTATGGAAATAATCACAAACGCCTGGATGCAAGTTAAAGAAAGCACTATAGCGACAAATACAGAATCTCATTACTACAAAATTTTCAATACAACAAAATATTTTTTAGGTCCCTGGCACTTCGTTGTAATGGAATTTTACCTGTAGCTATATATGTACTTGTTTTCTATAAAAATTGAGGGTTGGGGTTGCATTGTGTTCATTGGGTGCCTATGCTAACTCTGCTGAACTTACAAAGTGGACTTACAAATGTACTCTTGGAATGGAATTAATTTGTATGTAGGGAACTTACTGTAATGCTTTTCACTATGAAGATGCAGGTAACATGCCAAAGAGCTTATCTGAGATAATCACATAATACCTGAACAAAGGACCACGTCGCAAAGAGAAAGAGTGCACTTCAACATAAGTAGAATTCTTCATTAGAACCCTGAGCATTAATAACAGCAACAACTCCACACAACATGGGACATCATCTTTAAAGACATGGTATAAAAAAATCTTCATCTGTACCAGGATAAATTGGATCTCTAAATAACTAACAGCCAGTCTGTTCTATGTTATATGATTGCCTGTCTATTCTGTTTGCATCCTGTCATTTATATCAATAAATGTATGCAATTATCATATTTCCTTCTGTTTCTTAAAATGAGTATGCTTCGGTTATCTTGATATAGGGCTAATGGCTGAAGACCGCCTCCTACAACAGAGAAAGGTAAGGTAAATAAAGTAGGTGCCTTAACAAATTATTAATTAATTACTGGAAGTGCCAAAGGCAAGACAGATAAATAATTAACCAAGTTAAATCATTTTCCATTCTTACACATGACTGAGATTCTGATTGTGCATCACCAATGTCCAGACCCACTCCATTACACAGGCAGTAGGTGTACTTGGAATGACTGCAAAGATGATTGGGAATTAGTTCTTGCAGTGTGCATTGAAAAATCATCCCAGACTCAGTCTTCATTGTCATTTCTAAAATAGAAGTACTAAGAGATTTCCTTCTATTATGCACAGATTTCCATTAGGCAGATTTTAATACTATTTGGAAAGTATGTATATTATTTACAAAAAGGAAAAACTAACATGTCTGTTTGTTTCTAATCTGATGAAGTGCATAAGACAATTAAAATTCATTACAACAGAACTCCAGTAGCTGTTTGGCTACCACAACAAATCTTGTAAAGCAAGAATTATGAATAAAGCATGTAAATTTGAAAGAAACATTACAACAACATAAAGTAAAGATCTAGAAAGACTAGGGCTGTTGATCTTACTCTTGCCAGTTTGAGAGACATACTTGTCATTACATCTAGATGTGTAAAAGACACAGTTAATACAAAATTTAAATTTCAGTCTATCCAGTGCCTAACTTAACTCAAAAAATTAATCAATAGCCTTAGATTACTTTAACATACGAGTACAACATTAACGTATTACTTAAGTGAATTTCATAAACTATAATAGTCATTTATACCAAGATCAACATATTAAGTCTTTTTCCTTGAATGAAATCTGAACAACACCTAACATGCTTAATCAAGTTTAATCAGCACAAACATTTGTGTTAATGCATAGAAGGAAAAAAAAAACTCTAGATAAAATAAAGAATATGTTTCTTTTTTTGAATAACAATACCCTTCAATACTATTCACCAGGTTGTAGTATATTGCTTTAGCTTTAATTTGATACCAGATAACTCTAATCAACTAAATAAAAACACAAATGAAAGAGGTAGGTTTGTATATATGTGTTTGATACTACAGTATACTGTTTGAAAAATATCAAACAAATAGGGGGTAGAAGTTGTTTATATTTGCATTACGAGATAACCAGATCTACAATGAGCCTTCTATTTTACAAATAGAAACATTATAATTCTTACTTTAAGGTGATTTTTTTGTGTTTGAGTTAGTTCATAAATCAGCTTTAAAACTTCACTAAATTATTACAGAAAAAACACTGGGGAGTGGAAAAAAGAAAAAAAACAACAATAATAAAGATGCAGTGTCTTTTTTTTCTTTAATCTATCACAAAAAATAAAAAGCAAAAAAAGACATCATGAAAAAAATCATTACTTAATGATTCTGATGATATAGAGGCTCACATAATTGCCTTTATATACAGTGTAAAGTTAGGCAAATTGCTACCTCCTCAGAAATGAATTGATTTACAAAGAAGAGTAGTTCAGTTGGGTACTGCACAATGGACGTGGCTTAGTCCCATGAGTATTCATTTACTATCATAGAAACCAGTGCTTTGAAAGTAAAGCATAATTGCAAGGAACTGTAGGAAAATGAAAACAACACAAATACAAATTATTTCAATTTGACTTTTAAGAAATCTATTCATTTTAACAAATTAAACAGGGACACTATGGTGAGAATCTGAAGCTCCCTTCTGTCTCACCTCAGTATATCAGACAGGAAAGGATGAAGGACAATTTGAGCTAGTTATGCTAGAAACAGGGGGGATATGTTTTAGCCACATGAAATGAAATGTTCAAGAAAGTAAAAGATGGATTCTATTTTCACTTATTAGGAAGTGAACTAAGGGAAAGTTAAAGTCTCAGACACAGAAAATATCTTATTCCACCTCCCTGAGATTTCAATTGAAGATATAGTTTGTGAGTACACTTAGAAAGGCAAATACTTGGCAACTGTAAATATTTTATACCTGTACACCAGAGAGGGCAGGCACTTATAGCAAAACAGAAAAAGAAAAGTGACAGTTAATCTTAACCTTAATACAATTTGTGGAAGATGTCCAATAATTTAAGGCGGTCAAAATTTTTGAAAACTGTTTTGAAAATACAGTTTGGGTAATTTACAAGAGATGTCCTGTACAATTAAATTGAATTTCCAGTTTCATCAAGCCAGTTTAACAGCCAGAAACAGAAGTAAATATGATAGTAAGTAATTATTATTTGCTTTTTAATTTTTTTGTAATAAAAATCCACCATAACACCAATATGTATTTGGTTTTATATCAGGTTCACAATGAAAAAATGTCAATTGTATACAATATATTTTTAAAAAATCTTACTAAAAGGTGAATTTATTAACCAAATTTTGCAGTCTTAACTTTTTTTATGCCCAATGTTATCTTACCAAATTGGCACTACACACCTCAAGAGTGACTACACAGGCTACTGCCCTTTCCAGACAGCTTTGGTTTTAATAAGAATATCTAATCATTAGTGATTAATTTCATCCTTTTTAGGACATCAGACTTTTTGTTACTAAAGGAGCTACCAACAAAATGAGCTAATCACCCGAACAAGCTTCATAAACATACAGCCTACTGTTAGTGGAAGTATAATATAACTCTACCTCTCATACAGAGTATTTTTTTTTTTTTTACATTTTGTTAAACATCTCTATTTGTATCTTATTAATCTTAAACCATTTTACTAAACACCATATTAGTGTGCAAGTTATTAAGATTATATTATTCATTAATACATTTACTTTCTGAAACGCTTTATCAATTACAGGATTGTAGAAATAATAGACAATGAACACTTAAAACAGAAATAGAAAAGCAAACGTACTTACATCAATTGCTATTGATGTGCTAGATAAAGACAAACCCTCCAAATCCATAATAAAGGTGGGTGACAGAACTGTTGGCTTAGGCATTACGATTGGTGAAGAAGAAGGAGGAGGTGCAACTAAAAGTAAACAATAAAAAGAGAACATCGTTACGAATAATCAAATAGAAATCAACTTTTTTACAAACTATTTATAATTTAAACCCCAAATAAACACACAACAAAACAAATGGGATTTTATTTCTAAAATATAAAATGTAACAGTTTAAACTATTCATCCATCCACTTCCTTCGCCAACTACTTTAGTGAAAGATAATGAGAATGCACATTTCAGATTTCTCCTTCTAGTAAATTCAATACTCACGTTTGAACATGAAATCTGCATTTTTAATAAAATGAGCATAGCTTTATTTCTAATCTTAAAGAATAAAGATTGTTCTGACATAAACACAAAAAATACAAATATCAATATATGAACTGTGCAATACATTTCAGTGCTTAGCAATAAAATACAAAAAAAGATGCCAACAAATTAGGCAAGTTAAAAATTTTTACGGACTTAAATCTGAAGCAAATACCATTCCAAAAAATTAAGTCAAAATTAGCAAGCCAAAATTAAAGCTCCACCTAAGAGAAAGAGGACAGCCAACAACCAGAGCAAATCATTAAAAGCAGCAAGGAAGGAAGAGTATCCTTTTCCTAGATGTAGAAGTTTTCTCTAAAATGTCATTGATTAGATTCTGCTATATTTTAAAATAATTTTGACCAGATCCTCTAAGTGAGAATTTGATTTTTTTCCAATTTCAATTAGTACAGGACATCAGTTACCCACTGGCTTAAAAGACGTGGGGTGGGATTCTTCCAATTGAGCAAGATAAGTCTACGTGCTAGGAGTGAGGTAAAGGCAACTACAGTTTGTTTGTCCATCTCCACTTTAAGCCCATCTGGGAGTACATCAAACACAGCTGTAAATGGTTTGGGAGTGATTGTGACACCAAGGCTATATGAAAGGCATTCAAAGATTTTTGTTCAAAATTATGTTAATTTGGTACACAGCCAAAACATGTGTAACAGTGAGGCTGGATCTCGATTACAATGCTCACAGGTTAAATCTTGGCCTGGATACATTTGACAATTTTAAACAAGATAAAATATGCTCAATAAAAGATTTTAATTTGAATGACTGAATGCTTTGTGCATATTGAGCTAAAGAGTGTTCTATGCATGGTTGACGTGTACTCTTTTTCTAAAATATTAAGTGAACAGTCTTTTCCTCACCATATTCTGGCATCTTTGAAAGGAAGGGACTTTAAAATATTTTTATATATCGCAGAGATGCTATCTGAGTCTTGAAGAATGATCAATATTTCTTCTGAAATAGAAATAGGCAGGTTCAGTTTAGCAAAGTTTCTAATTAGAAAGTAGTGGAAAAATTGTGTTGATGAGAAGTTACATTTGAAGCTTAATTGTTCATAGGATGCAAAGATGTTATCTGTGTACAAATCTCTAAGTATTTTAAACGCAGCCATTTTCCAAACATTAAATACTTGAGGTATGTTTGAGAGGGTAGAAAAAGGTGGTTGTCATGTAGTGGTGCAACAGAAAAATCTTCTCTGTCTTAAAGTGCTTCCTACATTGGTTCCATAATCTGATTCTTAATGTTTTGATGATAATTTGTTTTTACTGGGGCACACAGCAGAGAATAAAAGGAAATATAACAATATTTTAAATCTATTGCAGACCAGACTTGGGTATATTCATTGATTTGTGTCAATGACCAGGTTTTTATGGCCTGTATATTTGCCACCCAGTAATAAAATTTAAGGTTAGGTAGTGCCATGCCCCCTTCAGCTTTACGTCCTTGTTGAGTTGCACTTTGGATGCATGAATGTTTCAAATTCCAAATAAATGAGGTTATGATTGAATCTAATTTCTTAACACTAGAATTACCAGAGCCTACGAAAAAACTCGTAGATCCGGCCCACCTTAAATCCCATCACACCTCTCCACCAGCATCATTTGTCCTCTAAATGTGCTGATAAAGACAAGCTGCAAGCAGCTGGAAATTCCATCCCCCCACCAACTTAGAACGTACACGAACTTCTTCCAGTTCATGCCTTGATTGATTATCTGGGAGTGAAGTGGAGTTTTAGAGTGGAAATAATAGATCGTTATTTGGAACACACACATTTCATGTGTGTTCCGTTTCTACAGTAATCTGTGTAAACACATTGCTAAAAAAAAAACTTTTTTATACTTTAGTAATAATTGTTACGAAATGTAGGCATAAATTATGGAATTTGTAAACACTTTTACAAAAGATTCAAGAATGATACAATAGCTTCCGTGGCTTAGTGGTAAGATTTGGTGACTCAGAGGGCAGTAAGCTTGCCGTGCCTCAAAGACCAGAATTCGATTCCCCGTTGGGGAAAAAGTGCTATTTTTTTTTCTTTTTAACCTCAAACGGACATAAAAGTTATAAATTGGTATACACTGTTAGCGCGCGTGAGCATATTCAGTGCAGCAGTTGATCTTTTTTTTTCTTTCAGTACATGTGCCTTCCCTGTTTATTTATATATCTAATGACTTCTCTGCCTGTCTGTCTCTCTATATAAAATCATTCCCAATTAAACATAACGTCAAAGCCTGATTATATAAAGTCAGCGTTGGAATATATAAACTAACTAGCAAAATACTTGCACTTCGCAGCGGAGAAGTCGTGTGTTAAAGAAGTTATGAAAAAGAAAAGGAAACATTTTAAAAATAACGTAACATGATTGTCAAAGCAATTGTTTTGTCACTGTTATGAGTGTTGTTGTCATCAAGGATTTGATTATCATTATTTCTTTCAATCAGGTACGTATTTGGAAAACGTGTTGCGCTCAAGTTACATTCCGTGTTTGCCAACCGTTGTAAAGATAACAGGTTTCATTCATCGAAGTGTTCACTACCCAAATCGCTATGCGAGTATTTAGCGACAGGGTCTCTATTAAGTTGTGGATTTGCCTGCGAGTATTTAGCGACCGTGTGTCTATTAACTTGTGGATTTTTCTGCGAGTATTTGGCGGCAGCGTCACGAAGTTGTTTTCGTCTAGCTGAATCAGAAAATGTACAGAATCAGAAAGCTACAGCTGAATCAGAAAACGTCTGACACGCCTCCTTTTTAGTGTTTTCTCATAGCTTGGATTGCTGCTGTCATAATCGGTTTGAGTACATATTAACATTATATACACATACACAAATATGTATATGTGTGTGTGCGTGTGTATGTACAGTATGCGTGTAAAGTAATCCCTCCTCAATCGCGGGGGTTTCGTTCCAGACCCCCACCGCGATAGGTGAAAATCCACGAAGTAGAAACCATATGTTTGTATGGTTATTTTTATATATTTTAAGCCCTTATAAACTCTCCCACACAGTTTATAAATATTCCCCGCAGAGTTATACAGCATAATCCCTTTGTATTCTCTTAGATATTAGGTAAGATTCATTGAAATTATGTATATAAACACACTGTTTATATACAGTAAAACCTAAATATTATTTTAAAGATATTGAGTGTCTCTGATATCACATATGTTACAGCCATTACGATAGACAGACCACCAGCAATAAATACGTACAATGCAAGAAAAATAGTATACAGTAAATGTGTGTACAGTGACACTAAACGTACGTACATGTACTAAG
>JANRMT010062835.1:28943228-28959799 GCA_026402145.1 Polypterus bichir lapradei | reverse complement strand
ACTTGTAAATAACTCATGAAAGAATAAAGATACGTTAAAACCAAGCAAACCATTGTTTTTCTTGTGAAATTCCCAATAAGTCTGATGTGTCACATGACCCTCTTCCTATTGAAAAAACAAAAGTTGGATCCAAAATGGCCAACTTCAAAATGGCCACCATGGTCACCACCCATCTTGAAAAGTTTCCCCCCTCACATATACTAATGTGCCACAAACAGGAAGTTAATATCACCAACCATTCCCATTTTATTAAGGTGTATCCATATAAATGGCCCACCCTGTAGATTTCATATTATTGCCTGGTGTTACAGCTATGGAGCCTATTGTTATGTTGGCATTTATAGTTATTGGCATAGAATGGATAAATAATAGACAGCATTGCTCTCTTTCTCTCCCCCCAAACCCACCCCATTAAAGAGAAAGAACACATCCAGAACAAAATCTCCTCAGCAGCAGTGTAAAAAGGGTTAAAATTGAGATATCTTATAAAGGTACACTCCAAATACAATAAACCTGGGATTTAATTTTAAACAGTCTCAATACAATAAACCTAGGGAATGATGTTAAACAGTTCCCATGAAGAATGAGATAATGTATGATAATACATTCCTCATACAATAAACAAAGGGTATGATGGTGGGGTGGACAAACTAAATAGCTGGTTACTTTGTGGTTGGCAAAACGTACATATATTTAATGGAAGAATATTTTTTGTTTGTTTAAACCAACAAATTGTAGATTCTATTTTACTGCACAGGCTGGAAAATGATGTTGGGCTTACAGGCAATGTCCTTGCCTGGTTTAGTTCTTATTTATCAAATTGATTCCAGTACATACAGAAATGTGCTGACAGTACTCCATCATTATACACAGAAGTGAGATATGGTGTCCCGCAAGGCTCAGTACTGGGACCTTTACTGTTTTCAGTTTACATGCTTCCACTGGGATCTATCATTAGAAAACATAATGTTAATTTTCACTCATTTGCAGATGACACCCAGTTGTACCTTTCTTTTAGACTAAATGAAATTTCTCCAATGTTGTCTTTAATTAATTGTGCTGGTGAATTAAAGGAGTGGATTGGGTGAGAAGTACTTGTTTTGCCTGCTTAAGGAAAAGTCATCTCTGATGCAGGAGCACTAGAATCATCGGGTAGAAGGGTCCTTTCATCAGACTGGCTGGCCCAGCACTGACTCAGCTTTGGAATGGCTAATACATGGAGGCAGCTTGATGGCCGAGGTCTCCAGGACTCTGAACAAATCTGAATCCTATTATGAGATATCATCTACTGCTGAATTTTGCACTGTACTTGTAATATTACTATTGTAGTATTATATTGTATTTAGGATTACTTGTGTTCAGTTCTGTGTATTGTATTGGCTACGTTTTTGACACCCACTGCACACCCAACCTACCTGGAAAGAGGTCTCTCTTTGAATTGCCTTTCCCAATTTTTTTCCCTTCCTGGGTTTTTCATAGTAGTTTCTTCTTATCTTTTTAGAGAGTCAAGGCTAGGGGGATGTCAAAAGATAGGGCCTGTTAAAGCCCTTTGCAGCACTCTTTGTGTGATTTTGGGCTATATAAAAATAAATTGTATTGTATTGTTTGCATAGCAATATTGTTGTATAGGAAGACACATTTGGTGCACCTGTTGGTGGTGCCAGTCTGTACACCGAGTACCGACTGATGTTAGTTAAGCTAGAAAAGCGCAAAAGACAACAGTGTCAACTCCAGTGTAAAATGCTGAGCATATTGGTTTGCGTCTTTCTCTACTCGTGTTTGACCTGGGCAACTCATGTGCTCAATGTGAGGCTTTATTCACTCTAAGGCTAACATATTTATGCAAGGCAATAACAACCACAAAACTGGAAGAAATCATACAAGACTACATCAAACAAAACAGATTTTGCTTTTTCAATATTTCTTGCAAGTTCATTTGTAATTTTATTCCTTCTATTTAAAACATTCCTAAATGGCACAATGAGTACAAAATACATGTCTATATTGCATTTTTAGTTGTTTCTATGGTTGTATTTTTGATGTTCTTTGGTAACTCTCAGTAGATTAAACTTCTCATTGTCTAACAATTAGTTTATGTATAATTGTAAGGATGTGATCATTTATTTTATACTACAAGTTTTTCGGTCCAACCAAGACAACAACAAGGCAAAATTAAATCTTTAAATAGGCTGATGTGGAAGCCAATCTCAATCACATTTTTCAACAAAAGTAGGTAAATATACATTTAAGAACCAGCAAAATGGATTAAGAAATAACAGTTACCTAAAATGCCTACTTTACAGGAATTTATTCTAACAAATGCATGATCAATTGAAACCAAAAAAATGACAAATCAATAAAACATTATCTACACAGTGATCTAAGCAGAAACATTAGGAAAATGCACAATTTTTACAGATTTGTATAAAGTGTATATACTTCATCAAAAATGTTTCTTGGAATGATAGGGTACTTTATCTTTTATTGCTACATCCAATAAATTACTTCCACAAAAAACAATACTTTAAGTAACAATGAAAAATATACTTATTAGAAAAAAATAGCCTTTTTAAAAATTCATTAACACTTACAGTCATCTAGGTCAAGCAGAGAAATCTCAGGTTTCTTAATTAATTCTTTTACTTCCTTCATCTGTAAACAAAAAAAGAATGATTAGAATAATTTTAATCAAATCATATAGTATTAAATGTTGTCTTTAATATTATTGCCACCCTTGCATTTTAGTTATATCGTGTAAAATATATACAGTACATCCGGAAAGTATTCACACCGCATCACTTTTTCCACATTTTGTTATGTTACAGCCTTATTCCAAAATGGATTAAATTCATTTTTAATAAATTTACAAAAATCTCAAGTAAACTTTTTTCACGTCATTATGGGGTGTTGTGTGTAGAATTCTGAGGAAAAAATGAATTTAGTCCATTTTGGAATAAGGCTGTAACATAAAATGTGGAAAAAGTGATGCGTTGTGAATACTTTCCGGATGCATTGTATATATGTAAATATATATCTTCAGAAATAATTGTAAATGTACCAACCTGTGGTCATCAGAATTTTGTAACATGATGTGCAAACTTAAAAACCAAAATAGATCTGATTAACCATAGATGATACACCGTGAACAAGTCTAATGTGCTTGTGACACATCAATGGCCACCAGCAACCCCAAAGTGGCTGAGAAACACTGGTTTAAACCTATGTGACTGGCTCTGGGGGGACCTTGTCCACAGCAGCCCCCTGTACTGCGCTCAGGGCTACCACCAAAGGTAATGTCCCCAAACCCATCACCCAGCATCAGAAGAAGCTGGTATGAAAATGCATGTATGTACTTAGTTTACTCCAAATGTGAAATGCATGAAAAAAAAAACAAATAAAAATAAGTACAATTACTGAGGGGCAACTGCAACTGAAGGCAAGAAATAATGTATGAATTCCACCTCAAAAGCTCCAATCTAATATAAAAAAAAGTCATGTAATGTTTAGTGGCAAACAGAAGTTATTACAAGGATTGGTATCACAGTGTCTCAAAAGAAATCCCTAAAGCACAATTGTTTTGTGTTTTATTTAATTGATATTGGTGTAAACAAAAATTCTTAAACCATATAAATGCTTCAATTTTTTAAAGGTTTGGAGTGTCACACTTACTGCTCTTCAGCCATTAAAAGCTCCTTTGTTTCATAATAGCCATTTATTTTTGTGCATGTAATACCAAAAAAATTTAACACATAAGGGTTTAACTTTTCCTTCTAGTCAAATTTCATGAATGCATTTGCTGATCCTATTGCTTGAGTATGTCAGATTACACAACTAGACATCACAGGGTATGGCACATTATGAGACTTAGTGACAACTTTAGACAACAGTTTCACATTTTCAAAGTATTGTGAGCTTAACCCATTTTCTGACAGCCGAAAACACACTGCCTGACAAAGCGGACGTTATACAAATGCATTTCGGGCATGGCAAATTGGGCTGCAATATCTGCCATTTTTTTCTTTTTTACATTCTGCCTGTGGTACAAAAAACACAAGGCATCAGACAGATGAGACCCTCTTCTGTTTGTGAGGACCACAACACCCGATTTCCTTATTTCTCCTAGCTGCATCATATGCCCTGGTTCATAACTTGTGTGCACAGAGCGCAGCTTTACAGCATAACAGAAAATGAAATGTGTTTGATTCTGTTGGGGCAAGTCACAGACTGGTTGCGCTGAATCCCTATGTAAGTCAAAACTTTACGACATGGGAAAGTGCCTCCAAAAGTCTGTAACTTAAAATCACTGGAAAAGTCATGTAATGTGCCAGGGCCTTTTACTCTTTCTAAAACATTTAGTCCCTTCAGTCCTGTGTTAATAACTGGAACTTTTCAGTGACAGTTGTACTAACAATTTTGCTATATATCATACTTTCCATGCAACTTTAGCACTTTTAGGGACAATGAAATCAAAATGTTAACATATATTCCATATGATCTATAATTGCTTAATGAAAATCCTTTCAATGTCTGTACTGCACACAGTATAATAAATAACATCCATTTTGCTTTTAATTACTAATACACACAGTCTATTTCATTGATGAGTTCCAACCTCTGATCTCACCTGCTCCATCCAGTCTCCAAACATTTACATGCAAATGTTTTTTTTTAAGGCATTGACACAAAAAGCAAACTTTGACTTTCACTTGATTTGCCACATACATGCTTAATTCAGAATTCAGTTAAGATCCACATGCAGTTATTTAGCTGCTCCTGCATCTCTGCTAATTCATGTAATTTAGTTATCTTTAAATATAACTAACTTGCTCGTTGTGTTCATAAAAATGATTTACATAGGTTTATCAGAGGCCACACCACTGATTTCAATTTGGTATATGTCAATTCTGATATTTCCTGTTGATTCAGAAAATGAACCTTATACTTTATATTATTATTTTATTTTTAGATATAGTAATTACCTATAAAATATTCAAACAGATTTTTTGCATGAAAATTAAAAGGCTTTTTAAGTAGAAGAATATAAATGTGATCTGTAAACAAAACAGTACACAGTGTTTAAAAAATGATTTAAAGCAGTGTTGAAAGGCAGAAAAGTTTATGTTAAATCTTTTAGAAAACAAGTACTGTACTTAATTGACAATTACAGTGTCATTATACCGCCGTCTGTGGGTTTGTTTCTTTCAAGATTTATGATTGTAATTTCTCTCAAAACCCTATCATGATAAAAAGTAATGAGAGCAGCTTTCAGGTTTCAAAGCCAAGTATCAGGCTAAACATAGTAAACAGTAAAGCAAATTCAGTTCTTTCACTTAAAATGACAATTATAATCTATGCTTTACTGTCAACATTCACATATTAAAAAAATCAAGAAGACAACACCTCTGCCATTTTTGAGTGAAATTACAAATTTACTTTGCCACTCACAACAAGTAAACCTAAATATTTATTCATGTGTTCTCTCAGTAATATGTTAAGAAAGAGAAGCATTAAATTAAAAAATATGTAAAAAAGCATCAAACAAAACTAGGAAAATAAAACAATGAAGAGATACTATACACAGTTAATCATACATGCAGTACTAAAACTGAACAACACCATGAAGAAAATATGTCATTAAGCAGTCATTGAGCAGTCTCAGCATGAATGCACTTTCTCCCACAGTGTGAACTCAGTATTACGAATCCAAGCCAAGCTGCCAGAGAGCTGCAACCCAAAGGATTCAGGCCAGTCAGCGGTCTTTCCTGTTGCTGACCACAAAGTTGTCTAACTCCAAAGATTAACAACTTCCAGGTTTTATAATGAGGTGCTCCATTGTTGAATATTTTAACTACTGGATTAGAAATTTTAGATTAATGGTTTCTGTTAAATTGTACTAGCCTAATAAAAGTATTAAAGACAATGTAAAATGAAAATGTCGTCTAAGATACGGTTTCTTAAAATATGATTACCACAAGACAAGTACAGTACAGGCCAAAAGTTTGGACACACCTCCTTATTCAATGTGTTTTCTTTATTTTCATGACTGAAGGCATCAAAACTATGAATGAACACATGTGGAGTTATGTACTTAACAAAAAAAGGTGAAATAACTGAAAACATGTTTTATATTCTAGTTTCTTCAAAATAGCCGCCCTTTGCTCTGATTACTGCTTTGCACACTCTTGGCATTCTCTCGATGAGCTTCAACAGGTAGTCACCTGAAATGGTTTTCACTTCACAGGTGTGCCTTATCAGGGTTATTTAGTGGAATTTCTTGCATTATCAATGGGGTTGGGACCAGCAGTTGTGTTGTGCAGAAGTCAGGTTAGTTGGATGATCATTTATTTTTCAACAGGACAATGACCCCAAACACACCTCCAGGCTGTGTAAGGGCTATTTGACCAAGAAGGAGAGTGATGGAGTGCTGTAAATGGTCATGAAAATAAAGAAAACACATTGAATGAGGAGGTGTGTCCAAACTTTTGGCCTGTACTGTATATCAAGATATCTTGTAAGTTGATGACTTATAACAAATAGAAATTTACATCACAACATGAGGAATGCCAAAAAAGGTATTAACAAGTCAAACACAGTGAGAGTTTAGAGCTGATACTTTGGACATCCCTGTGAATATCACACTCCAGTACAGGGCAATAAATTACCAAATTAAATAATAAGTACTTTTCATGGACATTAAAAACAAGTTGTCTAATCTGTAAAGAAATTTCATCTACTTCAGATCAGTTGCATTCTTATCCTCTCCTACAGCTGACAGAAAAACAAAACGCTCATGTCTGTATATTCTCTTTTACAAGGTCTTGTCACCTTTATAAAACCGTCCTTCATTTTATCATTGCTTCAGGAAAAACCTGGGGGTTGATGGCAGAATTGGCACTCCAGCCACCATTAAAAAAACCTCACACTGTTCCATTCCACCTGAATTAGTGTGGTGCTGAGATGTCACCCGTTGCATGGCTGCACTCGAGTCCTAATCTGGGGATCCTGAGTTGATTTGTCATGTGGTGGGTGCAGCAAGGCGCTGTCTAAATGTGTGCCCCAACCTTACTCTAGAAAATTACTTTATGTGGAAAAGGGATCATACCATGAATCAAGATTTGCTCAGTCTGAAAGAAACATCATTAAAAGAAACTAAATCAATCTTAATCAATCAATCTTTCTTATCAGTTTGTTTCTAGAAGTTCTCATGGTGGTGGACAGTTGCTCATTTACAAAAACAGGAATAATTCTGTAAAGCAGGATTGCATCATCTTAAGACTATTGTGCCTGAGAAATGTTTAGAATGCAGGACAATACTCCATCCCTGCATATGTCAATTAAAGGGAATATCATAATGCCAATGAAACTGTAATGCAAAAATTGTCAGGAGTGTATTTGATGCTGCTTCCTCCTACAAAGTCAACATTCACAGCAAACTTTCATGAACCCCCAGCACAAGATGGAGATATTAGATATCCTAAGTCTTGAAATAAATAGTAATCATGATGGATGTTATTTAATGGAATAATTTTACTTGGAAATGACAAAATAAAGGAAGCAAGTAAATAAAGTCTTATTACACCAGTGAAGCTTAAATGTGCATTGTCATAGATTCTACAAGTACCTTTTCCTGTACTAGATAGTTTGACATTATTTCTTCAAAGGATTTAATTATTTGGAATTTATAATGATGGTGGAAAAAGACTGAACTAGCCATACTGTACGGTTTCCACTGATGTTCTGCTCTTCCAACAATCCATTGACCATTTAGGCTCAGTGATTGGCAACACTGGAATATTACAATGCTATTTTACAGTAGAATGATTGTAATTACCAACTAAATTGTCTCAAAGTATGCTTCCTTTGTTTAAGCTCCTCAATGGTATTTTCCTGAAGATGTGCTTTAACCTTACTTTGAAAAACTACAGTTGAACAATTTTAAGTTGTTCTTCCATTTGTTCTTACATCCCAATTCAAAGCAGGGACATCAATCAAAGTCAAAGACTATATGCTTTTGTTCATAGCTGTAATCAGCAAATTATGAATCCTCCTTTGACTTCCAAGCCTGTATTACTTTAGCTGTTGATTTTAATGAAATATTAGGAGACTGAGTAGTCTTTAATACCACAACTGCTCCCCATTTCCCCACAGTCACTAAAATCTCTTCTTTGAGCCATGATAGGTAACATTACTTCCAAAAAAGTCTTCCTAGAATTTTTACACATAAACTTAATCATAATAGGATGTTAACAGCATAATTTTCTAAATTAGCACAGATTTAAAGATGGCACTGCTTACATTATTATTCTATATTTATCTAGGTTTTTTCCTTTTATTTTATCAGTAACCTGTAATATGTCACTTAAAATGCATGATATTTAAAGACTTAAAGTAAACAAGCAAACCAAATTGCTCAAAGGTATACATAACACTGACAGCATAATGAAGTAGACAAATGATATGAAAAGGCAATACAGTAGAATCAGAATTTGGAAAATAATACAGCACAGTTATGGAAACTAATGTAGAAGAGTCAGTTGAAATGTGATATGTTCATTGCACTTGGTTTGTATGAAACCAAAACAGCAGCCTTTTGAAAATTTTGTATTTTGTTCATAATTTTTATAGAGAGATACCATGCATCTGGAAAGTATTCACAGCGCATCACTTTTTCCACATTTTGTTATGTTACAGCCTTATTCCAAAATGGACTAAATTCATTTTTTCCTCAGAATTCTACACACAACACCCCATAATGACAACATGAAAAAAGTTTACTTGATATTTTTTTGTAAATTTATTAAAAATAAAAAAAATTGAGAAAGCACATGTACATAAATATTCACATCCTTTACCATGAAGCTCAAAATTGAGCTCAGGTGCATCCTGTTTCTCCTGATCATCCTTGAGATGTTTCTGCAGCTTAATTGGAGTCCACCTGTGGTAAATTCAGTTGATTGGACATGATTTGGAAAGGCACACACCCATCTATATAAGGTCCCACAGTTGACAGTTCATGGCAGAGCACAAACCAAGCATGAAGTCAAAGGAATGGTCTGTAGACCTCCGAGACAGGATTATCTCGAGGCACACATCTGGGGAAGGTTACAGAAAAATTTCTGCTGCTTTGAAGGTCCCAATGAGCACAGTGGCCTCCATCATCCTTAAGTGGAAGAAGTTCGAAACCACCAGAACTCTTCCTAGAGCTGGCCGGCCATCTAAACTGAGCGATCGGGGGAGAAGGGCCTTAGTCAGGGAGGTGACCAAGAACCCGATGGTCACTCTGTCAGAGCTCCAGAGGTCCTCTGAGGAGAGAGGAAAACCTTCCAGAAAGACAAACATCTCTGCAGCAATCCACCAATCAGGCCTGCATGGTAGAGTGGCCAGAGGGAAGCCACTCCTTAGTAAAAGGCACATGGCAGCCCGCCTGGAGTTTGCCAAAAGGCACCCGAATGACTCTCAGACCATGAGAAACAAAATTCTCTGGTCTAATGAGACAAAGATTGAACTCTTTGGTGTGAATGCCTGGCGTCACTTTTGGAGGAAACCAGGCACCGCTCATCACCAGGCCAATACCATCCCTACAGTGAAGCATGGTGGTGGCAGCATCATGCTGCGGGGATGTTTTTCAGTGGCAGGAACTGAGAGACTAGTCAGGATAAAGGGAAAGATGACTGCAGCAATGTACAGAGACATCCTGGATGAAAACCTGCTCTAGAGCGCTCTTGACCGCAGACTGGGGAGACGGTTCATCTTTTCAGCAGGACAACGACCCTAAGCACACAGCCAAGATATCAAAAGAGTGGCTTCAGGACAACTCTGTGAATGTCCTTGAGTGGCCCAGCCAGAGCCCAGACTTGAATCCGATTGAACATCTCTGGAGTGATCTTAAAATGGCTGTGCACCGACGCTTCCCATCCAACCTGATGGAGCTTGAGAGGTGCTGCAAAGAAGAATGGGCCAAACTGGCCAAGGATAGGTGTGCCAAGCTTGTGGCATCATATTCAAAAAGACTTGAGGCTGTAATTGCTGCCAAAGGTGCATCGACAAAGTATTGAGCAAAGGCTGTGAATACTTATGTACATGTGATTTCTCAGTTTTTTTATTTTTAATAAATTTGCAAAAACCTCAAGTAAAATTTTTTCACATTGTCATTATGGGGTGTTGTGTGTAGAATTCTGAGGAAAAAAATGAATTTAATCCATTTTGGAATAAGGCTGTAACATAACAAAATGTGGAAAATGTGATGCGCTGTGAATACTTTCCGGATGCACTGTAAATGAACATTGAATTGCACTAATCGAGCTGAGTGGCAATGACGGCATAAAAGAATGAGAATAGTATAGGGAGGGTCTTGGATCATTTTACAGGCGGTAAAAAAACAAAGATCTTATTTTCAAAAATGAAAAAACACTGTTGAATATGACTCAACTGAAGGGAACAGGAGAAAATGGGCTAAGTTTGCACGAACAGTTGTGTTTTTATGTTCAGTTCTAAGAAGTTAATAGATATCCATGACCTTAAATTACTGTAGCAGGTAGAGAGAGGTATCTAAAACGCACTATGGTGTGATCTTTGCACACAACTGTATGTCCACTACAAATGAGTGGAACTTAATGTGGTGCCAGTGAATACATTTTCTCAGTGGTAACATGAAGAGGTTAGAGGCGAAAGAATCACTTAGCTGTCTGAAAGAATAGGTACTGGGGGACTTGCGAAAGATGCCATTTGTGTTACAATGGTACACTAAAGGAAAATCAAAAACCTGCTACAGTAAATAGGTCCCTGCTCCTAGATCACACATCTTCAATTCCAGTGGTGGACAATTTAAATTACAGACTAACATCACACATCATACATTGTACGACAGCTTTTACAAAACTACTAAATTCAACTCATCAAGCACAAGACAGGAAGAAACTACTAAATCAAATGCCACACTTGTGCACAAACTCCACATGTAGCCAGTTTAGAACGAGTATCAGGAGGAAAAAAAAAATATGACACGGCCACTAGGGGAACTCCACATTGATACAGTCAGTCAGTCAATCAAGAAAAATAATTTCACTGACACCGTATGAGAATTTTTTGATTTGCACTGAGGACCTTTATTTGTTGAATAAATCAGTCCGTTTAAAGGAATTTTCAATCAAGGTTTTACACAAAAATATTTAAGTTTACCAATTTATTTCTGCTGGTATTATCAAGGCACATTGATCAAAACTGGTACTTAAAGAGGCAAGCTACATTTTTTGTTTGTTTAGCTAATAATGAATTTCCATGTTTGCAGTCAGCTTTACATGAATACATAAAACTATGGCGGTAACTGACTTGGAGATGATAACATTTAAATCAACAGGGACAAATCTCAAAATATAAAAGTGTATTCTACTTTAATTCTTAGTAATATATTTAAAAAATAATGTCTTTAAATATGAATGACCATAATAAAGAAGTCATCTCCATGAACGCACATCTTTAAATCTTCTGCGATCATATTCACTAATAAGTAAACAGTTCTAGTACTTTTCTTTTAAAATGCAGTTTTTATAAAACATTGTGTTTGACCTGCTAAAATAAATCACATCTTCTTTATTTATGAAGAAAAACTCAGAAATAAATACTTACTAATCTTCCCATTTTATTATTAAATAGACTAAATATGTAATGTAGATTCTCAGATGTTCACTGCTTAAGAAAATAAAATGTGGACGGATATCTTGAATTTATTTTTCTTAAATAATAAACATTAAAATTACAGCAATATACTTGAATAACAATATCTGATACATACAGATCTTAAAAAGGCATACTGTCTTAAAACATCTTATAAAGAAAATTAGGCTACTAAGGTAGAATGCATTTTTTTATCTTGTGGTTGTTTTCACTCTATACTGCATGCTCTTGTAAGCCTTTTTTCCTGACAAGAACCATAAAAATTTCACTCTGTAGCTACAGACAAAAATGTACCTTAAGAAAGGACTTTAATACAGAAAACAAACAATGAAGTTAAAACCATATCCTATCAAATATTCCCCAATCGACAATTCATCTTCGTAATAGAGATGGAACCTGGATAAATGCATATAGGGCTTGAAGCGTGAGATTGAGGATTTCTCTGGCACAATGCATAATTCATAGCCTCGAGCAGCAAAGTGTGTAAAATGAGAATTTCACACCGCAGCATGAGCAATGGAGCTGCAGAGAAGAGGCAGGTGAAATCGTATTTTACTGTGCAAATTTTATTTCTTGGTCTACCAATATTTATATAAAACAATCATTGACAAACCAAATGCATTCACAGAACTCCCACTGTTCCATTCTGTTAATACTTGAAGAGTGATTGGGTGTTAAGAAATAGACAATTTTGTTCTACATGCTCAAGAACATGGTGATGAAAAGGAAATTTTTAAGCAATTAAATCATCTGAAAAAACTAATATTCACATTAGTGAACATGTTTGCTGAACATGCACACTCATGACTTGATCCACTGTGAACGCGAAGGAATTTTTCACTATATTCTACACAGCACTAAAAGTAATTAATTTAGGATTACAAAAGAATCTATTTGTGTGGATTTGGATATGAAGCTAAAAGGCAGTCTAAAAATCCCCATGGCTGAGCAGCTATTATTTACACAAGACATCACAATAGGAATTATGGTAATTTGAATATTTTCATTGTACAACCACATGAATACAACACAAATGTCAGAAATCCAAATTTAGAACCTTGAACTATTTTAGTGGTTTAATTATATATTCTGATGAAAGTATATAATCTGTTTAAAGAAATAAAGAAAAAGGTAATTGTTTTGTATCTAGCTACCAGCCAAAAAAGACATCTCAGAGCAGATGTTGAAGGCCAAAATACTCAAAGAGTTATGAGAAATAGTACAAACTGTGACTCTTAATGTTTGTTTAACTTTGCACTTGCAAGCAGCTAGAAATACAAGTTGCATATCACAATCATTGCAACGTAAAGTGAAACAAAAGTTTTTGTTTTTTTCCTATTGTTGTTATTGGTTCTTGAGTTGCATTCAAGTAGTTTATTTTAGGGAGTGAAAGCTGTTGAACAGCTGGATGAAATTCCTAAACAGCAAAATAAGCTCTAAATGCCAATTTCTAATTTTGCTTAGCTCTATATGAAAAATTCTACTAAGTTCTCGGTTATATAAAGGATACAGTACCTAATGTTTAAAACTAGTTTGTTTGTACTATGTCTTTGGATGTGTTCTCTGATAAGGGACCTTGAATTACAGCTAACAAATCATATTTATAATCAGTTTCATATTGCATGTGATATCAAGAAATGTTATTTCCACCCAAGTTATATACTTTTGTGTTTTACAGATGTGTACAGTATATGAATAAAAGCTAAATGTGAAAATGCAAAGATATCAAAAAACAAATGGTAAATTAAAGCATAAATCAAGTATGATCTATAAAGAGTATATTCTCATTTAGTCCACATAGTGAAAGGTTTTCTCCAAACTCCATGTGCACTATATTCTGTACCCAAAACAATACCTGGAGCAGGCCAATGTAAAATAAGAACAGTACAAGCAAAATATAAATCAAATGACTGTGCAGGTATTAGCAAAGAACACTGTGACATTATAATTAATAAAGTAACCACCCACCCCAAAACCCATTTGAATACACATGGGCAATACCCAGTGTGGCGGACGCCCCTTCACTATATATTCAGGGGGAGCAGCCCTGGACAGTTCAATATCTCCCCCTAGACACTGGATGGCCATCCCCCTGGGTTGGAGCGGTGCCTCAGCCTCCTGCAGGGCTCCATGGGGGATGGAATTCTCCACAGCCCTGTTGTGTTCCGCCAGCACCACCAGGGGGTTCTGCAGCAGAAGCTGCTGGCCCCTTTTGGGCACTGGTTTCGCCACACCCGGAAATGCAGCTGGATGTCGGCAATCAAACACCTGGAGCACTTCCAGGTACCCAATAAAAGGAGCCAGCGACCACCTCTCAGGAGCCAGAGTCGGGTGGAGGAAGATTAAGGCTTCCTAGGAGGAGGAGTGGTGGGGCAGGAGAAGAAAGTGCGGTTTAATTTGTGAGTTTGTGCTTGGGACTGTGTTGTGGCTGGGGGGACACGGGGAAGACGTGCCCTCCAGCTGAAGAAAATAAAAAGTTTATTTAGTTTTATATGTGCCTCCCGTGTCCAATCTGTGTTGGTTCTGGTGCATATATAGCACCTTTGTTACACCAGTTTATGAAACTAAATTTTCAAAAATCTATAAACACTTTGATGAAGAATAATATGGCAATATTTATCTTGCTTTGTGCATGTACTAAATTTATTTAATGGAATTTTCTGTTCAAGTGTCAAAAAATAAATTCTGTTTAAAAACAAATCTGGAAAAATATAATAATACCAGTGCCACATAAAATGGAGAACACTGAGATTATTGCATAATTTACATAAACGTTTTAAAGCTGCTTTTGTAATAAGACATTTTTCTAATCAGATTTACCAGGCAATCACTTTGACAGGTTTGTGAAATTTGCTGTTTTGAAATTTATGCTTCAATCATTATCAGTATACTGAGGAAACTTTAGCTGGATAAAACACTTGCTGAACTGTACTATTGAACAGATGAGTCAAATTAATTCAGATTTCAAATGTCACAAACTCCTGATACTATAATGTTTCAAATTTCTTCCTCTAAAAACAGTCTTTGTTATATTGAATACAATGTTCTGATTATAAGTCATAATACGTTGCTATTATTTAGCTTGTGGGCTAACCCAGAATTAGGCACTGAGGCGGAATAGCCACAGCTATCATTCTACTCATAACTGGAGAATGTATCCCATTCTCTTCAGTACTAATGAAATATATGTCACATATTTTATTTTGGTACTTATTCCCTTTGTATTTCTGTATTAACTTAAGTAATTGTGTTTTTTATTTTATTTTTTTTGCACTGGAAAATTGCACCTAAAATTTCATTGTACAATGTCTCATTGCTACAATGACAATAAACATTTAATTTGATTTGATTGATTTCATACGATTACAATGAGTTTGTCACATATTAGCTGTTAAACTAATGAACAATACATTCACTTGAAAAACCCCCAGGGCGGCACAGTGGCGCAGTGGGTAATGCTGCTGCCTCGCAGTTAGGAGACCCAGGTTCGCTTCCCAGGTCCTCCCTGCATGGAGTTTGCATGTTCTCCCCGTGTCTGCTGGGTTTCCTCCGGGTACTCCGGTTTCCTCCCACAGTCTAAAGACATGCAGGTTAGGTGCTTTGGTGATTCTAAATTGTCCCCAGTGTGTGATTGGTGTGTGGGTGTGTGTGCCCAGCGGTGGGCTGGCGCCCAGCCTGGGGTTTGTTTCCTGCCTTGCGCCCTGTGTTGGCTGGGATTGGCTCCGGCAGACCCCCGTGACCCTGTAGTTAGAATATAGCAGGTTGGATAATGGATGGATGGATGAAAAACCCCAAAAATATAAACTAAAGTACTGTATGGTGTTTTAACAGCCCTGCTAATTATGCAACTCAGTGATCATCAGAGTGCTATGCCTCATGTTTCAAAGTATTATGACCAAAGCCAAATGAATATCCAACAAATATGGATACTCTGGAACACTAAATAAATAACATTTTATTTTGGAATGAAGATATGGAGCAGCTCATTTAATCACTTTTGTAGAACAGCCACACGTACAAATGCACTAGTTTTAAAATGAACGAATAATAGAATGGGTGAGTGTAGTCATGTCCATTAAAATAAGATGAATGCAAAGCCTCCATTTCTTTGCCTGGGCTATTTATGGTGCTGCATTAAAAAGTAATTGATTCTGTATTGTTAAAGTGATTGCAATTCACAGCTGATTGGTCAAAAACTCTTATCACTGCATTATCAAAGTGTACACAAATTATTTCTATCTAACAAATTCAGAAAGGGATAAGAATGCCAATAAAGAAAGTCATTTTAACGTAAAAGAACAGTATGATTTTATCTTTATTAAATTAAAATAAGTGTGATTTTGAAAAAACTACTCCGGACAAAAATAATATTTTTTAATGTTATTTACCCCATATAGTTTGTAGTTATGGCCAAGGAAAATTTTTAATCTCATGTTTTTGTGAAGAATGGACATAAACAGCCTTCACATGTAATCACACATTTGAAATGAAGACAGGATTCTTGACTGCTGAATGGGGGGGAGAGGCGGGTCTTCAAGTTAAAAGCATGGTCCCATGCATGTGAAGGAGATTTGTGTTTGTGGACTACATTCTTTTTCCAGGGGCATTTATTCCATAATAGTTTAGTAAAAAATAGATGTTTTCCACATTTTGAGCATATAACTAGATGACTTAATATGTGAATTACGCAACTAAAGCACCAGACATTTTTTAAGTATGTTTTTGACTAGCAAAATACCCGTGCTTCGCAGCGGAGAAGTAGTGTGTTACAGAGGTAATGAAAAAGAAGAGGAAACATTTTGAAAATAACGTAACATGATTGTCAATGTAATTGTTTTGTCACTGTTATGAGTGTTGCTGTCATATATATATATATATATATATATATATATATATAT
>JANRMT010062835.1:28915911-28933228 GCA_026402145.1 Polypterus bichir lapradei | reverse complement strand
ATATATATATATATAGATACACATATATATACATATTTACACACACACATATATATACACATGGCTTATGAATTATTACTTTTAAAATTTTACTATGGGGGAGAAAACAAAAAAGAAATGATCAAGCAGTGCACATCCTGGCCAAAATGCAACATTGACAGAATTTCAACTGGGGCTGAACAATGTATTTACAATAGTACCCCAGGCCATTACTGGCCAACAGCAATATTCTGATTTTATGAGTTTATTAATTTTGCTTTAATGTAAGGTAGTGTGACATAGTCGTTAAAGCTTTGGATCTTAATCCCTGAGGTAGCGGGTTCATATCCTGCTACTGACACTGTGTCATCATGAATAAGTTACTACACCTGCCTGTGCTCCAATTGGTAAAACAAAAGAAATGAAAAACGTAACCAATTGTATATTTAAATTGGAAATGTTGTATTTCACAGATATATAATATTTTACAGGCCTTCCATTACACAGATTTAAAAGTGACAAATTCTGTGTAAATACAGGGATCTTCAAAACCCACTTAAGCACATCAACTAACATATTACAAGTGTACCTGGTTGTTGATTAAATACTAAAATCATACCCAGGATGTGCTAACACTTCATTCTTTTAAAAAGGAAGTCGCAGAACTTTACATAGCATGTACTGCTATGTCCCCACATATACTATGGCAGGCTTGACAAATCTTGTCCAGGAGGACATCACTAGGTACTATGCTTTGTTTCAGTCAACTTTTTTGTTACCAATTATTCTTGTAAACAGAAATAACTCATTACATCTGGTTGCTTCCACTTGGTCAATATTTGAAGTCTCAACATTAAACAGTGTTAGTTTTACTTCTCCTAAAATAACATACCGTGTCAATGTAGCTTCTATATATTTTGCATTTAATGTTTATTGATTTTCTTGGTAAAATGTTTTGTTTTTTCTTTTCCAACAGCCAATAAAGTGAGGTGCATATAAAGTAGTGAGCTCTTAATTTAGTTATAATCACACTTGTTTGTAGCAATGTTAAAACTTAGGAAAAAAAACAATATTAGTGATGTAAGAGTTCAGATTCACAATGGTTAGTAAAATAAGTAATTGTTTTTTTGCATTGAAGTAAAATACATGTAGGAAGGAATTTACAACACAGCAAAATGTTAACAGGAACAGGTAGAGCAAAATAAAAATTATATGCTCTTTACCCACAATAGGTGTTTTCTAATAAAGAGACTAGTTGGAATAAAAGCCTACATCCACTGTTGCACCTCCTGGACCACTGTGGAGCAAGCAACTTCCCAGGATGCATATTGGATTTCAACCATCAGAGTGAGTATCTATTGACATAAACATTTTAATAATTTCTCCAGCTCATTGGACATGTGCGCTTATCATGCCCAACACGTCAGCATTTATTTATTTATTTTCAAAACTTCCAGAGTGTGCCACAGCTGTGAAATATTTTTCTTTAATGATCTTAAGAACCACAGACCAGTGACCTGAATGTAGATCAGGATGTCACATATGAATGCCATTTTAATCCACATGACAGGTTTCTCCTATCTAAGCAATGGTCAGAACATTTTTTGTTGTTTTGCCATAGCCTTTAATACAATACAGTGTCATGCAAAAGTTTGAACACCCTTGCTTAAAATGTCTGTTACTGTGACTAGTTAATTCAGCAGAAGATTAACTGATCGCCAAAAGGCATAAAGGTAAAAATGACACATTTCTTTAATATTTTAAGCAAGATTACGTTTTTATTTCCATTATTCAAAGGTAGAAAATTAAAAGGGCCTGAAGGAAATGTTTGGGCACCCAACATGGTTAGTACTTATTAACACCCCCTTTGGAGAGTATTACAGCTTGTAAATGCTTTTTGTAGCCAGCTAAAAGTCTTTCATTGCTTACTTGGGTTATTTTCATCCATTCGTCATTGCAAAAGGTTTCTAATTCATCAAGATTCTTGGGTTCTCTTGCATGGACTACTCTTTTGCGCATCTTGAGGTTCTCCATTGTAGATTTTGAGGTGTATTTCAGATCATTATCTTGTTGTAGGACTTCTATTTTTAACTTCAACATTTTTACAAATTGAGTGATGTTTGCTTTCAGAATTTGCTGGTATTTATTTGAACCCATTCTTGCCTCTACCAGTAACATGTTCCCTGTGCCACTGCCTGCAATATACAGTAAGCCCAAAGCCTGATCAATCCACCGCCATGATTAATAGTTGGAGAGGTGGTGTTCTCCTAGAATTCCGCAACCCCTTTCTCCAAACATACTTTTGCACATGTTGGCCAAAAAGTTCCATTTTGACTTCACCAGTCCACAGGACTTGTTTCCAAAATGCATCAGGTTTGTTTAGATTTTTCATTTGCTGACTTCAGTTTCTGAATTGTGTGGGTAAGATACAGGAAAAGTTTTCTTCTGCTGACTATACCATCAAGGTCATATTTGATCAGGTGTCACTGCACAGTAGAAGAGTGCACCACCACTCCAGAGTCTGCTAAACCTTCCTGAAGGTCTGCTGCAGTCAAAAAGGGTTTTTATTTACTTTTCTAGCAATCCAATGAGCAGCTCTTTCATAAAGTTTTCTTGGTCTTCCACTTCTCAACTTGACCTCCACTATCGCTGTTAACAGATATTTCTTAATAATATTACAGACTATGGAAACAGCTACCTAAAAATGATTTGTTGTCTTCTTATAGCCTTCTCCTGCTTTGTGAGCATCAATTATTTTTATTTTTCAGAGTGCTAGGCAGCTGCATAGAGGAGTCCATGGCTGCTGATTTTTGGGACAAGCTGTGAGGAATCAGAGAATCTGCATCACCTGGAGTATCCTAATGATTGAGTGTGAACAAGCGTGGCCCTAATCAGCCAATTAAGGTCTGAGACCATCTTGGGAAAAGTTATCTGAGACCTCAAATATGTTTGGATACCCAAACTTTTGCATGGTGCTACTTTCTTTTTTTCACCATACAATTGTAGAAAACAAAAACAACACATTAATCTTGCATAAAATGCTGAAAAGAAATGAGTCATCTTTAACTGTATGCCTTTTGGTGATCAGTTCATCTCCAGTACACTTAACAATTCACAGTAACAGACATTTTAAGCAAGGTGCCCAAACATTTGCATGCCATTGTAGATGGACATATAATACATTAATTTCCCAAGGAGGGAATTTGTCTTTTTACATAAGCTTGATAAATTAAATAAATAATTATTACAACAAACAAATACATATTTGAATTACAATGGAAATGAAAGGGAGTATAGAGAATTGGTGGAGGGATTTGCAATGTGGCACAGGGGCAACCACTTGCAAGTGAATAATAAAAAGACAATTAGCTTCAATTATGGGGAAGGGGTTGATTTGTTCTATAACTATCTGGATGGTCATTTGAAGAAGTGAGTTAATTGGTAGATAACACAGATCTGCTGCATGAAAAAGGTCAGAGAAAACTTTTCTTTGTGAGGAGTGTCTGTTTTTTTTCATTTGTGCACCATAAACCATTGGGAAAGTTCTACTAGAACATGGTAGCCAATTAACTATTCTATGTTTGGGCTGCTGTGGGGGTAACACAAGGTAAGGGAATACTAGATGCCTAAATAAAGTGATCATGATTACCTGTACTACAAGCATAATCCTACATTTATTAGTAACAACAGCGGAAAGACCATAATGGCAGTATTAAAGGATATGATAACTAATGCTGCAGACCTATTTTGGGGTTGTGGGGTGGGTGTCAAGTAATATAACCTATATATAGCAGTATCTGGCACTTGTGTATTGCCCTTCACTTGTTGGCTACTGTTGTGCACTATTAATGCTCATTATTGCTTCTGAGGTATGTACATTTCCAATCAGTGATTTAAAAAAAAAAAAAAAAAAAAAAAGTTTGCTTGATCTCCCTCTTGCCATCTTTATTTTATTATTAAAGTGGGCATTGTGCCATTTTTTCAGTGATACTCCAAGCTTGTTCTCTGCCTAAAGGAACACATCACACACTAAACATACTGTCCTGCTCATCAGTGGTTGAGAATATTGTCTTACTCTGCACATTCATGGCAGAAATAATTTTCAATAGAATCTAAGGGATTTTTTCAGCTTAGCATGCTAACTAAAACATATAAAATTTGTGTTAAATTATCCTTTCATATCACTCAGTTGATTGCCACCCCTAGGTGCCCTTTCCCACCATTCTTAAAAGGAAAACATTTTAGATAACAAGGTTTAATACTTGTGGATTTGCAGTGACACTAACTACTACAGTCGTGGCCAAAAGTGTTGAGAATGACACAAATATAGGTTTTCACAAAGTCTGCTGCTTCAATGTATTTATATCTTTTTGTCAGATGTTTCTACGGTATACTGAAGTATAATTACAAACATTTCATAAGTTTCAAAGGCTTTTATTGACAATTACATTAGGTTTATGCAACGAGTCAATATTTGCAGTATTGGCCCTCTTTTTCAAGATCTATGCAATTCACCCTGGCAGGCTGACAATCAAATTCTGGGCCAAATCCTGACTGATGGCAGCCCATTTTGGCATAATCAATGCTTGGAGTTTGTCAGAATTTGTGGGTTATTGTTTGTCCACCTGCCTCTTGAGGATTGACAAGAAGTTCTCAATGGGATTAAGGTCTGGGGAGTTTCCTGTCCATGGACCCAAAATTTCAATGTTTTGTTCCCCGAGCCACTTAGTTATCACTTTTGCCTTATGGCACGATGCTCCGTCATGCTGGAAAAGGCACTGTTCGTGACCAAACTGTTCTTGGGTGGCTGAGAGAAGTCCCTCCCTAAGGATGTTTTGGTCTCATTCTTTATTCACAGCTGTGTTCTTCGGCAATATTGTGAGTGAGCCCACTCTCCTAGCTGAGAAGCAACCCCACACATGAATGGTCTCAGGATGCTTTACTGTTGGCAGGACACAGAACTGATGGTAGCACTCACCTTTTCTTCTCCGGACAATCTTTATTCCGGATGCCCCAAACAATCGGAAAGGGGATTCGGCAAAGAAAATGACTTTATCCCAGTCTTCAGCTGTCCAATGCCTGTACCTTTTGCAGAATAACAGTCTGTCCCTGATGTTTCTCTTGGAGAGAAGTGGCTTCTTTGCTGCCCTTCTTGACACCAGGCCATCCTTCAAAAGTCTTCGCCTCACTGTGCATACAGATGCACTCACACCTGCGTGCTACCATTCATGAGCAAGCTCTGCAGTGGTGGTGCCCCCAATCCCGCAGCTGAATCAACTTTAGGAGACGGTCCTGGCACTTGCTGGACTTTCTTGGGTGCCCTGAAGCCTTCTTCACAACATTTGAACCTCAATCAGCACGACAGAGCGATCTCCAGCCTTATCCTTTTTGACACTCTCACCTGTGTTAATGAGAGAATCTCTGAAATACTATTAGCAGGTCCTTTTGTGGCAGGGCTGAAATGGAGTGGAAATGGGTTTTATGGGAACGGGTTCATTTTCATGGCAAAGAGGGACTTTGCAATAAATTGCAGTTCATCTGATCACTCTTCATAACATTCTGGAGTACATGCAAATTGCCATCATAAAAACTTTGCAACAAACTTTGTGAAAATTAATATTTGTGTCATTCTCAAAACAGGCCCTTTTGGCCAAGACTGTACTTAACAGAGATGCAGAAGGCCTGCTCCAATTCCCCACACCTACATTCTCGAATGAACTATCCTTCCCCACTCCAACATATAGTATGCTTGCTTTCTGAGTTTCATCTGATAACAAAAGGCATTAATTAAAGATGAATTTACATGTCAACAGAGGCTACTGCAGGAAAAAAGTATCCTAAAGGACAATTCCTCTTAAGCTTATAATTGGAAGATGAACCCCTTGCATGGTGATGGCAAAACAACACACATATAAACAGGCACTGGATTTGTAACTAGAAGAGTCCATGATCCAATCACTAGAGCATACATCTTCCTTTAAAAGTAGGTGCATGCATCTCTTATATCTCTTTGAGGGCAGAAAAATGTCCCATTATGTCTTGAAAGCAAAAAAAGCTGTTCCAATGATGAATCACACTTCACTATCTAACAGTCTGATGCACAAATAGGAGCTTGGCAGATGACAAGAAAATGTTCCGGACTGCATAGTGCTTACTATATAAACGTTTAGCAAAGGAGGGATAATGGCAGGTTTTAGGCTAGGCCCCTTGGTTCCAGTGAATGGTGCTATTAATGCTACATTATCCAAAGACATTTTAGACAACTGTAAGCCAGGGCTGTAGAGTCGGAGACAATTCTGTATACCTGGAGTCAGAAAAAATGTACTGACTCCAACTCCTAATAAATTTTAATTGTAATGAAAAAAAAAAATACAGCAAGTTCAAATGTCTCATTTCACAAACAATAGTCATAATTAAGTACTTATCTGATGGAAGAATAAAACCCAGTGCATAGTTGTGTTACTACTAGTGTGAAGTTCAGCTGAGCTATTATACAACCTGACATTCACGTATTGTAATCTGGATTATGGTACATTACAAAAAGTGTTTTCATTTTATTTCAAATATAATGTGTTTAACAAGTTCATTTGAGTGTAAACAAGTGTAATGATGTAGGTGGATGTGTGCGCTATGGCCTGATGTGTATTCAGGGATTTTTGTCTTTTGTTTAAACTGGCCAATACGGTAGAGAGTCAGCTTACTAGCAGGCAGTTCTGTGGTTAAATGACGTGTATGTTGCCTCCCATTAATCAACATGGAAAATACATTAGCATATTAAATACAGAGGAGTCGGAGTCAGAAGTACCAGAAACTAAGGAGTCGGAGTTGAAGGATTTATTTACTGACTCCACAGTCTTGCTGTAAGCTTCCAACTTTATGTCAACAGTTTAGGGAAGGCCCTTTTCTGATTCAGAATGAGTGTGGCTTGTGCACAAAGTCAGGTCCATAAAGACATGGAAGAACTTCAGTGCTTTGTACAGAGCCCTAACCTCAAATCTACTGAGGTTGAGATGAATTAAAATGCAGATTATGAGCCAGGTCTCCTCGTCCTAACATCAGTACCTGACCTCACAAATGCTCTTTTGGCTAAATGGGCACAAACTCAGACAAATGCATTACATTTTGGGGTCACACTTTCCAGAAGAGTGGAGACTGTTATAGCTGTAAAGGGGATGCTGGGACTGGGGTTTAGAGGTGAACTTTATATTAATGCTCACTGATTTTGGAATGGAATGTCCAACAAGCTCAAGTGAGTGATAGTCAGGTGTCCACAAACCTTTGGCTGTACAGTGTATATTGCATGTTATGTGTATTTTTTTTACGTGTTTGACTTTTGTTGATATTGCGTTATTGCAACTGAGAAAACATGCAAGTAAGGGTTTCATTATACTATATATGCAATGCACTGTACTATGTACACATTACAAACGACGTTATACAACTTCATGGCTGTTTGATTTTATGGGAAGCAAAGAAAACTAACATACTATTTGAAAATTGTTGCAGCAGAAGCAGGTCAGTTATAGACCTTGTGAAAATCCAGATAGGCCAAAAATGTGCTGTGATACAGTATATCTTCAGACAATAATTAAATGAATCTGTGTTTACACATCAGAAAAAATGAACATTCAGAAAAGAAACCAGAGCGTTTGGTTGTATGTACATGTAAACACTATGGTGGTTTTCAAAAGGAGAAAGCATTTGCTAGGTAAGGCAAGAATACAACTACTAACTAAATAAATACTGTATAAGAATAAAGGTTCAAAGCATTATATATTTGGCATGGACTCCCAAGAATACTAGATAAAACAAAATGCAAAAAACAGTGTGTTGTAAAAATAACATTTGCATTTGCTTCACTTCAAAGCACCATATTACTTATTAATAATTTAAGAAAACCATGTACTCCTGAAGAAAGGTTAAAAACAACATTAAAATGATCCATCATAGTAATGATATCCCTAATCTAGAAAAAAAAGAGCATGTTTAAATGTGCAAGTCTGAAGAATACTAAAGAATTTTCTATTTTGTTTGTGAGGTTAATTTAATATTCCATTATCACTTTTTTCCATTTCAATTCTGTCACATAATGAATGTTTACCCTGCTGCCTGGAATTTAAGATGTTAATTTAATGAAGAGAATTTGATGGTAACTGGCTTTTTAACTTTGCAGTGATGAAAAGCCAGTATTAATTTAGACTACAGATTTCATTTGTTCCGAACAGGAAAAACAATATAAATCACTTTTAAAATCATTAAATCCTGACTTAAATTAATAAAGTCATAATTAGGGCATTATGCTGTGTTTGTTATGGAAGTGGCAGGGCGAGCTGCTTTAATTACTGTCTGTAATAAAAGGAGCAGAGTGCATTCTGTGCCCCAATCAGCACTGTCAACTACGGCTGAGCTGCAGCCACACTCCTGAATGAAGCTAGTTTCTATTGCTTGGACAACGTGGGGTACTTGCATCAATAGTAGCCACTAGCAGTCCAAAACAACATGTACACTGTTAATATCAATCCTATCATCAGGTGCAACATTTAGCATGCTAATTTTTTAAAATATGACAAAAATACCATAATTTGTTATATTTAAGGCTGATGATGGCTAATGTAAAATCATTAAAAGAAAAAACATTTTTAGAAATTACCTTAGGAATTCCACTTTTATTACACTTGTGAGAGCAACAGCAACATTGTCTGCTTGACTATGCTGCTGTTTAATAAAACAGGTTATCAATCCTTGAATTCCTTTATAAGGTCATGCATTGGCTACACATGGGTATTAAAACAACTGGTATTAAAATATGGAGTCACAAGTCTACAAAATGTAAATATTGTCTTACACTTTTTAGGCATAATGCAAATTTTCCATTGTTAATTGATACACATCCTTCCTTTTCAACTTTCTCCTATTCAATGGCTGATTCACATTTTCTTTATGCAGCAAATGTTCATTAGCAATTCTAGGGTACCGCTTACCTTTCATTCCCTGTCATTGTCTTTTTCTTTGTTTTCTTTTTCTTGTTAGATTCCGATTCACTGTCACTGCCTTCACTGCTGGAGGAGGTAGAGTCACTACCTTTACTATCACTGCTGCTTTTATCCTCTTCTGTTTCATCTTCACTTCCTGAATCCACTTTTTTTTAGACAATAAAAAAATAAACTATGATGAGCATAATGAAAGAAAATATTAAAACTACAAAAGAAATAAGTCAGCAAGTAAGATTTATGAGATATTTTTATCTATAACATATTCATTAATGTTTTACATTTGGTAGACACATTTACTAGGTAGGAAACTCAAAATAAAATGATGTCACTATTACATTTAAAATATAAATTGAGAAACAATGGCTCTCAAAGACTGGGCTACAAATTAGTATAGAAAAGAGCCATTTATTACTTTACAGCAATGTAAAATAATGGAGTAGTGAGTAGGGCAAAAGTGAATAAAACATGGCAAAAAAAAAAAAAAAAAGAAATAACCTTTATATATTGAATAAAACAATACTGTTTGAAAAATACTTAGTTATTACTCTCACAACAATGGTCATCTGGGTTGAAACAAATGGGTTTTAAGAAACAGTAGTAAAATATGTTGAAAACCTTTTACTCTACCTGTTAAATTCCTTTTACAAGTAAAACCTTTATGTGCATCATGATGTCTTAAACGAAAAATTCTTTTAACTACAAATATGTTAATATAACTAGTGGCAATACTACAACTACTTTAAGATACCGGGTCTGCTGCTGATTTTGCAATTTCATTATACCTTAAGCAAATGCAAGTGATAATTTCTGGAAAATTTTGAACATATATGTAAAAATGTCTGTGGCTCCAGCAGAATTTATACTATACAGAGGATCACACCTGGACATCTTGCTGTGTTGAACAAATACTGAAAAATTAGCTAAAATGCCATCAGTTTCATAGAAAAGTAGTAATACTAATTTACAGCCAAACAATGTTTTGCTTGTTTCTTAAATTATTAATCACTCATTCATTGCTAAAGTCTGAATTGTTAAGAAGAAAAAAAAGACTTGCAAGTCACAATGGACTAATTATTCACACCCAGACAATGTACAGACAACTAATATGTAGAAAGTTTGGCTTTTTTTAACAAAAGCTCTTTAAGTAAATGAATATTTAAATTGGTCTGAACTTACACCAGAATGACTATAAAGCAAGGAAATTAAAAAGAATGAAAAATTCTGACTTGGCTGTCACAGTGAGGCACTATACAGACATATTGTTGGTATAAAGGAGCCCCTATAGTGTTTCTAGGCACACTTCTGGTAAATAATGCTTTGGGTGAAAGTCCTCAATGTGTCAGAGAGAGGATGTGTAGCATTGTTCATGATGGCACTCAATTTTAATTCTCTCCTTCACTATTACACCAAGGAGGTCCAGAGTGTAACAACAATTACCAATAATACAATGTTAAATAACAGTACAAAGTAAGGGATATTAAGTTTAAACTGAACATTTGTGAATGCTTTTGCAGTTTTTGTCTCAACGTAAAAAAATAAACGAAATAGCTTTTTAGAAAAGTTTACAGATGAACAATTAGACTGATTCCAGTATAGTGGAGTACAAGAAACAAGAAAAGACACAAGAAGTTGAATCAGTCAAAGATTAAGAGGAGACATGATAGAAGTCTTTAAAAATAGGAAAAGATTTATTATGGTAGATACCAACTGTTGCTTTAAAGTGAGTTATTCAACAACAACATGGAGGCTAAGATTAAAAAAAAATGTTTATCAGTCCTCTTGGCCCACACACACACATACATTATGATGTGTTTCTCCAAAACCGGATTCATGGAATAAGTTAACAAAGTAAGCAATGTATCACTTCTGTGACCTATACAGTATATGAGTTAGCAACTGTTTTGTAAAATATTGTTGATTAGAATATGTTGGAGTAGTAAGGACACTGGAGTTGGACATTACAGTATTTTAGGCTTCAATGGTGCGATCTAGGCCAAATTCTGCATCTGTATTCACATCCATTAAAGCTCAATTATGTTACACACAGTACTGTTGAATATCAATGTATGAACTGATACTACATAAAGGATTTTCCCTTGTTATGGGTTATGTTTATTTTTAGAACAGGTTATGTTTATTTTTAAAATGTGCATTGTGCTCTCTGCACACGCAACACACATTATATGTGTAATAGGGTTTTTGCTTTGCACCCTCCCCCAATATAACTTATTGTCTATGAGAGAGGAGAGAAAGCTTTAGATTCATCAAAAATTTTGATCTCTGATTTTCAACAGATTGCAATGTTGTAGGGTCCCCTGATACCGAAAATACTGATATCTCGATGATGGGAGTGTGTCTGCGTGTGTGTGTTTACGCCTGTATGCCAGTTTCTTGAAGATGGTCTAGAGCTAAAACGGCTGGACAGAAAAATACTCGAAACTCAAGCCAAGTTATGAGATGATGATGATGACATGCAGTGTTTTTGGTGCCAAATCATGCAAGAGAAAGAGGCACTCTAGGGGAACCCTTAAATACCGTAATTCTGCAATTAATTATGAATTCTCCTCATCAATTGCTATTGTAAAAACCTATTTTATGATCAGAAAGATAAGCATCAGAGCAATAAATAATTACTGAAATGTTATAGAATAGTTCAGGTAACTTGGTTTCCTGGGTGCAAAGCCTACTGACACTCACATCCGAATTTTCGTAAGGAGACTTTTAAAATGTAGACAGTTTATTGTAAACAGAAGCTTGCTCTCTGTTGGATCAAGCTAACAATAGCACCTCTGTTCTTTTGCAGTTCAAAATGACCGTCCCGACTTTGAGCACCGCCTTCATGAGGCATTGGATTGGTTTAGAAATGTGAGACTCAGTGAGCTTTCTAATTATTCACACCCAGTGTTAAGCAAAATTTACTCATGGTTGTCTTCAGATGCATATGTTGTACATCTGGCTTCAGTAAGACTAACTCCTGTGTGGATCATGCCTACTGTTCTATTTTATCCACCTCACACAGGTCAAAAACATTAACTGCAGAAAAAGATAGGGCCAGCAGATGTATAAGGAAGGCCTCAAGAATCCAAGCCTCATGAGCTGGCAATACAGGATTCAAATAAGCCTGCAGTGTGCCATAGAATTAGCAATACTCGTTTGTCTTCATCTGAATTTTATAATAAAAGACCTCTTCTTTAAAAATACTTGAGAGGAATTTACATAAATGTGAAAAAAGGGAAGTACAGCTTTAGAAGTTTTCAACAATTCCTTATAAATACACTGCATAACTATTTATAATGGTACAAAATATACAGTATGAATATTCCACCAATATTTCATTTTTACATGTGTATAGCAGTACAGATAAACTAAAATGAATGCATTTATATTCGTTGATCAATTTTTATTTAGAAAATAACAGTGGTTGATTAATTCATGCATAAAATATGTTTAAAACACTTTAAAACCTTATAAATAGTAAACATGCATCTTAACTAAAAACTGTATCACTGCACAACAAAGTTTTTACTTCTTGAACACTGTTGTTGGGTGTTTCTTATAGATTTTTGTGTGCTGATCATGAACATCACATCAAAATTTACCCATCACATACCGTTTCAGTTTTGTCATGATTTTTTCTTATATTTGTATCCAAACATTTTCACTCCCGTAAGTGACTTATCAACAACGGTTTGTGTGGCCTGGGCATGTCCAGGCATGGAATCAGGCCAGGCTGGAAGCTGTTCTGTGGAAGTTGACATCCTGGGCAGGTCTGAACAAGCTTGACACTGTCTCCGCACGCTATAAAGGTGGCTTGCATACACTGATGCTGCTCATTTGGTTTATATAGATAGTCAGTGTGTATATATAGTATCAGTATAGTAAAGTATAGTATCTGTAGCAATATGACAGTAAGTAAGCTTGATGCTATAGACGTTTTGGTGTCGGGCAATATGTCTCGTCAGTGTCGTAACAGCCGCGATAAATTCTGCTATATCTGTGGCGAATATAAACTTGCACCTCAGAGACGTTGGATGACTGATCCTGTGAAGAACGCTTATCATCTGTATTTAGGCTGCAAAATTGGTGATCAAGACAAGGAATGGGAACTTCACATTTTCTGTGTGACATGTGCTGTCAGTCTAAGAGCCTGGCTCAGAGGCACTCAAAAGATGATGCCGTTTGCTGTTCCGATGATATGGCGAGAACAGAAAGACCATGTGACGGACTGTTACTTCTGTTTGACTAATGTGTCTGGTTTCTCTGCCAAAAACAAGAATATCCTAATCTGCCTTCAGCAATGAGACCTGTGCCACATGACGAGACTTCAAATTCCAAAACCACCAGAGGATTGGACCTTAGACGAACCAGATGAAGAAACTGCAATGCAGGGTACCAACAGTGACATTTTGAACCGTGCTCATCAGGCGATCCACATCTGATAACACAGTCCGAATTGAATGATTTGGTCAGAGCTTTGGGTCTGTCAAAAGCAAAAGCCGAGCTCCTGGGTTCGAGACTGCAGGAATGGTGTTTGCTGTCACCAGGTATGGATATTTCAGTGTTTCGAGGCTGACAACATGATATAGCCAAATTTTTTGCACATGTTGACAGTCTCTGTTTCTGTTGTGACATTGAAGGATTGTTCTCATCCTTGGGTTGTGATCACAACCCGGAAGAGTGTCATCTCTTCATTGATTCGTCAATGTTAAGCCTGAAAGCTGTTCTGCTACACAATGGCAACGTTTATCCTTCATTACCTGTTGGCTAGGCAGCACACATGAAAGACATAGTCGCACTATTCTCGACAGAACTGGCTACTCCGTAAAAAGTTAGTTCCAGGACAGAAAAATGTGGCGCATGAATCGCTTGTCGACCTGAAACTGGGACTCATGAAAAATTTCGTGAAAGCACTAAACAAGGAAGGCGAAGGTTTTCGTTACTTAAGACAGATGTTCCCAAGAATAACCGACACCAAGATCAAAGAGGGCATTTTTGTTGGCACCCAGATCAGACATGAGTGACAAGCGGTTTGAAGATCTGTTCAAAATAATTGCCTGGAAAGCCTTCAGAGACGTTGCTGACAATTTTCTGGGCAATTACAGAGCCCCAAACTACATTCAGCTGGTAGACAAGCTTCTCAAAGCATACAAGACAATGAAGTGCAACATGTCACTCAAGATTCATTTCCTCCACTCACACTTGGACTTCTTCCCCACAAATCTCGGTGCTGTCAGTGACGAACACGGTGAAAGGTTTCACTAGGACATTGCTACGATGGAGAAACGATACCAGGGCAACTGGAATCCGTCAATGCTTGCTGACTACTGTTGGACAATGCAACATGATGCACCAGACATTGAATGCAAAAGAAAATCAGCAGCAAAGCACTTTTAATTCTTTTGAATTTAATAGCTTATGCGAAACATAAATGTGACTAAATACGTTATTGTCAGTAAACATACAAATGTCTGTTTCTCAGAGTTCTTATATGATGCAGTAAAACCAAAACTATATTTTTGCATACCCCATAGGTACCTGTCACAATCAGCAAAAACTTTTCAGGAAGCAAGACTTTTCAAAGAAATGGTTGTGCAGTGTAATGCATACTTTTTTTAAACATTATTGATTTAAAAGAAAAAATGGAACAGGAAAAGAGAAATGTCACAAAAATCAAAAAGACAGAAAAAGGTCTCCAGCCCTTGCACCCCAGTGAGATGTCTGAAAAAGAACCAAAAAAAAAAAACACCACATAAATACATTTCTCCAGGTTCACAATTTTTTTAGAGTAAGTTGCCAGTTTTTTGATTATTAGTAGAAAAAAAAGTACAAAGAAAAATCAAGCAGCAGAAAAAACAGTGGAGAATACAAAATAGTAGCATTCAGCATAAGCAAACAAGACATAGAAATGGAGGACTATAAGGATGCGGCAAGAGGCAGACAGGACCAAAATATATGAAAAAAGAAACCGGAATTTTAGGAGTCCATAAATTTCAATTACAGTCAAAAGGGTACAACTCATTAAAATACCATTTCACTGGGGTTGCATAAAATTATATTGATTATTTTATATTGAATAAATTGATAATTGGGATTTTTAGAGTTTAAAATTTAATCCCAGCTCAAGGAAGGAAGTTGCCAGAACTTAACCTCACTTTAGTGAAAAAGAAAGCAGTTTCTTAACCTGCATCAAGACAGAAACTAGTTCAGATTTTTTTTTGCCTTTATACAATTTCTCATATTAGGAATTTGTTAGTTTTCGCATACCCCTTGGGGTCAAAGCGCAGGATCAGCGATTGTACAGCGCCCCTGGGGCAATTGAAGGTTAAGGGTCCTGCTCAAGGGCCCAGCAGAGTAGGATCTCTTTTGGCAGTGACGGGGATTCGAACTGGCAACCTTTGGGATACCAGTGCAGATCCTTAGCCTCAGAGCCACCACTCCGCAAACTTAGCAGTGGAAACACAATTTTAAAAAGGGGGTGGGATGTGGAATAGAAGAGTACAAAGAAATGCTACAAACTTTGAGGATCAACCTTAGCTGTGGGTAAAAGACAGAGACAGAGAGAAAAACTGAGAATTTAGAGCAGATGAAACGACATGAATGAAAGGACCCCCAATTCCCCAGAAGATCGCCCAGTGTACAGATTCCTAGATTGGTCCAGCACTGAAGGGAAATGAGACACCCACCAATGTTGAGAGAATTGGTATAAAACATAGGAAATCTACACACATTTCTGCACAAAGCCCAAATGTGCCACAACTTTATGAAACACCAGAAGAATGTAGGAAATGACAGAACCTCATTTACTGATGCTAGACTGGGTATGTTGCAGAATGAAAAAAAATATTTGCAAGTTGAATAGGCAAAACTAAATAAGAGTCCATTGATAGCCAAGGAGGGGAAAGTAATGCAAAAGCAGACATAAAACAAAGCTCAAACTGGGGAGGGACACTCCCCCATCCGAAATGACCAGACTGGGGCCAAATGTTTAATTCTTGGCTGGTGTGAATTCCACAAAAACAATGATGCAGGTGAACTTCACTCCAAAAACGAGGGTGGGTTTGGGACAGGTAAGGGCAGCAACACACTCAAGTCGTTTAAACACAGTATACTCATCAGACAAACAAGACTGAAATGAAAGGTAAGACTGTTTTAAAAATGAGAGATTGTATAACCTCTCCCAAAACACGGTGAAAATGTAATGCAGTGATGTCTTTATGAACACAAGTAACAGTAATACCAAGGTATTTAAAGGATCTTACAGTTGGGGTTATTTCACGTATGAATTTGTCAGTCTTAATATGAGACGACCAAAGCAAGATCTGAAACAAATTTGACCAGAGTAGAAGAGGCACAAGAAATACGCTGATTGATCATAGAAAATGTATCTAAAAGTAGGTGAATAAAGGAATTTTCATCAGTACAAATAAATTCAAAGCCATCAAATGATAAAACATTTTAACCATAACCAAAAAGAAAGCATCCTGCCACCTTGCACTGCCAGAATATAGCAGAACCTTCATTTACCATCCCCACCAGAGGTTTAACAATTGTCTAACTATAATCATGACACTATTCTTCCAGGTAGGCGTAAAAGACGAGGTAGCAACAAGATATCACCTGGAGGCAGTGTATTATGCACCTTCAGAAATGAGGTGCATTTCTTGGAGATACACTATGTCTGCCTTTGTAAAAGATCATTAACGCTTGGCCCTTTCATATTCCATGAGAGAAAATTAAGATTAGCTATGGTAACAGGGAAAGGAGAAGACTACAGAAAACAAGGAAGAATAAAAGAGTGTAGAGTAACATGTAGACAGCAAAACTGTTCAACAACCATCTTCAAATAACTACCCGAAACCCACGAAACCCAGCATAAACTCCAAAAACTGTTAAAAGAACAAAAGGGTAGGTGAAGGGAAGTTAAAGAGCAAAGAAACCCATATTCTCCAAAACATTCCAAGACAAACAGAGTATCAACAAGTTACTGTTTATTTATTTTTGTCTGTTTTTGAACTTTTTTAATCCTTCTAAATGTAAAAGTCAATACAGCTGGCTAGTTCTGTAGGAACTGTATTGTGTAACATTCAGATGTCCACTGTCCCCCTTTCCTTTTGAGCTATACATTTCATTTTTTTTTCTCTTTAAACTTCAATTCAATTGTACAATCTTTGTGAATTGCACTTCAGTGGGCAATTGTATATATAATTGCTAATGCACTTACAAAATCATAATTCTGTGAATTAACAATAGTTTGAGATACTATAGCACACACGTATTTCTGTTTTCCCTAAATTATGTATGTAGTACTAGGGTGTTGTACCGTGTTAGCCATTATGAATGTAGAG
>JANRMT010062835.1:28903986-28915901 GCA_026402145.1 Polypterus bichir lapradei | reverse complement strand
TTGGCTAACTAAAAAGATTACAATATGCAAGCTTTCGAGGCAACTCAGGCCCCTAATAAAAGGTGTCATTTTGCTTGGCTCTTCCCTAAATTATGTATTTAAGAAATAATTCATACATTAAGTTCTGTAACTGTGTATAGCATAACCATCACCAATTATTTACAACTCATTTATCAAAATAAAAAAATTTGAACTAATGTCTAAAACAAAAATTAAATTTAGAACAAAATATTGGTGCTACAACGGCACATTGTTAACAAAACTGTTCCATGTTTGTACCTGATTCCTTGTATAAATTGGAAAAGGTACAAGTCTAATCTGACTCCATCCCTGTGTATATGCGTTACAGTGAATACTGGCAATGAAACACTTTATGAATACATTAAATTAATCATGCACCTTCTGAATTTCTTGCGTGAACATGTACATGCCACTATGCTGTCCTCATTTGTTTACATTTGCAATATTATTGGCACTTGTCCCAAACACTTGCTTCTGTCTTCTATCTTTGATCTTTACATCAAGTGCAAGCACACATATGGCAGTTCTTCCATTTAAGAGCATCATGTAAAAAGATCTTTAAAACATTACATACCGCTGCTGCTGTCTTCACTACTGCTCTCTTCACTACCTGAAGCTGCCGCCTCCTCCTCATCCTCCTCGTCTCCATCTGAGTAGAATGAATGAGCTGGCTTTGTAGTCTTAACTTTCCCTAATTGAGGTTTCCATTGATTTACCTGCAAAAATCCATTTGATTATTGACAAAATAACACTTAACACATTTTAACACTTGGGCACTGAGAAAAAAAGCTCTTTAACAATTTAATAAAAAGATTTTTTTTTTTATTTGTTTTACTGAACAAGTGAATTCAAAAAAATCTATATTATGTATTATTAATTAAACTGAATGTAAGACGAACAAAAGTGAATTAAATAAAAAATTCTTAATTTTTAAACATATTAAATGTAGCATATTTAATAGCATATCCCATAGCAAACATACACTCACTGTTTCTAATAGAGCAATCCAAATAATAATAGGCAAACTAATAACTGAATTATCATTACATTATTTTAATTACTTGCTAACTGGTAATTCTAAATTCTCATAATGATATATGCAGTAACCTTGTGATAGTTGCATGATTCCAGGGATTGGGGGGTAACAAATGGGCAACACACATGTACAGTGCCTAAACTGGGAAATGCAGCTGACCAAGCACATTTTCACTAGCACCTGACATTAGAATACTAACATTGCTTAAAAAAAGTGTGCAAGTTGCACATTTATCCTACAAAGCTGATTCACTAATTCCAAGCTCCTGAAATTGTACTCTCATTATACAGTAGTTGTAAATTTCTCCTTAACACTATCCTGTCTTTATAGACTTCACAGATTATTAGTCTGATCTATACTAAACTAGAAAGAAATTACACTTTACTGTTAGGATCAGTCACTTCAGTAAACTGGTATCATATGACTGAGTGATACACATCTGCATAAGTGTGCCTGAAATTGGCAGGCACCCTGCCCATGATTTCTTCCTACCTTGTGTCCCGGCCCAGTATTATTCAAAATTAATGGACAGTGATTAAAAGCAGTTTTCTAGGGACAGCACATGGCTTTTAGTTTGCATTCAATTTATTAATTACTATAAACAGAAGTGTATAGGGTTGAGGGCAGCATGGTGTTGCAGCAGCACTGCTGTCACAACAAGGAGACTGGAGTTCATCCCATGGCCATGTAACTTTCCTCTGAGTGCTCCCGTTTCCTTGCACAGTTCAAAAACATGCATGTTAGGTGGACTGGTGTTACTCAGTTGGTCCCAGGTGTGTGTGTGTGTGTTCTACCTGCAATGGACTGGCACATTGTCAGAAGAAAGTTCCTACATTACGCTGGATGATTACTGTGATAAGCAAATTTGAAAAATGGATGAATGGATATATGGTACAAGTGCAAAAAATTACTTGACTAAAATTATATTTATAAAAAGACAGGTTGTACAAAAAGTCTTACTGCAAACAGCATACAGCAATGTATTAATTAATTTAGAATATAGTTAATAATAATTACACCTACAGGACTATATCGAAAATGTAAATCTTATTCTATAACTTCTATAAAGAAAAATAAACAGTATGCCATGCCTCAAAGAAGAAGAAAAAAAATTACAACTGCAGTATGATGTTTTGTTTACATTTGTCTGCTAAATTGGTGTATTTACGTATATGTACACGGAATGGAGTTGAAATAGTGCAATAGTGATGTGCAGTGATATGACACAAATAATGTACAGCACTCTTTGTGGCTAACACTTCAGATTCATTGAACCAGCTTATTGAGCTATGCAAGCTGCCATATTAAGCATCTTCTCTAAGAAGTTGGTCTTCCATTTTCTACCAATTTGAAAGTGTTAAGCGTTATAAAACTTTCCTTCATGTCGATTAATTTATAAAACTAGGCAATAAAATCTGTCTGTCTATACATTCCCAACAATTATTTTTAGCACCATCAGAAACACATTAAAAGCCATAATATATGCAATGTCACATTAAAAGCTGAATCATATATTAAACTTGAGAAGTAACACATGATTCATCCCTAATTAAACTTAAGCACAGTTAGTCAATTAGGAATACTAATAACTGGATTAATATATTCACATTTTTAACCATCCTCTTTTATATAAGGAAGACAACTGCCTTCATTAACATCACTCCAATAGTTTTTTCTATCTTGATTACAAAATACAAAAATCTACAACATGCCTATGTAATAATTCCTCCCCAACCACCAAAAAAATTAGGAAATATAAACTCTTGTCAAATAATATCTGCATTCACATTTCCATTTTTAGTAGAAAAAGAAATGGATAAAAAAAAACAAAAAAAAAACAGGATTACCAAAATATAGCAAAAATTAGACTCTGAATTTTACTTAAGTATGTTCTAAACAATTACTTTGGATTTCATATCTTATTCAAAGATCAGGGACACAGTAGTTTGAGGACCTGAACAAGGTCATCTAGAAAGTTAGGGGCTTGACAAGAATCTCAATATGGATGCTCTAGGATTAAAACATTTTTTAACCACTAAACCACAAGTTTTCTACATAATGCACTAGAGGAGAAAATTTACATGTAAAGTACAAGTCTGTTTTATAATGTAAGCAGGGTCTCATACATTTTTAAGTATGAAAACAAAGAATATAAAGATCATCAGAAGCCTGTTTACCAGTACAAATAAATAAAAACAACATCCATACCGGCTCAATAACCTCCACGTTTCTCACAGATGGGTCAGGGGCTACTTCAGGCCATTGAGACAGCTCCAGATAACCAGAGGCTTTGGTGTTAAGGGTATGGGATAATGTGCCAAGCTGGAAGCGATCCCTATCTATTAAAATAAGGGGAGAGAAATGAATGCAGTAATAAACAACATGAGCTCAGTGCCATACACTGCAATCTTAATCAGGGCGTCTAGTAATTGGTACTATATTATTTCAAATGTCATGGTATAAATACAAACTAAAGAGGCTCCTAATAGGTCAAAAAACTGATTTCAGCCCATAGATTACAATAATCTTCCCCATAATGGTCAATAAAAAAGCTAATCAGTCAGTGTGTTTAGAGGTGTTGCTCTGAAATGTTGCTTCTCTAAAAATTACTTTACTGTGAATATTAAGAATGACAGCGCAGTTAAACAATCCACATAACATGTCTTGGCACAAACTCATCCAGAATTTTAATAGTTTTTTCTTCCTCTCTCCTGGAAACAGAGTCAGTTGTTGTTTTTTATTTTTTTTAGATGATTTTATAAAGAATGAAATTAATCTTTCCAATACTACATTATATTTTATTTGTGAATAGCAGATTTAGAAACATTAAAAATTAATATATTTAAAATGTTATGAAGCACCTCTTGCAGTTAAGTATGCTTTATGTAGGTAAACATAACATTAAAGGTTATGAACAGATAGCAACAAGCAAAACAGTTAAGCTTCAGGATAAATGACTTAACATTTATGATGACTGGGATTTTCAAATTTAATCTTGATTTAAATATGGAATATAGCTCAATTCACAGTTCACAAAATGAAGTATCAGCATTTAACATTTATCTTATTAGTTCATGTTACAAGCATTTATTTGCTAGAACTGTTGTGCAGCTGCTTCACCCTTTTAGACCAACAGCAATTACCTAGCTGGGGTAAAAGTAAATGAGAGCAGCACAGCACAATTCTTCCAAAAGCTGCAAACATGGTTTGGCTTTATATAATTTACACAGAACCTTGAACTTTAAGGACTAAGAGCCTGTCACTGGCTATCTTCTTCTTACACATACAGTAGCTCATAACTTTCACCATGTCACCCAAAGAAGAAAAAGCAGTCACACAAGTAGTGCAAAGTGCTACTGCTTGCTGACCTACAAATTAGTGCTTAAAGACAGGCATATTAATGTAAATATGTATAAATGTTTGGATCTTATGAACATTAAAAATGATAACCTTAATGTTCCATATTTAAAGAGATGCAACACTATGAAGCCCCACAAATTATTATAACTTTATACTATTTACTGTACATATTTATTATTTTAGTTCTGTGACTAAAATAATTAATATTATTGTAGACAAAGGAAATTATTATAATTATAATTATTAACGGTTTCCAAATGATCATCTGAGCCACAAAGGATAAAAATAAATAAAAAATCCTTTTAACTTCACATTAGGTCAGAATGTAATCATCAGGACACGTTTTATGTGCTGCTTTGCCAGTCTATATCTTTATGCAAATATTAATATAATCAGTGAAGTTGGGACACTGTTAAAACAAAGTACAATTTTCTAATATTTACATTATACCATATCCCTCATTATTTTATAAACAGTTAATTATGTATTTGATTAGTATCATGTTTCAAATTATGGAAACTGTTATCAGAATAACAGAAATAGGAGGTTCCTACAGTTTGGCTCAGAAAATGTAAAACCTGTCAGCTAAAAACTCCATAGCTAACAAAGTGACAAAAAACTGTAGGATACACAACTTATGACAGACCTAATTAAATTACTGGGGTAAATATTGAAACAGTTTGGGTTTAGAACAGTTATTTAAAATAGTAGGGATAATCTTTTTCTAAAAGAGGAAAAGGAAATGGATAAGGTAAAAATCACACTCATTAGTCATGACATATGAAACAGCAATATATCAAAAATACAACTCTCTTAAAAATGCAATTACACTGATTAAATATATCAAAACAAATCAACATTAAAAGCATAACCAATAACAGAAGTAGATTTTTTGCATATGCATTTTCATTAACTTCAAAAATTATTACCTTTAAATGGAGACTCCAGGACTGGAGCAGGTTTTGGGGCCAGAAAAATTTTCTTTGCATATTTGCTCAAGGCACCGCTCTTCTCATTGGGAACAATCAGCTGCCTAATAAATCTTGTACGATCTCTAATGTCATAGTTCTGATCATACTTGGCCAGATTTAATATATACTGTGTAAGCAATTTCGTCTGGTGGAAAGAAAAAGAAAACAAAACAAGGAGAAAGCATGTTATTTATGATTATTGATAACTCTTGAATAAACATATTTAAAGCAGTAATAAAAATGAATGGTTATGGCAAATAAATGTTGCCCTGTTGGGAATTAGAGGTTCCAAAGCAGCAAATCGAATTCTGAAGCAAAGACACATGTCCTCTTCTGCACTGAGTAGGTGAATGCTGAGAGCTGAGAAGCCGGCATGTGCTAGATTATTAAACTGCTGAAGTGGAAAGAAAGGCATCATTAAAAAATAATCATATATGGCAACACTGCTGAAGGGTCTACGTGAGGATAATGAATGTAGAAATACAACTAAAAACACAGCCCTCAAAGTTAATCAGAAAAATATGCAGGACATCAAAACATCAGAGGGCATTACAGGGCTTGCAAAGTGCTCCAGCAGAGGTGTGCTTTATGAAGAGATACTGTCCTCTGCATGCGCAATGTCCACACTCGGATAATGCTCAGTTACTTTACCCTGAATTATGACCCATTAAGTCAACCACATGAATCACAAAACTGTATTACTGCAAATTATTTGCAGTGCATTTAGCTGTTACTTTCTCGTCTTGGCAAGATGCTGAACTCCTCAGCAAACTAGGATAAGTGACTTCACACTATCCTTTTCTCCTGTTTATAGCTTCAGTTAATGCTGGTCATTTATTTATAAAGTCCTCCCCAAAAAAAGAATTATTATCGTGATGTAGAATTATTATGTTTCTATTCCTCTTCCATTTCCAAGACCATCACTAGAAAAACAGCTAGATGATGTTACAAATACAAAACTCACAATATTTTATTAGTTGCTATACATATTGTAAATGTTTGCTGCTTCTAAAAGTTATTTTATGTTTACCCATCCCATGGTCAGATTTTATATCATAATAAGAAAACTATTGAAGATGATAAAAAAAAAAAAAAAATCTGGTAGAATATTGAAGAAATAATACATTTACTTTACTGGCAAAAGGAATACATTATAGATAAAGCAAATTAACCCAAACCACATGTTATAAATGGTATTTAATAATTATATATTACATCACTGTAAGTTTCTACAAATAATACTGCAGAAAAGTACTGGTTTACTGTGTGTAAATGCATCCAAAACAGTACACTTTTTCATATAATTTAAACCCCTCACTATGAAAAATGTTTTAAAATATTTACACAAAATTACAATTAATTAGATTATAGGTTATGTTCGTATTTGTTTATTAATCAGTTAACTGAAATACAGGTTTTTGTTTTGGGGATCAGATAAACCAAATTATGGTCAGATCTATTACAGTAATGCATAGACAGGAAATGTTCCTTATTTTTTATCCTGCTGTGCGGTGAACACATTATACACAAATTGTCAGTATGAACAACAGGGAAACATAAGTAAAACACCAAGAAATGGCCATTTGGATGTTCTGCGGCAGGTTTACTGATGAAGCAGTTTCATGACATCTGCACCATCAGCTGGGGTGGGGAACACAATACTCTAGCTTAAAAAGCAAATACTTAGGTATTTCAAAAATAATTAACTTCAGACTCTCATGTGTCATATTAGTGATTTACCTCATGAAATATATAGTTAAAGGTTGAAATCACTCCTTTCTTTCAAAATGAAATGTTTCTAAAATTAACCTCAGTTTCAGTAAACTGCAACATGTGGTAAAATTGGATGAAAACTTATTTTTTAATATTAAGCTATTAGTTTTATTAACAACAGAATAATAGGCTCTATATAAATATAGCCAAAGTCAAATCACCCAAAGTTATAGATTATACTACTCTCTTAACACTAGAATTACCAGAGTCTACGAAAAAATTTGTAGATCTGGCCCACCTTAAAACCGTTTGCACCTCTCCGCCAGCATCCTTTTTCGTGTAAAAGTGCCGATAAAGACAAGCTGCAAGCAGCCAGTTATTCCATCCCCCAACTGACTTAGAACGTACACGAACGTCTCCCAGCTCATGCCTTGATTGATTATCTGGGAGTGAAGTGGAGTTTTAGAATGGAAACAATAGATCATTATTTGGAACACACGCATTTCATGTTTGTTCCGTTTCTACAGTAATCTGTGTAACCACATTGTTAAAACAGAAACTTTTTCATATTTTAGTAATAAATGTTACAAAATGTAGGCAACAAGTATACACAAAAGGTTCAAAAACAATACAACAGCTTCCATGGCGTACCGGAAAGATTTGCTGATTCAGAACGCAGCGGGCTTGCCATGCTTCAGAGGCCCGAGTTCGATTCCCCGTTGGGGAGAAAGTGTTTTTTTCCTTTTAACCTCAAACGGACATAAAATTTATAAATTGGTATGCACTGTCAGTTGTATCCTTATAACTGTTATTTTGAAGATCCATAACACACAGACAGACAGAGCACTGCATAATAGAGAGACAGACAGGCAGAGAAGTCACTAGATATATAAATAAACAATCTGACTCTAAGTAACAGCGCAAGTACAGACGTAAACCAAATGTAATCAAGAGTCCCCGGTCCGATCCCCACTCATTTCTATATTTGCCGTTTTCAGTAGTAAGCTACTCTTTTTGTTAATATTATACAGTACACACAAACTTGGTTTAGCGTATGTACTTGCGCTGTTACTTAGAGTCAGATGGGGGGTGGGGTTAGAGCACATGAGCTTATTCAGTGCAGTAAGATCAACGCACATGTTGATCTTTTTTTTCTTTCAGTACATGTGCGTTGTGCAGCAGGATCAATGCACAAGTTGATCATTTTTTTTTCAGTACATGTGCCTTCCCTGTTTATTTATATATCTAGTGACTTCTCTGCTTGTCTGTCTCTCTATTATGCAGTGCTCTGTCTGTCTGTGTGTTATGGATCTTAAAAATAACAGTTATAAGGATACAACTGACAGTGCATACCAAATTACAAATTTTATGTCCATTTGAGGTTAAAAGGAAAAAAACACTTTCTCCCCAACGGGGAATCGAACTCGGGACTCTGAGAAACAGGAAGTCCACTGCCCTTTGAGTCAGCAAATCTTTAAGGTGGGCCGGATCTACGAGTTTTTTTGTAGGCTCTGGTAATTCTAGTGTTAATGCTTGCACTGGCTGTGCAGCATGCACCACATTTCTGCTATAAACCAATTAACATTAAAGTGAAATGTGATAAAAAAAAATATTACTATTCAGTCCACTCGGTCACATTCCTAAGGACAGCCCCTTCTGTGCCTTATTTGCAATGGTACTAATTCCACACCTGCCAATCTACAAAATCTTAAAATAAGCATTTTCTTCTATAATTAAATGTAATACAAAGCAGCACTAGCCACTTTTCGTTTAGAATTGTACATTCAGCTTACAATACAGCTCTTTAATCTGAGCTGCAATTTTGAATTCACATTTAACATCAAACATCCACATCTGAAGAAATGACATTCCTTAGGAAGCAAAGGCATGAATTTAAATGTGGAACTGGAAGAGAAAAACATGTGGGTCTCTTCATCTGATAAGCATCAATCACAATCAAATAACACACAAACATGTCTGCAATTCTTAGGTGCCATGGTCATGAAGGAAACTGACCCTAACTCAACCCTTCTAACTTTATTTAACAGGTAAAATTATGTAAAAATCAAACTAAATGTTGAATGTGTGAGCAGCAAAGAAACTTTTGTTTATTATAAAGTGTCAGTATTAGCTCCCTACTACCTGCTTCAAATCAGATGAGGCTCAGCTTCTGTTCTCAGTAGCAAACTTAGCAGATTTACTATTGCCTTTACTATTGCCTTGGATGTGGCCGTCAACAAAAGCTTCAGCACTGCTCTGCTTCCAAGGTGATGGCTAGTGCCAGACATCTGAAGCAGAAAGCAGCTTATAATGCAGTTGGTCAAGCGTGACACAGAGTAAAGTATCACTAATGCACAGTTAGGTACATAACAACCAAGTCACTCATCTGGCTGAATAATGAGTTAATTTTCAATATATATATTTTATGCTAGCATGAGAGGATCATATGTGAAACAGACTATAACTGCACTATAGCTAATCACCACAGGGGTTATAGGTATCTCGCTGTCTATGTCCCCCAATATTGGACCAGAAAACCTTAATACAAACATCAACTTCTTCTCTTAAGACGACAGGGAACCCGGCAAAGTAACATGGCTTGAAACACTGCCGGGTGGATAATCACAATAACTATATTAGCGTGTGAACTTCTGATTGCTGAAAACATCATAAATCTTTACATTTTATAAGTTCTTGATCCAAATTTAATGCAAAATCTAAACTTGTGACAACAAAAATTATTTTCAATAGACTTGCAGCTGCTTGCTCCCAGTCATGCAACTTCAAACAATGTCATTCCACGTGAAAGTAGACTCCTTTCCAAAAAACTTTCAAAAGTTGTGGGAGAGGGAACAGCCACTATATTGAAGAACAAATACACTGGGGAAATTGTAAACCAGCCAATCTTACAAAAGCACTTAAACTCCAGTCCCATAAACTAGTATTTCTTTGGGCTATTCTTTAGACAAGAAATAAAATGAAGCAACTTAAAAAGATTGTTCCCTCTTTATTGGAAACAAAAAAGAAAGGAACCAAGTCATCTCAGATTTATGATTTGTGCTGAATAAGAATAATAATTTTAACAAATACTTTTTAAGTGATTTAAGTTTTAATAATGTAAACTAATAATACAGATAATTCTAGAATAGTAAAAAAAAAAAAAAAATTACTACAAAATATAATGCTTATTAGATGTTTGGAAATTGTTTCAATGAACTGTCTTAAGAACTTATATAGTTAAACAAAAATTTAGTGATATCAATACCTGTTTGGAGTTTGTAAGATATAGTTTGGCAGCCAAGTTCAAAATCTGTAATTTCACAATCTCTTCTTCAGAGGTAAATGTCTTAGCCATTTTTCTTAGTACATCAGGTGCTATCTTTGGGACTCTCTCACAGTATTCTCCGATAAGCCACAGAATGCTGGCTCTTGCCATTGGAACCTTGAGATACATTTATAACATAAATTCATTTGGTAAATAAATAAATACTGCACAGTAAGCTATGATAAAATTATGGCATATTAAATGCTAAGCAAAAATATAATATTGAACAGCATGTCTTTAATTTAACAACTGCACTGGCAATTAATACTTCAATTCTAAAGGAATAAACAAAAGAAAAAAAAAACCAAACATGCATAAATATTAATACAATTCTTGCCTAATTTCTCCAACAATCAAAAACGTGTTAAAAGCTTACACAGACAATTTGTATAAATTTATTTAGATTTTTTTTTTGGATATACTATGTTAATAACCCTGGGGAGATTGGCTTTTCACATGACATTTCAGTGTCACAGCACTGGGTCAGCCATTATACAGTGCTCCTGGAGCAATTCTCAGTTTAAGAGCCTTTATCAAAGCAGCATCACTTCTGGCAGTAACAGGATTTGAACTGGCATCCTTAAAGATACCAGCCATAGAGCCACCACACTCTATACAAATGCATGGATAATTTGGTTCCTTTGAACCAAACTCTTGTTTTTCCTCAATTAAGTTTCACATTTCTAAAGGAAATTTGCATACCGTGGGCTTTTGGCAATTAATGCATTTTCAAATTACTTTCATTAATCCAACAGTTTTATTTGACACAAATCAACAGTGAGTACTATTTAAGAGTAATAAATGTACCACAAAGCTATTTATACTTACAGTTATATTATCCAAAAGCTTGGCCATATGTTTAATAATATCACCATGCTGTGTGGACTGCGTTTGCAAAAGGTTTTTGATAACTACCACACTTTCTGCCACAACAGTTTCTGTGAGTGAAAAAAAATTACCTTTTAAAATAATTTAAAAATAAGACACAAATAGTCAAAACACTTAGCTTTATATAGTTGCAGTGCCTAAAAAATGCAATTGTGTACTTGTGTAACTAGAAAACATTCAAATACAAATTCAATCAAGTTAAAACCCTTATTTTTACACTGAAAGTTTTAAGAAGGAAGAACACTTAAATAAAATAAAGCAATTTATGAATTGTCACTTAAGTTTCTCGTAGTTTAAGTTCCAGAAAAAGGAATCAGATTCCAAAATCATTAATTCAGTATTTGTTGTCTAATTGCTACAGTGATTTTAAAACAGTTTAAGGTTTTGAAAAATTTATGCAAATTCAGCTTATATTTACTAACCAACCTGAAGGTTAGAATATAGGCTGTCAAGTCTATAACTATGTTTTAGAGGTATGAACTATATTACCTATTAGATTCCACTTCATATAAGAAGAATAGTAATATGTAATGCAAACTACAGGAAACTAGTAACCAAATAACTCAATTTTAGTTTCATCAGTCCACAGCACCTTATTCCA
>JANRMT010062835.1:28836033-28858986 GCA_026402145.1 Polypterus bichir lapradei | reverse complement strand
ATATATTTAACTGACATTTTTTATCGTAACAACCAACGATTTATACAAGAAAATAATGACTATTAACAAGGTTGCCCAAACTTTTGCATCCCACTGTATATTCCAATACACATATTTAATATTTTAACACAGTCTAAAGTCTGTCATTGAGGTAAAATTTATGAAATTAACAAGTGCCAGAAATACTTATACTAGAAAATCTTCAAATTAGAAGTTTGAAAAATAAAGTTAATTTGCACAGCTAGAAGGAGAAACAAACTTTATAGTTTTTTGTTTTTCTTAGTTTAAGAAATCTGGTTTTAGACTACACAATTATTTAATTAACAAAAGAAATACAATATAAAGAGGTTTAAAAATGCATTGATTTTTATATTTGCTGAGCAATATACAACACCATACAGAAAGCCATTAAGGGACAATATGCCAGTTACGCTTGGATTATCCCTGAATTCTTGCAGAAGTACTGGGAAAATAGAACTGGTTAACATTTTGACCAAAATATAAATAAATTAATTAAAATATAAAGTGTACTGTAGTAATCCAATCAAACGGTAACTGTTAACAATATATATGAATATATCTATCTATCTAACAGAATACTTGAAGACAACTTTCAAAGAACCCAGAAACTGGGTAAACAATATTTTCCAGATGACATATCCACAGCTTTTACTAGATGTCATTCACTGTCATAATAAAGATACTTCATTTTGCCACTAATAAAGAAATAATTGTTTCTGAGGTCACACAGAGGAATATTGTTCCCATTTACACTGCTGAACTTGTATGGAAAAAAGGCATCTTAAAATGGGATTAAGTTACAGTTGTGAAAGGCAGGATATGCCATGGAAAGCAACTCACCTTGTTTTACAGTTACTATTTGAGGTCAGACACACCTAATGTGATTTCCAGATGAAGCAGAAGTAGCCTTGCAAATGTATTTTAAAGACTGATCTGACTGCAGAAATGTAAATATGTATTTTAATAAAATCAGAAGAATGGACATTAGGTGCTAGCTTCTACATTGTATATAAAGTAAATTGACAAATTTATCACTTTAACAAACATACATGTTTGGCCTGTAGTGCAATGCATTCTTTTCTTATTTATATGTAACTACTTAACTTACTTTTAAAAGTAATCAAGTCCTTCAGGGAGGCAAAATTTTTAATAACTATACTTTTATTATACTAGAGGGCTCCACCCCCTGCTCGCTTCCCTTGCCAACTCCCGGTGGCAGGCGCCTTGGTGCCTACTACTTCACAGCTGAGCCATTTGAAGAGACGCATACATGGCGCGGAACAAAGATGGTTTGGTCCTTAGTTATTATTGAGGGAAAATCAGTTACTTGAGTATTTCACTACAGCTGTCTATTTTAAATACCAAAATATATTAAAACAAAGTAAAAAGTAGAAGTTAAAAAGTAAAACATAAGAAAAAAGTGATAAAAAATAAATACAAAATTAAATTACATTAACACTTGGTCAAAAACAATATTGTAATGTCCCTTTCCAAGCAGGAGAAAAAGCGCACAGGAATGTGGTTGAAGCAGTCCTAAACAAAGGTTTTATTGCTCTTCTGTCTTAACTGGACAACGCAAACTCAGGAAAAAAATAAATAAAAAACGGTACCTATAAAAAACAAACTAAGAACAACCACATGTCAAACCCCTCTTTATACCCCCTACTTACATCTATAAAAACGAACGGAATTCCCTTAGCAATTTCCAAACCCCCAGAATCAGACTGGCTGCTTTATTTAAGAGGCAAAGATGTGGCTGCTCTGCCCTCCCCTCTCCACAGCACTCTAAGCAACCCCATTTGGAATGGCTTTTTAGGACACACTGCCTGGTGCTAATTCCTTTTCCAAACTGTTACAATATTATGAATTACTTTATCCTCTAACTTATTTTCTATAAACAATGCATTTTCGCATTTCTGTTTACATATTATTTGGGATATTTTTCTTGATTTTTATTATATGCAAGTGTTTTTTGTTCGTTTTCTTTATCAGATCATCCCGTTCTTTTTCTATTGCAATCAAAAATTTGAAATTCTTGAATAGATAATTTGCTTTTCTGCCTTGCCATTATAACTGACTACGTTGAAGAGCAAGTTAGCACTGGGAGTGTCACAGCGTGGTACAAAGACAGGATGTGCGCAGTAGGAGTATTGATTGGGCAAGAAGTGTGGAGGGGAGTGGTCAAAGCTGAATAATGTGGACATGATGGAAAACTTTTTTAATATAATAGAGAGATACAGATGGGTCTTGGGCTAAGACTCTACAGATACAAGCAAACACATGCAACCACAAGTTTAATTTCAATCATTAATTTTCATCTAGCGACAATAGTACTGTACACTACAGACATCACAATTCTCAATCGTTTTGTGCTTATGTGCACACTTGTTGACAAAAGAATATGGCATCACACACAGTTGTGCAGGAAGCTCAATCATAGCTGAACAGCTTGATCAGAAGTTAGCTAATTAGCTGAATAGTACAAATCACTGCTGTTTAAGCATAAGGTGATCAACATACTTTACCCACTTGTGATTCATTTTACTTTAAACTAAACTTGTACTTTCCAATTTAAAGTAAATATTGCTTGAATGTCATTTTATTAATTAACATTAAACCTTTTTATAAAATAATAAATAGAACATTATGCATTTCTACAAATACTTCCATTAATGGACATTTTCAATGCAAGTTTTCTCTTGCATACCAAAATCAAGTAACAAATTTCAGAAGGAACAGAACTCATTCATAATCCAAGGGCCACCTGTGTTCTGTTTACATTACTGTCACAGCCATGTATATATTTTGTTAACTTTTTCTTTGTCAGGAAAATGTGTATAAGAAAGACAGCTTTTTATGTTTTTATTTTTCTTCTTTTGGTACTCCTTTTTTCATGTTACCTTCAAAGAAAATATACAGTGCTTGCTTTCTCCTATTATTAGGCATAAGCAGTATAAGATCTTGCTTATTAATGGTATAAAAGGCTATGCAGCTACAAATATTGCAGTGAGATTACATGTCACCAGGACATATGACTGCTGGAAAAAACATATCAAATTCCTTTGTCTGCCTATTAAATATCATTGTGGAATGTTAAGGATCTAAAACAAACTAGAAATAGAGAATAATTTACCTTAGATTAATAAAAGTAGATGATATAGCTTTACAGAAGACACAAGACAAAATACACTTAAGGGAGAAAGAGAGAATGCATGTGACAGTTAATCTATAACAACTATCGTAACCAAATCAAGAGTTGGAATATTGATACATAATGAGTGCAGTCAAAAATTCACATTTAAATGTGTTTGAAACCTTGTAAGAGATTAGTCATTTAAAGAGACAATAATGTCTTTCAAAACTTTTTCAGTAATTCTATGTTTTTTAGAAAAGCATTAAATATTTGATTCATATTGAGACTTGTTTCAACACTAAAGACAATACTCCTCATTTCAGATCTTGCAGTTATGATGCCACTGCAGCTTCTGAGCATGCTCTTCCTGTCTTAGAGCTCATGATCATACGTCCATTTCATTTAGAGAGCAACTGGGTGTTCATATGGTCAGAAATTATTGCCTTTTTGTTTAAAATCTCCACTCCAGAGGCTTCCACTGTAACCTTTTCAGACACAAAGCCTTTTTAAGGAGCTGAATTTTAGCAAAATTCCTTAATCTACAAAAAAAACTACAAACCAAAAACAACTGGAATTATTGTTAAGTGTAAACTTGCAGAATATGCAAAGTCACATACCCAAGATCTTTACCAACCAAAAAAAGACAACAGTTTTCAGCACAACAGACATTAAGAAATTATTAGTTTACTCAAGGCATTCATACTATGAAAAAAGAGAAAAGGCTAATAAGATAACACATAAAGTGCACAAGAAATAACCCTATCACAGAAATAATGATGTCTATAGGCTCAAAAGTTTTTGAACAACACATTTAGGAATACTATTAGACATTACAATTTTCTGAGAACAACAAAACTGAGGATCATAGTATCTAGTTCCCTAATAACTTAGTCACAACACATGTAAAGGATATCATTACCCACATTAAACGAATGCAATCTCCTAAGAAAAAAAGAGACTATTCTGCCCTTTCTTATATAGTTCCTCTGTGTTACGAGATCAGTCAAACCTGTCATTTATGTGAACCCACCCAAGTACTTTGAGGAGTGCAGCACTTCTTCACCCGACTTTCATATTCTCATCCCCGCTATCAATACACCCATTTCATGCATAATCATCTAAGAATTTCTGCAAATGACATGACCTGATGTTGTATTTGTAATATGAGGTGTACAGAGTAAAGAAAAAATAAGACAGGACTGTTCTTTGTGGTGCTGCTCCAGTGTTCTTCACATCTGTATCAGAGACAGTCCTTGAGCTTCACAAACTACGGTCTGCTGGACAGATAGTCCATTATCCAGGACACCACAGGCTTATCCACCTAAGCTGACCCCTTAACTTGAGCCCTGTATTAATAATTTCCCAAAGTTGTTTTGTATTTTTTTTCTGAGCAAATTCCTTTACTGCATAGTATAAAAAGGGTAGCATTATTACTTCAGTTAAATGACTGTGAAATTAAAATAAAGCTTTTCAGTGTGGGCTTGTATACCCATCTACTACATCTAGGTTCAGTAAGCAGTTGTTAAACTGAAATACCACTTTTGTAACACAACACTGGAAGCTTCTTAAGTTTCATATATTTCTTTAATAAATATCATATTCTTAATGCAGGGTCCCTTTCCTCAAATACGAATATTCTGAGCTAAAAAAATTCATATTGAAGAATATGTAGTAATGATGTAATTGAGACAAGGGGGACTTTTTTTACTGCATTTAAAAAACTGAAATGTACATCACCTCTGTGGCAGCAATTTTATCTTGTAAATAGTATCATTAAAAACTGAAAACACCAGAAAAACAGCTTCAATGTATCTTGCATTTTTGTTATATCTAAAGATTTCATGCTATTACTTACCTGACGCATTTCCTGGGCAGCTTTTGAAAAGAGAGGAAAAATGTTATTGCATTAAAATAAAACTACACAAAAGCATACTTATTCTTTTTATTTTCCCAGTAACTAAACATCCACAAGGTTACAATTGTAAAAACACCCCACAGCAAGTGACTGACTGCAAGGACCAATTGATGACTTTTCTCACCTCTCTCCATGGGCTCAGAAACTGGGTACGTGCATATCTGGTCAGCATGTTAATAATAACTACTTGACCCCACTCCTCAACATCCACCAAAAGGTTGCATAACTTTCTGTAATTTTTATGAATAAGATCTATGCGGTCTGGACAGACTTCTTCAAAAGCCATCACAACACTTCCAGCGACCAACTGTAGTAAAAAATAAAAAACAGAACGTAAGCAAGAATATTACATGAAAAGAACTTAGCTTAAGAGTCAAATAAAAGATTAACCAACAAAGAAGCAGCATTTAAGAGTTCTGTGAAAACAGTAATACCTTTAAACATAAAATAAAATGATAAAGGAGTAAAACTTAGTGAAAAAGAATCGGCACAAGATGCATCACTAATTTGTTATTTACTCAAAAATTGTAATGTTGGGTGCTGCATCTTGTTAGTGTTTCTGAGTAAATTCTACTGTAAAAGGGCAAATGCATGGCTTTGCATACTACAAAAACAATTTTCAGATTACTTAAAAATGCAAAAACATCATGTTAGACTTAATTCTTAGAAAACATTTATTAATAAAATAGTCATTTTAACTAACTTTTAACATCAACATAACAGATAACCAAGACACAAGGTTGAAAGTACTACAAAATATAAATATCTATAAATCACTAATTGACAGATTTTGTACACTGTGCATTTCTCCAATCATGTTTTAACACACTCAAATGATTTCCCCATTGAAAGAAAACATACAAACCGGTCTACATCAGATAAAAGTGATTTTGCTTTTCATTTGTGGGATTTGAAAAAGACATCTTAACTTGGTAAATTAATTATCAGTTTTGCTTTCTGCAACGCTAGCAATAATCCAATAATTCAGCAAGACTCCTACTTTATTTACCTCACCTTTCTCTGTTACAGGAGGAGGGTCTACAACCATTAGACTTGTATCAAGGTAACTGAGGCACACTCGTTTTAAGAAACAGAATAATGTAACTTATTAATAAATATAAGAACTATAGAACTATTCAGGACTGGATGCAGACACACTAGAAAGACAAGCATGTAAAACATATGTTGGCTGTTTACTGGTAGAGTTCGACTTTACCTTGGAACAGATAAACAGTTTATAATACCAAGTCTTTACGGATGATGTCTGATGTTGTGTGTTGCTGCTGCTTTGTTGTTGCTCCGGGTTCAAGTGGAAGATTCTGCATGCACTGGAGTGAACTCTTTCTCTTTGCTTCATGATCCTTGTAAATACTGTGCTGCTGCTTCTGGCTCAAGAGGTCTATAGTGTGGCCTCTACAAAAATGTCAGGTCACTTCTGATTTACACATTAGTCATCAGAAGAAGTCTAAGCAGATCCTGGTACAAGCTGGAGTTCAGTCATTTAAGTTTGGACTGCAAAAGAGGTATTTTTGGCAGCTGGATGCCTGCATCCTTGTTAAATCTGATTTCTTAACAGGCCTTGTGTAACACTGAAGTCTAGGAGAATGGAAAATACCCACTTTGTCCTACACTTGTAATGCTGAGCTCCTATCAGGTACAACCATTACAAAGTACTTTCCTGCACCGAATTTGGAGTTGCCTTTTCTGGCAATATATTTAAAGCAGTTGGGCAAAACTTCATTGCAGGCATTGTGATAGTGAACAGATTGTTGCAACAAGAAACCCACATTGGATTCACATTGTTTTATAATAAATTAGTGCCACTCTGACTGATTGATGAATAAAATAGATTTTGCAAAAAAGGCAAAATCAAGATAACTGTTAAAATGAATAATTTAATTGCATTTTACACATCTTTACTAAACAAATTGATGAAGACAATAAAACTGGACTGAAGAGTGAAGAATGATATGTTTACAGATGTGGATTCTTCAAAAATCCAAGGTTTTTTGTCTGTGTGGGGTCTGCAAGTTTCCAATATGTTTGTAAAAGTTTTCACCCATTTAATAATAATAATAATAATTTATTACAACTACTACTATTACTACTTAGTATCTGGCTGAAGTCTTCCTCCAAGAGAACGTAAAACACATTATAACTAATGTTATTTTTGACTTTTGGAGCACAGACAGAAGTAACTTGCTCTGGGTGACATAGGATGACAGGAATTATGAATGTTATGATTTAAAGTTTATTGTCTTAATTGCTTCAGGATACCGATTTTCTATAATATTGCAAGTAATAAAAAATAATATAAAGAGTACTGATGGCCCAGTATTGAACCCTAAGGTCCCTAGTAGATAGCTTTTGAAAAGAAGATGCTGTGTTATGCCTTAAAAAACAAGATAACTGTTCAGAAAATTAGGAGTTGAACAAGTCAAATACAGAACTCGTAAGTCCAAGTTTAACAAGTAATGCAATAAGCAAATAAGAAGGGAGTAGTTGAACATATTAAATGTTGATGAATGGGTGGCAAAAATAAAGATAGATAAGAAGAAAACACTTTAATCAGAGGCAAAATCATTTGTGACTGAAAGTACAGTAGAACCTCAGGTCACGAACGTCTCGGACCACGTACAAATCAGGTTACGACCAAAAAGTTTGCCAAACTTTTGCATCTGTTCACGACCATACACTCGGGTGACGAACAAGCCAGTTTCCCTTCCAGTTCGTACGCGCTGATGACTTCCGCACATGTTCAGTCTCTCCCTGTGCAGCGAGCAAGAGAGAGAGCGTGAGAGAGAGAGAGTGAGTAAGAGAGAGAGAGCGTGAGAAGGCAGTTAAAGAAGGCAGTAAGGCCGAGAAGGCAGTTAAAGAATGCCCCAGGCTTGTTTTTAAAGAGACTGCTTTGAGCATTGTTTTAATCTCTTTGTATTTAATGAAGACTTTTTTTCTATTGGATTTTAACCACCACTTCACTTCTGTTTTTATGGGATCATTTATTTATTGAAGGATTCTGAAAGCACTACACTTTAATTTGGACTTTGTTTTAGATTGCTGTTTTGTTGATTTTAATAAAAGCACTTGGCACTTTTTGCACCATCCGATTGCTCCATTGTAGTGCCTCACTGTCATGCTCATCGGTAACATTACCGACAGTGACGGGTTTAAGGGTTCCCGGAAGCGAGATGGGAGCATGCAGCGAACCCGGATCTTCACAGACTTTACCTCAAAACTGTAATCTCCTCACCACCCAGTTCCTCCTCACTTCCTTCATGCCAGAACTCGACTCATGCAAGGTTAGTTTTCTTGGTTGTTTATGTTTAGTTTTTATATAAATTACGGATTTTTAAAATGTTCATTTTTTTCCCTGTGCTTAAAACTCATTAAAAAAAGTGTTTACAAAGAGCGGTTCGTAAGGCTATAGCGTGAACTCTTGCAATGTTAGTTTTCTCTGTTCAAGGTTTTCTCAGTGTTATTCAATGTTTTTACATTTAGTTTACCATTACACTGTGCATTCTATGGTATGATTAACTATTTTTGTGCTTAAAAATCTTTAAAAAATATATATCTACATACAGCTTGTACGGTCCTGAACGGATTAAATGTATTTACATATAATCCTATGGGGGAAAATGACTTTGGGTCGGTTCAAGGTTCCACTGTACAGTGATCTTAATATAATAGTCGCCACCTAAACAAGATCAATTATCTAACCTTTTTTTTTTTTTTTTTAATACCATTATGATGGTTTCATATTTACCTGGACATCCATGATCTCTGACGTAAAGAAAGAGGCAAAATGATCAGGTGAAGACAGAAGCATTAGAAGCTTAGCAAAGACGTGAAGCTATACAGAAGTAGTCAATGATGGTGGAAAAACATGATCTCTTTGCTAACAGGACAAATAATAAAGTAGAAGGAAGACAGTACTATATTTCAAAACATGACAACTGACCCTAACCCCCATGGGCTAGAGAATAGCAAAGTAGGATGACAAACTAGAATACCACCAAAAATTATACAGTGGATACTTTGTAAGTATTGCATAAGACATGCTGATACTCAAAACATGTAGCTATATTTTAAAGCATTTAAAATATTTTCAAACACGCTTTTAAAAGCTATAGTTGATTTTTTTTATTATAGCACTAAATCTAATAGAAACATCTCACAGTTAAATGCCACAAAGTTCTGGCTATGCTGTAATTTTGCATTTTGCTCTTTTTCACTTATCACTATAGGTCATAGACTAAGAATGACAAATCTATTTCCATATATATACAATTTGGTGATTATAACACCAAGGTTTTTGCATCAAGCTTTTTAACTGTAAATGATTTTAAACTCATGGTTTATTTTAATATTTTACACCCATTTCTAAGCCTCCAGTGACAAAAAGGCAATTAAAGGAAACATACCATTTCAGAAAATGATCAGATGAACTGAATTTTGTATTTTCAGTTATTCTCACAGTTACACTAAATTTTTTAATATGCAGCCGGCATTAGACTCAGAAGAAAAGCTCTCGGAATATAGTTTACTTATTATAATAGACTAGCTTCGGGCTCTAAGGGGATTTCATGCATTACCCATCAGCATAAAACGTGAACTTGCATTTATTGTCTTCAGTCTTGTTGATGTTCTGGTATCCGCTAGGCACAGCAAGAATAATAATGAACTGCACAACAGGTAATACATTTTTATTGAACAAGAAAATTTGAATGTAGCTTTAAGTGTATGTTCCTTTCTTTTCTATGCTATTATGAATATGCTTAACACAATGAAGACTGATATACTTAGCAAAACTAAGACTGAAGGAAGAAACATTTAAAGAAAAAGCTTTCTATCCTGCTTAAAACAATAAAACATGGCTTTTGCCAGTGTGGTACACAGATCATTCACTACAAATGTAAAGTTAACACATGGAACAGATGTTTATTGGCAATAAAACTAGAAAGTACAACTTTCAAGGGTATGATCTATTCTTAGTCTTGCAATCAAAGCCAAGTTCAATGTTTAAAAACTGTGCACATTTTAGACACAGTTTACAGAGTAGTAGACTGTTCGCAACAAATGTGCCACTTAAATTTTGATCAAGTTTGAATCTACCTACATTTGTGAGTCGGGACTTTCAAGCATGAATCTCATTAAAAATTCAACTTGCAACACATACAGAGAAAAGCATCTAAACAGGTGTATAAGACTGCCTTTGGCAAAGTCACACTGGACCTGTAAGGTCACACGACTCTCTAACAAGTGAGACTAGTAATGTTCATTATATTTAGGGCAATAATTACTTTTTAATTTGTTAATTCCTTTTCATGACAGAGGTTAAATAAATGCACATTTATAACATGAACCTGATTGAACAATATAGCAGTGAAAGCAAAAAAATACATTTTTGTTGTTAAAAAATACTGTAAATACAATGCTTGTATATGGCCTGTTGGCCCTGGTTCTGGTCATTTTACAAAGGTGGCATTTACGGTAAGAACTTTGAGAATCCATGTACTTGTACTACAGTATCAGCTTTTAATTTCTGACCATTTGTTATCGTTTCCTATCTTTTGATTGTTTGACACTTCTTGAAGCTAGTCCCTCTCCAGTCCAAGTTTTATCTCTCCCTACATACATCTTTTAAATTCACATTTATGTTAGCCTAGAATGCTCACCTTTAGCCATTGCAAAACTTCAATTCCATGTTGCCTATGACATGCACTGCTTCAGGCTGCCTGTTGTTATACTAACTAAATAGCTAAGAAGTTAATATTTAGCACTGGCTGTAACCTGGAGGTTTGAAACCCAAATTAATTAACATTGGATGTCAATTTTAGTATTTTTCACATAAATATTTTAATGAAATAAATGTGGTCATTGTAACAGGGAATTACACTAACATGAGACTACTGGCCATAGGTGGTGTACTATATCTTTCACTTTAGCAAATGGCTCTTGGTATGAGAAAACTAAGTAACACTGGCATACATGAAACATGTTTACTTACTGTTAATATTTTAATGATCTTTTTTTAAATAAATCAATTTAACTAAATCTATATAATTAGATTTTTTTCTGCAGCTGATGAAACTAAATAAGTAAATTTTACTATTATGATAACATAAAATGTTATTTTGTACAGTGCAGCTATTTATTTGTAAAAAGTCCTTCTATTTCAGTGACAGGGGCAAAATTTGCCCCGTAAAATACACTTTTCCTACCTCCTAACAAAAACAACCAAAAAAATAAACAAATACAGGTAGCTTTCAAATTGTAACTATAACAATGACAAAAGAATAGACTATATTCACACAGTAGTGTTGACATACTGTACTTCCAGTGAAATCTTGATTAAATCAATCACTTCCCTTGTCCACATTGCAGCTGTGATTTTTGTTTAGTAGCAAGAATGTACAAGAAAATGAATTTTAAGTTTCAGCATTGAGATAGTTCTTCAGCTGAACACTGGTGTGTACCTTTATGCTCTGCTTCCAAAAAGTACAAAAACATACTTTTCAATCCTTTCAAGTAAAGAGAGTCCCCTGCAGAGAACACATATGTGATTTTTCATGAGCCAGGGTCCACTTTCAAGACCGAGGGTTTGGAATAGAAGAAAGCAACTGGACTGAGGAGGACACCGGGCAAGAAGGAGGATGATAAAATCCTCAAGGACAACAACTAAACTTCAGCTTCGAATCCAGTAGTTGACAACCTAGCACTTGATGAAAACATGGCTCATTTGTCCCATTTAAGTTCATAGTAGACACAAGCTTTTAATATGTCTGGATCTTAAAGTTGGAATTGTGGATGTAGCTTGAAACATATAAGTATATAAAAGCACCACGCCAATGCGTCCATCCATGGAGCTGCTGATAATGTACCCAAGGGATGAGGACACAAGACACAAAGCAAGGGGTAGGTTTAACTGTAAAGTGCTTTTATGAAAACAATCCAGTGTTCAAAAACTGTACAGTGCTCCAATCCAAAAAATAAATAAATATTCCTTTTAAAATCAAGTGCTCATGGAGGTTATAAATAATCAATCCAATAAATATTCCTTTAGAAACGAGGTCAAAAACAGTGCAGGGAGCTGTCCATAAAAACATGAGCCCTAGTGAAGAAGCTCGCTAAAGCAGAAAGAGACTGTGCATATTGCCTATCGATGTGCATAAGCTATGAACTGGCAATATTACTCCATACATTACCATTTTCGTTTAGCAGTTAAACTTTTTGTCTATGGGTTAAAATATCTGATTTTAACAAAAAAAGAGACCAAAGATATATGTGTTTGTCTATTTCTTCTCCTAAAAAAAAAATTTGTAAATAAGTCTTCACGGTGCTCCATGAAGCATGCAATAGCTTTTAAATTCTGCAATCTCCACATCCTCATATGTGATTTTACCATTTTATTGTTTAGATTAATTTTGCAAGTTATCCAAAATCCAAGTGTATACACATACTGTATCTATCCTGAATGTGCACCACATGTACAAAATTAATTAAAAAAAAAAAACTGAAAAGATGACCACGATCACCAACATAATGCTGACAGATGTCTTCAAATTCATCAGCTCACAATAGCAAGGAAGACAAATAGAAAACAAAAATCTGTGGTTTGACAGTTTACAATATATAGCAATTGCTTATGTTAACAAATGTCTACAATACCCACTTATAAAGTATACCATTTCTGTAAGAAAACAAATAGCATTCGGGCCATTTTAACTGTCAGCAGTCATCTCAAATGCTTATTAGGCATGACACCTCACTTTCTTTTCACTGTCATGCTAAGTTGGTTTTGTAATCCTCCTTGACTTTCAACACAGAGATATGACGAAGTTCACATAAACATTGACATAAAATTAGTTGGGGAAAGTAAATTTCCAGTCAATTCCAATTAAATAGTTCAAACACGGGCCACAAATCGTGGATGTCTGCATCAGATTTAGTATCACATACCAATGCGACTTAAAAAACAAGTTATAAAAATGTACAAGAATGATAATAAGATCCAAGCAATAAAAAGCAATGTGGAACAAGATTGTGATAAGTGGTCCTTGTTATAGTGGAGGTTTTTTTAAATAAATAATCGTGCCCCGAGAGCTTGTAAACTCAAAACAACTACAGGTGTGCGCATGACAACGCTGCTCCAGGGTTGATTGCGGTGCTTGGCTGATTGCGCACTCGCATGCAAATGGGACTGGGTCAGTCAGGTGTCTCATTCACTCCTCCGACTGGGAGGAGGGTCACATCTGCACATGATCAAGCCTTATAAAGGCACATCCATGGCAGAGGGAGAGGGTAAAAAAGAAAAATATCACAACAGAGAAAAAGAAAAGAAACAGAAATAGAAAAGAATGGAGGTTACAAGAAAGGACAGAGATGGCAGGATCGGGAGATGCCAGCATGCGAGAGAAAGGAGGCAAGCAGCCAGTAGGAGAGCTGGCACTCGAGGGGTTTGAAGAGGGTCCCTCCACCTGAGCATTTCCTGGGGTAGCTGGAGTGACCCAATGCTCATGAGGAGCTCTCGCATAAGGCCAAGGAGTGGCAGCGGGAGACAAAGGAGTGAAAACATGTTGTGCATTGCTAGTAGCACAGGGTGACAGCAGTGACCCGAGCCTGTAATGAAAGGGTTGGTTGTGCCTGTTTGTTGGGTGTCTCATCTGCTGCAAGATCCTGTGTGGGTAATACAAAGGAGACGTGGGATTTAGAAGGATACATCAGGGCTCATGAGTGTTTTATGGAACAGATTCCTGCCTGCGACTTGAAACTGATTTCATCAGATTATTTATTGATTTATTTTTAATTTCCATGTGCACTGAATTTTATTAAGATTATTTATTGGTTTGATGCACTCCACTGTTAGCAATTTGATATTTTGATTGGATTTTTAACAAAAGCTATTGACACTTTTGCACCTACCCATTGTTGTAAGTGTGCATCCTCAACTGCCCAGATCATTACAGTTCATGCCTATCAATAGCTGCAGGTTGAAGAGACTCCCTGGATGCGGCAAGGGAGTCTGGGTCTGACCTCGACCATCACAAAGATATATAAAAACAAACAAAAGAATGAACTGCTACTACTATACAATTATACTTGCAGCTAGATCAAGACAAAAATCAGTAACATAAATTCTTTGTCAGGACAAAATTGTCCAGTGTTATCAAATCTGGCAACAGGAGGGACAGTCAGCATAGAGCCAGAAGCAGAAAGGAGATTTCCTGATGAGACACATGTTCTGGTGATTAAATGGCATCTCCAAACTGAGTGTATTCATGTGTCTTGTGATGGTCAGAAATCAGATGGATATAAGAGTATTGTGAAAAAGGCGCTATATAGCACCCGACCCGGCACAGACTACACAGAGGCACGTGTAAAAGTCACACAGGCTTTTTATTTTTCTTCACCCGTGGGCGCACGTCTTCCCCGTGACCCACAGGCAATACACAGTCCCAAAAGCACTTTACCAACACAAAGCAACTCTCCACCTGGTATCACCACTCCTCTCAGGCAACCTTGTCCTCCTCCACCCGACTCTGGCCCCTCAGTGGTGGAGGCTGGCCCATTTTATAGCCCACCCGGAAGTGATCCAGATGCTTGACTACCTGGTCCCAATTGCACCTCCAGGTGGGGCTGATGACTTGTCCAGCCGGGTTCTCGAGTCTCTGCAGCACCCCCTAGCGGCCACCCCAGCTCCCACCCAGGTTGTGGAGGATTTCATGTCCCATGGAGCCATGCGGGAGACTGAGGAACGAACATCGGCCAGGGAGGCTGCCACCCAGTGTCCCGGCGAAGGTATTGAGCTGCCCATGGTGGCTCCCCCGGAACATATGCAGCAGAGGCGTCCTGGCCGGGCATGGGACCCGGCTGTCCATCACAGTATATTATAGAAGAGGTAACTTGCATCTCTGCATTACGTGTTCTATCATATGTAAACTGAGGCCTGAACTCTGTTAACTGGTCACAATTTATTTGTAATGACATGATATGCACATAATGCATTTTGTTTCATTTTTTTCCCACCACAAAAATAGAAGACAGGTTAATTTTTGTGCAGACTGAGCACCGAAGAAACAGGGAATTTGTGTTTCTGCCCAAACGTTGACTGGACATTTAACATTTATAGAATAACTAGCAGGAGTACCCAGCATTGCCCGGGAATCTATAACCAGTGAATTTTCCAAATGAAAGAAACAGAACATAGAAATAGAACAAACAGTTTTCTGATTGATATTTTATTGCAAGTTCCTCCACTCTGGATTCTGTCTGCTGTGGTGTTTCAGACGCCCTAGAAACAGACTTTGTTGTGCCATCTGAAGTGGACCTCCAATTCTACGTTTTTTTTGGTTGCATGGGTGTATTAGCGAAAAGCAGGACAATTATAATGTGTTACACGGTATTACGTACGGAATAAGCACCACAGTGAGATGAATTTATCTTTATTTACAATACGTCGGAAAGCAAACAAATAGCACCAGTCAGTCAGAAAGAGCAACACTGAAATTGTACTGTGAGTCAGACCGGTGCTGCGTTTGGGGAAAATGGTGGGGGAAGGATGCTGTCTTTTTAAGGCGAGTCTCTGTTCAAACGTGCTTGCATATAATGGACATTGGTGAAAGAAATACAGCACTAACAGTGCGTGTGGGAATGTGACGTGCCGAAACGTGGGTGTGTCAGCCGGTCACGCTTACTAGTTTGTTCATGTTTTACATCCATATGGCAGTTCCCCTTTACCCGATCAAAGCAGTTGACACTTCCACCATCTCTTGGCAATTTAAAGAAAGGTGGGTAAAGAGCGATGCACAGAGACCAAAGCTGCCGCTAGATGGCACCGCGGTGAACGTCTGTTGCAACATGCGGCCATCTTGTCAATGATAAGTACGGGGACATGTGCCGAACGTTGTGTCAGTGAAAAGGTGCCCTGCGGGTCACCACAAACGTTTTTCCCAACCAAACACACTCCCTGACCTTCTCCTGGTCACAAAGGAGCCCCATCCCCAGTTTGGTGTCGATCACACACACACACACATACATACACACACATACGTACATACATACACACATACACACAGCTTTATATATTAGATGTAGTAAAGTGAGATGTCACAAATAGTAACTGAAAGTATTTTCATAGCATTTAAACACAGCAGATTCCATCAACTCCTTTTTCCCCTCAAACAAAAAACCTGAAAACAGTGTATTTAGTGCTAATTTACCACCACCTTCTCCTGGCAATTATCTAGTTGACCTAGCAGAGTAAAGGACTGGCACCAATACTTAACAAAAACTAATCTTAAGGACTCGCTTTCAAAATGGGTGTGGTTCATAAATTACATATGTCTTCTCTGCAGGGGGCTCTATTTACTTACATTTACTGCAGATTCTTTTGTATTTGCAGTCAATTAGTGCAAATGGACTGATATACTTGACAGACATCTTTTTAGTGCTTGAGATATTTGCCTGCTTTTTGGTGTGCTGCTAAGTTATAATAAATATGTCCCAAGATTTTACAGGTAAGGAGCACAGACGTTTTGAGTTAAATTATTTATACTCAATAATTATGGTTCTCTAGAGTAGTAAAGAGTTACATGTTGCTAAGCACATGCACTTATGAATTTCACTGCAGGTGATGGGTGACATTCCTACAACCTCTACTGCAAGCGATATTTGGTTAAGTAGTGTACTTGTCATGCTAAGTTGGTTTTGTTATCACAGGCAGTGTGGTGCAGAGTTTAAGGCTTTGGACCTCAAACACTGAGGATGTGGGTTGAAATCCCTCTACTGACACTGTGTGGCCCACAGAAAAAAGGTAACCACTTGTATCTCAAATGTTGTAAATCACTTTGGATAAAGGCATCAGCCAAATAAGTAAATTTATATGTAACCTACCTTGATCTTAACACAGACATATGGTGAAGCTTTTAAGGCAACAGACTCAGTAACAAACTGTGCACATTATCACAAACAGCCCATCCTCACAATGAAGGATGGTAGTGAAAGCAACATGCTATGGGGACATTTCTCTGCAGTCATCCCAGGAAGTCTGGTGACAGTAGAAGGAAAAATGCATGCAGTAAAATTCAGTGAAATCCTGGACAAAAACCTGATGCAGTCTGCAAGACATTTACACCTTGAGAGATTTTTTTTCCAGCAAGAGAACGACCCCCATCTTATATAAAAACTACATAGGATTGGCTTAAAAGCAACATTAATGTCCTGAAGTGGTTGAATGAGAGCCTAGATCTCAATCTAATTAAGAATTTATAACTGCACTTCAAAAAGGCTGTTCACTCACGATCTCCAAGCACTCTGATAGAACTTGAGCAGTTTTGCAAAGAATCGTGCAGAAAATGTGCTGTATCGAGATGTGCAATCTGGTAGAGAGAGACCAGTGCACACAGCCAAAGGTGATACTAAATAATGACTCAAAGGGGGTGAATATTTATTTGTTCATTTATTTAGCATTTTATATTTGTCCATCTTAAAAATGTTGGGAAATTAAGGCTCTTTCTAAATAAACAGGATTCTGAGAAATTAATTCATGCATTTATTTCTAGTAGGATTGACTTCTGCAATGTGGTGTTCACTGGATGCTCAAACTGTTCTTTATACAGCTTCCAGTTAATCCAAAATGCTGCTGCAAGAATTATTACAACAACAAGAAAATACAAACCGATAACTCCAGTTTTTAAATCCTTACACTGGCTCCCAGTTAAGTTTAGGACAGATTTCAAAATCCTCCTTTAAACATTAAATGGCCAAGGTCCGGCTTACTTATCTGAGCACAAACCAGAGCGCACATTAAGATCTCAAGATGCCGGTGGGCTAATGATTCCAAGGATTAATAAAATAACAGTGTGAGGTCAAGCTTTTAGTTACAGGGCCCGTAAACTGTGGAATGGTCTGCATGCTACTATATGAGATGCCTCTTCAGCCTCAGCTTTCAAATCCTAGCTGAAGACTCACTATTTCAGTTTAGCATATCCTGACTAGAGCTGCCGATTAACTGTACATACTGCATCTCTGTTGTTAGTCATTAGCACTTGTGGTCGGGCGGTGGAAGGACCAACTGGAAACAGTCGGAATGTTGGGACACCAACCGGGTCGTCCCTTTTAATCGTCATGAGATGAACAGACAAAATATAAACAAAAAGCCACTAAAAATAGCGCTTCAGCGCTATTCCGAACAGGGATCTCTTTCAGAACAAAGTCCTTTCAAGAGTCACGTGCTCCGCCATGAGGCTTGTTCCGGTATCCCGGCAAAAGACATCTTTCTCTTTGCCGACGCTTCCTTTATAGCGGTATTTGTGGAAGGGGCAGAGTTAAGTGCTCTTGCCGGGTGGCTTCTCGGAGCTGTGAGGGAAGAACAGGACAAGTTCAGCAGTAGCCCCCACCCCCCCTCATCTCAGCAGGCTATTGTGTATCTTTCCCCGGCCCTTAGAAGAGTCCTCCGACATCCATGCATGACACACTAAAACTTGAGTAATATGACAGTTATAATTTGTTACTAACCCTCACCTATTGTTTCTCTTCTCAGTACTCAAATGTGGCCACTTGGTGCCACTGCCCACCTACCAAATTGTTTTGCCTGCCTAAGATAAAGTCATCTCTGATGGAGGATCACTTGAATCATCGGGTAGAGGGGTCCTTTCATCGGATTGGCTGGCCCAGCACTGTCTCAACTGTGGAATGGCCAACGGGGGAGGCAGCTTGATGCCCGAGGTCTTCAGGACTCTAAACAAGTTCAAATCCTATCATGATATCATCTACTGGTAAATTCTGCTCTGAACTTATAATATTTTTATTTTACTATTATGTTGTATTGAGGATTACTTGTGTTCTGCTCTGTATTGTATTGTATTGTATTTACCCCTTTCTTTTTGACACCCATTGCATGCCCAACCTACCTGGAAAGGGGTCCCTCTTTGAACTGCCTTTCCGAAGGTTTTTCCATTTTTTCCCCTCAAATGTTTTTTTTTTTGGGTGGGGTTCCTTGTCTTCTTAGACAGTCATGGCTGGGCGCTGTCAAGAGGCAGGGCCTGGGCCTGTTAAAGCCCATTGCGGCACTTGTGTGATTTTGTGCTATACAAAAAAAAAATTGTATTGTATTGTATTGTAATGAATTTAGACACACTTTACAGAAATGTGCTTCACTCAAGACATTGCAGTGTATTATTCTGTTGGTCAAAACCAGAAAAAAAAATAAATCCATTGTGATTCAATATTGTATAATAATAAAATGTGAAAACTTCCAAGAGGGTGAATATTATTTTACAGGCACTGTGCCAACTAGGATTCAACAATACTAGTAAATATGGTAAAATCATTGTTTACTTCTATTTAATAGTAATGTTACAAAAAAAGGGCTACATTTTTTCAAACGTTTATTCATCCATTCATTTCCTGAGTCTACTTTTTTCATACCAAGACTAAGAAGAACTAGAATACATTCCTGCAGCAGCAGACACAAGCTCAAACCAGCCCTAAAAGAGATACCAGTTCATCAAATTTTGTGTTCACAATCAAAATCCATATTTAGAAATAACAGTTGACATACAAAGCTTTTGGATGGCAGAGTACATAGAGAACACTTTACAAGGATATTAGCTGTACCAAGTTCCCTAAAACCATCAAACAGAAGCATTGAACACCACCCCAATTGTGCAAACTTTTCTTTATAGTCCCAAATCAATTTTAATGGCTCTCCTTCAACTCCATATTACTTTTAATTGTAACAATTGTAACAATTTCATTAAAAATGTATAGCACTTTTGGAACCCACTTAAAAATTAAACATAGTATTTCTTAAAATACATAAGCATAAGCATAGTACCTTTAAAATTATAATTCAGTGTTTGTGACTAACGCGGAACAATTTTCTATGGCATTCTGACTGAATTGAAATATAGTAAAAAAAATATTTTAATTACAAAGCATGCATTCGCACACTCACCTACGTTTTGCTTATGCAACTTGCATGTAAATTGAAACCATGTGTTCAGTGCAGGCTGTGGAACATTAAAACCATCCCCTTATTATATTTTAATTTCAGCGTATGCATTCAAACTCCGCATGCCCACCTACGTTTTGCAACTACATGTGATTCACATGTAAAGGGAAACTATGTGTTCAGTGCAATGACTCATAAAAGACAAAAAACTTGATGTTCGCTCTTTTCAAGACTCTTGGACAAATGAAAATGGATTTGTACAACAAAAGGATCATGCTGTGTGTGCGTTATACGTATATATTTTTAAAGCCCATTATACCTGGACCAATTTTGATGCTATACATAACAAAATTGGTAGAATTATGTACACATGCGGAATAACATTTTAACATAGGTTCAGCACAACACCACTGAAAGATTGCTGACCACTGATCTAAGACTTTGATAAACTAGGAGATGCCTTGTTGAATTTTACCTAATTGTTATATTACTTCAGAATATTAAAGGTGTTATCTTGGTACACGGATGGAGAAATTATACAAAGATGTTGTGTTTTGATTGGACAAGGACTCACTCTTTGTCACACATTCTTTAATGTTGATCAATACATAATGTTTGTTTTGTATGGTGACCAGTATTGGCACAAAATTATATTTGAATGGAGAAAAACAGAATAAAAGAAAAAATGTTAAGCCCAAAGGAAGATTAGTTTTCCTAAATTTTATCACCATAATTTTTTCTGTCTTGCAAAGGTGTATATAAACAAAGCCATATCCTGATATGCAAGTATGTTGCATGTCACATTAAAGATACCAGCTCACTGATCATACGTCATAATTAATTTAAAACAAAATATGGTCTGATGAAAAAAATAAACATGCTTCCACAAATTAATGTTTTTCATTAATTTAATGCACAAGCCAATATTACAAAACAGTTCATCATAATCACTATAACAGAAACAGTAAATTCTGACTACTTAAAAATGCTGATGTTCAAATTATTTAAATCTGACTAGCAGTTCCCAACAGATAACTCAGTCTCTCCATCATCAGTGTAATATCTATGCTGACATAAACCTCTGGCAGTAAATAAAACACTTTTTCAGACATGCCCCAAGGTTAATTCTGTGCTGATAAAGGCCGTTTAATATAAACATAAATCAGAACAAAGTACAATCATTTGAAGCTTCATAAACTTTATAGAAATATATATGCACATAATACATATATACACACACATATATACATTATTATAAATTTTATATATATATTTTATTATATATATTATATATATAAAATATATAATATATATAATATATATATTATATATATATTATATATACACACACACTTATACTGTATATTGTTTGGTGGGGGCATTAGGCACTTAATGCTTTTGTAATTGTATTTTAATCTGTTCCATTCAAATACCATTTTTAAAAAGCTACATGTCACTGATAATATCTTTAAAACACAAATGAAAAACTATAATCCTGAATTATGTTTGGTTCATTGTGGTTAAAGAACAAACACAAGGGAACCCAGGATGCCTATTTTTTCTAGTCTATTTTAAATATTAAAGAAATATGCAGAGGCTATTTATCACACTGCATGTTACTTTGGCTTTGCTGTGCAGATGCTGTGAACTTCAACCATTAGCCACTTTCCAAGGTAAACTACATGCACCATCAACAAAACTGACACCCAATCTATGGAGTTCATATTTTCTCTAGATTATCTATGTTAGTTGACAAGCTGGTAATGGAAAAATCACACTAAGCAAATGGTTCCCCTAATAACAATAAATTTCCTATAAAATTATGTTGGGTACAAAACGTTTCCTTGCATCTATTTTGTCATGAATTCTAATTAGTGCTGCGAAAACATGAGACTGCTGGGTCATCATAAGAAGACTGCTGAGGTTTGATTGATAATATAGTGTGACTTGGCCTATGTTGCTAACATTCCCTTCTTTTAAATTAATGACCATCCCACCTGCCCTAATCATACAGCCCAAATGATATTCCCGTTCTTATTTCAATTTTCTAGAAGCATGGAAAATAGGAAAGATCACTCATTTATCTTGTAATAGCTGGATAATAGATCTATCACAATGAAACATTTGCAGAAACCTAACATTGCTCCCCCCCCCCCCCATCACCCACCACCTTAATCTCTACAACCCCAAACCACTGAACTAAAATCTGTAACCTTCAAAAATACTGACATTCCAATACATTGACAAAACAAGAGTTGTTTGCATAATGAGAGCAAAAAAAGAGACAGCTTTTTAGAATAAGTAGACTTAGCTGTTGATAAAAATAGAAAGGGCCTATGCTAAACTCTTTAGCATCAAGGAATGTCTCAAAAATTAAATGTAATTGGTTTAAACAGCTTTTGAATTACTGCATGAAGTAACAAAAGTGATGAGGCAGTTTAAATATCCACACAGAAGAGTGAAGGGTTTCAAATTTCTTTATGTACTGAATAACAATTACTCGTTTTTAATTTCCAGCTTGCTTAATGGGCCCAAAATAGTAACACTAAATAAAAACGCTGACTAATTTAAGAGATACATTTTTTAGTATACACCCAAAACATAAATTTACCATGATGATACTGTACATTATTAACTTGTAGAATCAATTTACAGATTGCTTGTGCCTTCTATAATATTTCATACACTTTGCATGTTGAAAATGTACGTGGATTTCACTGAGGTGCAGCAGGGGGCTGCTTATCAAATCACCGAGTTAGCATTGTAGAAAAACAGGCAGTGAGTTATAGATCCAAACCATAAATTATTTCTTTATTCAAACAATTCCACCCTCTTTCCTCACTTTTACCTGTTGTATTATTTTATGAGGTGTGTATTTAGTTTTCTAAGTAAGGTGTTAATTTTCAAGTACTCAATCACACCAACAATGTG
>JANRMT010062835.1:28790939-28816033 GCA_026402145.1 Polypterus bichir lapradei | reverse complement strand
AAAAAAAAAAAAAAAAAAAAAAAAAAAAATCAGAAATGGTCCTGTAGTACTCTTTATTTCATTTCACTAGACAGAAATTATAGCATAGTAATATATAATATCATGGCAAAATATGATACATCTTTCATGCAACTTGTCCAGGGACAGCTACCTAAGTAATAATAAGGTATAAGCACATGACACACAGTATATGCATATCAGATACTAACTAGTAATTGGTACTTTCCTGTCAGAAAGATTCTGACAAATATCTAACTAAATAAAAGTATAAGATTTTAGTTCAAGACAAATCCATTTACCTGTACAGTTTCTGGATTGCATGAGCTGCAGTTTTCCTAACATATGGCGACAAATCACTAGCTGCTTCTTTAATCGCCAGCATCATGATTGGAACAATAATAGGAACTCTGATACTGGATAAAACTCGCAGAGCACTTGCACGGATGAGTTGGTTGGGATCCTATAAAAACACAAGACAAATCAAATAAGGTAAGCTAATACATTACATAGTTTATCTTTAAAATGTTGCTTTTTATCATTTTTAAATCATGGTAGTTAATGGTTTTTATATAGTTAAATCAAGGAGGTACAAAAAGTTTGCTAAAGAAAAAGTTGATATATGAAAGGAGGGGAATAAATCAAAAATAGTTGTGAATAGACTGTCTCGCCATACTTATTTCAATATCTAAGCTTTACTTTGAGTACAGCATTGCACAAAAAAATATATAAATTCTAAGTAAATGCAAAAATATATTGGACTGCTTTATTATTCCGCAAAATGAATATGTGTTTGAATTCATGCCTTTTGTGTTATGAAATTTCTTTATATATCATTTTTTCAAATACAGTAAAACTTTGTGTTGTAGATTTTCAACCTCTTGCACCAATGGGTCATTACAGATACAGCACCTTGGACATACAAACATAAGTGCTGTGCCAGCTGTATGTAACAAATCTACAAATACCTTTTTTTCCCTAAGACTGATGTTAAACTAAATTGAAGTATGATTGAGAACTGGCAGGGGCTGAAATAGGTTTTTGATGTCATAGTGGGGGCTGAAAGAGAAGTTTTTAAAATGACTATCTCCACTGGGGATGTCTGCTAGCAGTTTTCAGGTTCTGAAGACTAAAGATTGAAAAGGAATCTTAATACGTCATTTTTTACTTGTACATCAGCACTTTACTTTGACTTTAAAATTTTCTTTTAAAATACAAATATTTCAACAGTTTAATTTACACAGATGAAAATACATAAATATAAATGTTTACCTAAGAATCACCCATAGCTTCAATGTAAGACATGAAAATTGATTGGCATAATAGATTTCCAGAGCCCTAGTTTTGAATCCCAGACCAAGTATGTTCTTCCATGTCCATGTGGATATTTCTCCCACATCCCAAAAAACTTCACGTTAGGTCAACTGCCCATTCTAAATTGCTATCATATTAGTAAGTGCAGGTGTGTGTATTAGTGTGCCCTGTGGCACCCAATCCAGAGCAATTACTGCCTTCTACCCATGAACATGAAATGGGATAAGCAAAACAGAAAGAACAAAAAAAAAAAACAGAAATCACTAAAAATTAAAATGAAAAATGTTTATAAAATAAAACTGTTTCTATTAACATTAATCTAAACAAAAAAAAAAAAACTGAAAATATGGAACAAAACAAATGATGATGCAATTTCTTTTTAAGTATATAAAATTAAAGACTAGCATAACATAGCTGCTCAAAATTAATTTAGATGAATTAAACAAAACCAACATCAACAAACATATTTCTGTAGCTCACAGAGATTGTTTAAGCACAGTTATATTGATAAACAACTTCTACTTTAATTAAAAAATAAATAAATAAACTCTACCTACTTCACAAAAAATATTTTCTCTTCAGCTCAAATAAAGTAAAATTCTTAACCAGAAAGGTAAGTTTATAGTACTTTTTCCATTAAAGGATAAGTCAAGTATTTTTCAAGTCAAAGTTATTTCTTAAAATTCAAAGTATATATTATATTAATCTGCCACAAGAGGTGTTCCAAAATGAAGTGCTTATTTTAAATTTTAAAAATACCTTATCTATTCCTGCAGTTTGCAATGGGGCTAAAGGGAACCAGGGTCCAAAATTGAATAAAAAAAGACTTAAAACGAATCAAATACGTCCACTTTCAAGCAGCAAAGGTTTCAACTTAAGAAAACAAGCCTTCTGTGTATATAAGGAACCCTGGGATAATAAGACTGGAAAAGATGTTATTACACATTCTTAGAGCTATCTTACTTGAGGTAAGAATATATTTACTTTTCACTTGTCTGCTCATAGTTGCCACTGTAGGTGAGGTTTAGACATAGATAAGGAAGTTGATAAGTACTATGGTTGTCAATCAAACATCATCTTTCGAATATAATTCAAACTTATTTCAAAAAGGTTGTACTTGAAGACAAAAGCTGACACTTGATAGTGAAAGACTAGTTTTGTTTTACCCTCACTAATCTTGGTATTGAGATACTCCAGACACGCTATGCAAAGCTTCAGTATTTTACTAATCTGACTTTGCACTTCACTATCACCATTGACATTTTTTGCAATTTTGAATGGTTGTTACCTTCATTAGAAAAAATTTCTATCCTGCGACCATGCACTTTTATCTACAAGTATACTTGGAGCAGTTTTACTAAATGCACTCTGTCATCCTCATTGACTCAGCTGGGAGTGGCAGCCTTTCCAGCAGTTCAGTGTATGACTATCTTTCTACCTTTTTCTCTATTTTTCTCTATTTCGCTGATCACTCCTATCACTTTCTTTTATGTGAACTCATTCCCTGGACACTTTTTACTACATGGACATGGATTTTTACACGTCAAGACTCGTCTATTCAAGTAGTCAACGTCAAGCGCTGAGAACAAATGCCCGCACTGGTGTGGTTCCCTATTTACCTGACGAGGTAAGAAGGCGGTATTGTGGCAGCAGAGCCGGAGCTAAGCTAAAAGCGAAGCAGCTTGCAAGAAAGTGCCGTTTCAAACCTTCAGTGCCTTTTGTGATCCTGGGAAATGTGAAGTCACTACCAAATAAGATCGACGAACTGGCCGCGCTGGTGAAAAATGTCAGGACCTACAGAGAATGCACTTTGTTGTGTTTTTGTGAAACGTGGCTAACAACTAACATCCCAGATGCTAATGTGGAGCTACCCGGGTTTAGCACTGTTAGAGCGGACAGAGACGCAAATACGAGAGGAAAGTGGAAAGGAGGAGGACTCGCTCTCTATGTAAATACAAGGTGGTGTAACTCTGGACATGTAAACGTCAAAATCTCCACTTGCTGCAGGGACATTGAACTGTTGGCCTTAAGTCTGCGTCCCTATTACTTGCCCAGAGAGTTTGGACACGTCATTGTTGTTATTGTTTACATCCCTCCTCGGGTGGAGGTGAAGATAGCAGGTGACATAATCCATTCCACTGTTGCCAAGTTACAAACACAGCACCCTGAGGCGCTTGTGCTAATCGCTGGGGACTTTAACCATGTGACGCTGGACAAAACATTACCTGTCTTCTCCCAGTATGTGGATTGTAACACCTGGGGAAATAGGACTATTGACCTTCTGTATGCAAACGTTAAAGACGCATATAGCATCACCCCACTGCCTGAGCTTGGGAAAGCAGATCATAACCTGGTTCTGCTTCAGCCTCACTACAAACAAAGAGTGAGGCAGAGCAGGCTCTGAGGGACTGCTTTGGAACTACGGACTGGGATATCCTGCAGGGGTCACATAGTGAGAACATTGAGGAAGTTGTTGACTGCACTACTGACTATATCAACTTCAGTATGGACATTGTAGTTCCAGTAAGAACAGTACGCTGCTATGCTAACAACAATCCACGGATTACAAGTGACATCAAGGGCCTTTTGAACCAGAAGAAAAGGGCTTTTAAAGGCGGTGATCAGCATTAGCTCAAGTGTGTGCAGAAGGAACTCCGAGTCCAGCTCAGGGCGGCGAAGGAGCAGTACAGGAGAAAGCTGGAGCAGAAGTTGTAGAATAACAGCATGAAGGAAGTGTGGGATGGGATGAAAATTATCACTGGCTGCAGCTCGAAGCAGGGTGTCACCACAGAGAGAGACGTGGAGAGAGCAAACCAAATGAACAACTTCTTTAACAGCTTTGACCACCCTAACCCACTCTCACCATGGAGTACTGCACCCTCCACCAATCCTTCTGCTGATACCAGCATAGGAGAGACATCCCCACCCACAATTACAGCAGCCCAAGTGAGCAAAGAGCTGAGGAGACTTCGTGCCAGCAAAGCAGTGAGTCCAGATGGAGTATCGCCACGATCGCTGAAGGCCTGTGCACTGGAACTGGGGAGTCCTCTACAGCGTATCTTCAACCTGAGCCTGGAACAGGGCAGAGTCCCGAGGCTTTGGAAAACATCTTGCATCATCCCAGTTCCAAAGGTATCACTTCCTAGTAAGCTGAATCACTTCCAGCCTGATGTTACATTTGATGAAGATCATGGAGCGGCTGCTGCTTCATCACCTGAGGCCACAGGTCTGCCACACCCTCGAAACTCTCCAGTTCGCATACCAGGAGAAGGTGGGAGCGGAGGATGCCATCATCTATATGCTACACCGATCCCTCTCCCACTTGGACAGAGGCACTGGTGTTGTAAGAATTATGTTTCTGGACTTCTCTAGCGCCTTCAACACCATCCAACCTCTGCTCCTTAGGGACAAGTTGACAGAGATGGGAGTAGATTCATTTCTGGTGGCATGGATCGTGGACTCTCTTACAGACAGACCTCAGTATGTGCGTCTCGGGAACTGCAGGTCTGACATTGTGGTCAACAACACAGGAGCGCCACAGGGGACTGTGCTTTCTCCGGTCCTGTTCAGCCTATATACACTTACAATACAACTCGGAGTCCTGCCACTTGCAAAAGTTCACTGACAACACTGCTATCGTGGGCTGTGTCAGGAGTGGGCAGGAGGAGAAGTATAGGAACCTAATCAAGGACTTTGTTAAATGGTGCGACTCAAACCACTTACACCTGAACACCAGAAAAACCAAGGAGCTGATGGTGGATTTTAGGAGGCCCAGGCCCCTCATGGACCCCGTGATCATCAGAGGTGACTGTGTGCAGAGGGTACAGACCTATAAGTACCTGGGAGTGCAGCTGGATGATAAATTGGACTGGACTGCCAATACTGATGCTCTGTACAAGAGAGGACAGAGCCGACTATACTTCCTTATAAAAGAGTGGCATCCTTCAACATCTGCAATTAGATGCTGCAGATGTTCTTTTAGAGAGTTGTGGTGAGCAAACTCTTCTACGCAGTGGTGTGCTGGGGAGGCAGCATAAAGAATAAGGACGTCTCATGCCTGGACAAACTGGTGAGGAAGGCAGGCTCTATTGTAGGCACGGAGCTGGACAGTTTGACATCCGTAGCAGAGCGACAGGCGCTGAGCAGGCTCCTGTCAATCATGGAGAATCCAATGCATCCAATGAACACTATCATCTCCAGACAGAGGAGCAGCTTCTGCGACATACTGCTGTCACTGTCCTGCTCCACTGACAGACTGAGGAGATCGTTCCTCCCCCAAACTATGTGACTCTTCAATTCCACCCTTAGTGTTAAACATTAACATTATACAAAGTTATTGTCTGTTTTACCTGCATTTTTATCACTCTTTAATTTTATCAGTATGCTGCTGCTGGAGTATGTGAAATTCCCCTTGGGATTAATAAAGTATCTATCTAAAAGTATTGCTTTTAATCTAATTCTGTCCCATTCACTCGTAAACCTTATATCCCTGACCACTGTTTAATGTTAAAACCTTCTCATAAATGCAAATGGAAAATAACTCATAATTGTGATTTTCTGCTTATTAGAACAGCTTAAAATCCCCACTTTAAAGAGCCTATTTTTAGCCTTAGCCAATACACTGTGTCCAATAACTACTCTCCACCTTGTATGGCTGTTGGTTTGACACATAATGCCTAAAAAACGAGGTATAATGAAAAATATCCAGGCAACCTTGTATTAAAATATTGCTGTACCTGTAAAGAAGAAAAAAGTTGAGGGTTGTGTAGACCTCGATACTGTGACGATCCCACCTTTCCAGTTGAGTTCCCAGGTGCCTACTGGCTTTTTATTTTGAATTACACAATATAAATGGTACCCGTCTCTGACCACTGAACACTTTTAAAATAATAAAACAAGTTTGTCTTTGAGCTGCCTGCTCTGTTACATTGCTTGCTATTCTCATCATGTTGCAGTCTTACCAACTAACCTGTATTCCTCCTGATTCTTTCCAGGATAGTAAGCCATAAAATCAGCCATGAAAAGGTATTTAAATCCTTACAATGCTGACAACAAGTTTCTTTATACAGTAATCCCTCGCTATATCACGCTTCGACTTTCGCGGCTTCACTCTATCGCGGATTTTATATGAAAGCATATCTAAAATAATAATGCGGATTTTTCGCTGCTTTGCAGGTTCTGCGGACAATGGGTCTTTTTACTTCTAGTACATGCTTCCTCAGTTGGTTTGCCCAGTTGATTTCATACAAGGGACGTTATTGGCAGATGGCTGAGAAGCTACCCAATCAGAGCACGCAGTTAAGTTCCTGTGCGCTAATTGGCTCAGCGATAGAGCGCCAAATTCGATTCCGCTGCGTTAACCAGGAAGTCTTGTCTTGCTCATTCAGCATCAACGTGTTTCGCTGTGTAAAGAGTTAACTTTTGTGTTCGTTTGTGTTCATTTTTGTGCCAAGTCAAGCCCTTCATTATGGCTCCAAAACGATCTTCTCCTGGTACTGCTTCAGGGGCCATGCCCAAGCGCCAACGGAAGATGTTAACAATTGCTGAAAAGGTAAAAGTTTTGGATATGTTGAAGGAAGGGAAAAGCTACACTACTGTAGGACGCCATCACGGCATCAATGAGTCCACGATTCTTTTTATTTAAAAAGGAGGAAAAGAATATAAGATCTACGGCCACAGTGTCCTTTTAACCAGGGCGCAAAACGAGTTGTAAGTGGACGTAATAAGGCAGTATTCTGGATGGAATCTGCTTTAGGGATTTGGATTGAAGACTGCCGGAAGAAGAACAACGGCGGTGCTACACAGTCACCTGAAGAGGCTTCTTTAGAAGGGCTGTAATACTCTCCTTTGATGTGCAGTAATATTAAACTCATCGTTATCGGACAAGTCGTCGTGTCATTGTTGGTGAATAACCATAATTAATTTTCTACTTACAGTACTTAGTACATGTACGTATATTTAGTGTCAGTGTACACACATTTACTGTATACAATTTTTCTTGTATTGTACGTATTTATTGCTGGTGGCCTGTCTATCATAATGTCTGTAACATATGGGATATCGGAGGCACTCAATATCTTTAAAATAATATTTAGGTTTTACTGTATATAAACAGTGTGTTTACATACATAATTTCAATGAATCTTATCTAATATCTAAGAGAATACAAAGGGTTTATGCTGGGAATATTTATAAACAGTGTGGGAGAGTTTATAAGGGCTTAAAATATATAAAAATAACCATACAAACATATGGTTTCTACTTCGCAGATTTTCACCTATCGTGGGGGGTTCTGGAACGCCACCCCCGCGATCGAGGAGGGATTACTGTATTCTTATTAATATTAGTACTTTTGTTTTAAATTCATGGTACACATGCAAAGCTTGAAGCATTTATAACAATGTTGTGTGGGTCCCGTTTGTAGGTCTTAACTGTTGTCCTACTCTTCAAACATATTGTGATGCGTTTTGTTGCTACAAGGACAGCAGAGGGGAATGCGAGGCAGGGTTGTTGTGGAACCCAAGGAAAGCATTTTTTGTGAGGTCACCGAGTACATCTGAAGGAAGAGTAGAATAACAGGCATGAGAAATAGTGCTTTTGTGTCAAAAAGGCTAAGCAGTCAGTACTAGCTGGAGTTCTAGACAATGGTGCAGATGCTTCCATTTTATAAGGTGCAGTACTAGGATTGTACCATGTTAGCCATTATGAATACAGTGAAAAGTCAAGCAAAATGACACCTTTTATTGGCTAACTAAAAAGATTACAATATGCAAGCTTTCGAGGCAACTCGGGCCGCTTCTTCAGGCAAGATGTAATTACATGTGGCAAATTATTTTATATCATGACGGTGAAGTAAACACTTTAACTTGAAAATTTCCAAACTTACACTTTAAAAAAAAAAAAAAAAAATGTTATCTATTACCGTTTAAGAAATTATTAAAATTGTTTTTAAAAATTTTAAAAGGTATTTATTCTCAGAATATATAACCAAAAAAAACTTAAACACTGGAAAACTTATACCAACGCATGGCAAATAGCAATATCCTGGTGTAAGCAGCAGCACACTTCACTCACGTGAAGCTAGCAGACCTTCTAGTCAGCATTTTGTTTTATTAGTCCTATTAGAGTATCTGTGTGCTTGCTGGAGAAAAGAAAGACTGTATTAGTTGAAGTGTGTAGTTCAGTTGTAGAAATTTATGTTTATACAGGGACTTTCAAGTTGACATTCAGGAGGTTACTAGAACAAAATCAAATGGCAAGTGCTAATGCAAAAACTCACAATTCAGTAACAGCAAAAAAAGTAGCATACTACTAATTTTGTGAGTAATGCATCAGAATCAAGAAACCCTTCAGTTCTCACCCATCCCAGAGGTTACTGACAACATCATATAAAAAAAAAGTCCTCATAAGTCGACACGGTGCAGTTATCACAACAGACAGACATGTCATAAAGGTCATGTCAGTGTGAACTTCATGATTTGAACATGAAGCCCTTTCATGTCACTGTTGTGTAGGAATTAAAAGTTGCATGACAACAAGAACTTGAGAGCTGAATGATGCCATACGCCAGGAGGTAAACATCTCATCCTCTACACTAAAGTATATCTTCATCAACATGTTATGGCACAGAGAACTCTGCACCACTTCCTAAGGACATATGTTCATCATAACTTTTAAAATGATAATACCAAAAAACCTTTATGTGCATCTGCAGGATGTTATTCTTTAATTAACAGTAAAAGTCTTAAAATACATTGACACTAAAATTGGACTACTTTTTGTATGCCAGCCTGTACATTAGATTTAAACAAAATGTTATATAATAAAATACTGTACAGTAAGCAAAAAGAGTAGTTTGTAACAATTAAACAAACAAAAATACTTATATAACTCTTTGAAGTGATCTAAAGAAGAATACAAAATAAAATGAGATCCAAACAGATTAGTTGTGTCAAAAAGAAAAAACAAATCCTACAAGTACACGCTGAACATATCTTGCAGTCTTTCTTTTGGAATGTTTTATTTGAAGACTTAGTATTGAGGCAAAATTGATAATATGCATCCTTTCCAATGTATTTATTCAGTGGCTGCATTTCCACAAATAGTTCTAATCCTTTCTGGTTATATGTATCAAAAAACAATTTTAAACATTTCTGAAATAAAACATAGCTGTAAGAATTAAACCATCTTAATAATAGAACATAAAATAGAGAATTTAGGCAAACATATTCAAAACTGAATGGTTTCAATCAGAAATCAACAAATAGTATCTTTCTGTAAGAGGAAAGCCAAGCAAAATGACACCTTTTATTGGCTAACTAAAAAGATTACAATATGCAAGCTTTCGAGGCAACTCAGGCCCCTTCTTCAGGCAAGATTGTAAGAGGAAGAAAGGAATGGATGGTGCTTGATGTGTGACTGAATCACAAGGCATGAGGTGTGATGGTATGTGGGTGCTTTTCAAGGCATACTTAATGGGCATAGCTACCAATGCATTTTGTAGCAACAAGCCATCCCCTCTGATTTGCTCTCAGCTGGGGTGTCATTCGGTGTTTAGTAAGACAATGACCTAAAATGTACTTCCAGGCTTTAGACAAGCTATTTAACAAAGAAGAATGATGGAGTGTCATAATAAACGAGCTTGCCTCTACAGTCACTCAAACTAACCCTAGTAGAAATGAATTGTGAGGAGTTGAAACGGAGAGTGAAAAAGCAAGCATTTCAAGTGGGTGTTGAAGCCAAGGGTGGCTACTGTGAAGAATCTAAATGTATCAGATTTGTTAAACACTTTTTAGTCAGTACAGAATCCTGCATGTGTTATTTCATAGTTCGGATTTCTTCACATTATTCTACAATGTAGGAAGCAGCAAAGCTAAAGAACAACTTTTTTCCTTTTCACAAACGTTTTAACAACTGAGGAAGCAATTAAGAAATTTACATTTATTATTAGGGAATTCCTCATTAATTATAAAAATGTTGAAACTTAAGGAGATATTTTAAAACCCAATGAAAAAAGTTTAGCATTATTGTTTCTCATAGCCACAAACACAGTGACTCACACAAACCATTTTCATCCATTGCTCATTGACCTACCTGCCAGTAACAGGTCTCACAAAATAGTCTGCCACTACTGCTGACAAGCACTCTTCCTTATAATCAGTGCTCTTTGTATTAAAAAACTATCAATTAATTTATTAAAATTTGAAGTGTTTTATTTAATAATTTATTGTAATTGATCATACAGTAAAAAGATTGTGCTGCAAATATAACAATGCAAGCCAGAACTACATTAAGCAAGTTTAATAACATTAGCATTATTAATTTACTAAGTTTACATTATTTGCACTTATTTGTTCAGGAAAACATATTAGATGCTCCAAGCTAGTGAAGATCAAATTAAACACTCTCTGGAATTTTTGACATACTCACTTTTTACAAAGTTTACTGTTGCTTTCTAAGAAAGAGCAACTTCTTAAGACGAAAACAACATGCAGTACACCTGTAAACTAAGGGTGAATACTTAATATCAGTTCTGCAAAGGAGTAGAAAGCACAGCAAATGGTTGCACATGAACATTATCAATGGACCTGACAATGTTTTGCCTGAAAGTGGGTCTTTAAAGAACATCACGTTTCATATGATTTACACTTGAAATGAATACAGTCTTCTCATCTTCCTCACATGTGTACAGCGCTTTTATCGTATAGATTCTGGGGGTGTGGTTGTTGCTGTTCATGGCAGCAAGGACATGGCAAGAATAGATGCAACTGGAGTGCAGGTGTCACAAAATAGGTTACACTTTTATAATGACAGATAAGCAAATCCCCGGGAACGGAACAATAGATGGCGAGGGTTTACAGTACATGTACTATATTTCCATTATGATTATTGTTGAATATGCTCCAGGTGCCAGCTCTGTGTATACATTAGTACGTCAGAAAGTATTCAAAGCCCCTTTACTTACTGCACAGTTTATGTTGTAGATTTAATTTTAAATAGATAAATTTGTTACTTTTGCCCTTCAATCTACACTCAATAACCCATTATTACAAAGTGAAAACTTATTTTCAGAAAGGTTTGCAAATTTATGGAAAAAACAAAAACTGAAATCTCTCATTCATATACAGTAAGTATTCAGATCCTTAATTCTGTACTTTGTAGAAGCCCCTTTGGCTGCTATTACAGCCTCAAGTCTACTTTGGTAAGTCTCTACAAGCTTTGCACACCAATATTTGGGCAGTTCATCCCATTCTTTGTGGGAGATTGTGCCAATCACAATTAGATTAGAGGGGAAACATCTGTTAACTGCCATCTTCAGGTCTCTACAGACGTTTCAATGGGTTTAAGTCTAGGCTTTGCTTAGACCACTGAATGACAGTAAGAAATTTTTCCTAGGCAAAGTTGCAAGCACTATGGGGTAGATTTTCTTCAAGGATCTCATTTTATTTGGCAGCGTTCATCCTTCCCCTAATTCTGACCTGTCTCCTCCTTATCTCTGCCAATGAGAAGTACCACTACAGTATAGCATGATGCTGCTATCACCGTGCTTCACCATTGGGATCCTCGTCATATACAGTATATAGCTTGTACTTTTTAGTTCTACCCAAAGAGTTCAGAATGCGTCTTATCAAACCAGAGAATCTTTTTCCTCATGGCTTTTGTCTAGCCACTGTACCATAAACATCTGATTAATGGAGTGCTACTAAGATGTTACTACTTCCAAAAGGTTCTCACATCTCAGTACAGCTCCGTAACAGCGACAAAAAGTCCTTCTTGCCCCATTACTCAATTTGGGAGAGCAGTAAATTCTGGCCAGAGTCCCGGGCCCTCATGTATAAACGGTGCATACGCACAAAAATGTTGCATACGCCCATTTCCATGCTCACATTGCAATGTATAAAAACTAAACTTGGTGTAAAGCCATGCACATTTTCACACTAGCTCAATCCTTTTTGTACACAAGTTCTCCGCTCGGTTTTGCAAACTGGCAGCACCCAATGTCAAAGCAGTGCTACTGTTCCTCTGTGGTTTCCCTTTAGTTTTTAGACTCGCATCCCTGACGCAGCCTTTTTAATTGCACTGCAATTAACCACATATCTTTTATTAGTTTAAGGTATCTCATTATAATCAACCCGTAACCATATAATGTTGCACCGAATGACCAAACTATTCTAAATACCATCACTGCTTTAGAGTTGTTAAATACTCAGTGGTGCACTGGGAATAACACACTGTATCTGAGTGTGGAATCACAGCTGCACAGCAGCTGATCAGATTCGGTATACAGCATCTTGCACATGCTGTTTCAGCCATGCGTACAGTCTATATGAGCTGTTCCCATACGTCAAACGCTTCAGTGCCTTTCCTGTAGGGACCTCGTGGTTCAGAAACAGTTTCATCCCAAGTGCTCTAAACGCACTCAATCAGTCCATCAATTGTTCCTGGCAGAACTGTTTGTACTTATAAATACAATCACCTCACTGTCAACTTGCAATACAGTTTTTATACTGCACAACCTAAATCACTTTATAAAGCGCGTATTTACATATGATGACGACTGGCTTCTAAGTCGATTTAGATTTCCAAGCACTATGTTCTTGGAGCTCTTGATATCATTTTTAAGATGAAATGCAGTGACGCATGTTTATTACATTATACAGATAAGTTTTAAACTTCATTAAAATAATGTAAATTGTTAATAATTAAACATGTGAAGACACGGTGGCGCAGCGCTAGCAACGAGCTGGCGCCCCGTTCAAGGATTGTTCCTGCCTTGTGCTGTATGCTTTCTGGGATTGGCGTGACCCTGGATGGATAGATGGATGGAATAATTAAACATGTATTATGAAGATATTTCAATGTTTCATAAACGTTTTGAAGAATCGGTGTTCTAAGCCTACAGATGGCTTGGCATCTATTACAGAGCTGATTGTGTGGCAGTTACTTGGAGAAAGGAAAGGAAGGACAGGAATAGGAGGTTAGTATGTTTGAGAGAGAAAATAAAGCTGCAGTAAATTATTTCATCGAAGGTCGCTCACAGTGCAGCAAGCATCTTGCGGGAGGCAGGAACAATCTCTAGACAAGGTGCCAGCTCATCACTAATACTGCACCACCGTGTCCCGATGTTTAATACATGCTTTAATTCCTATCATTATGAAAATATCAAGTATACATCTTAATATTTAAATTGTTCAGAGAGCTGTAATATCATGAATGTAATGTATTTTGTGTCTTGTCGGCAGAAGAGAAAGCCCATTTAAGAAACAAATAGTGATTCATACACTTAGAGCACATAAAAGTACACATAGAAAGAAGCATTTAACATGCTACTTTATTTACGATGGGATCTGAGAAACTAGTAAATTAAATGATTTTAAGATGAAGTTGATGACGTTCTATTTTGATGACAAAATAAAGTACATGATTAAAGTGGAAATTTTGAGATTAAAGTTGACATTTGGACATTTTTTCAACTGTGTCTCTATTTTGTTTTTCTTTTTTCTGAACCCTAATACGCTTCCATATGACACTCAAGACTGTGGGATACAACTCTCCTTTTCACGGCGACTTTGATATCTGACCACTTCTTATTTATTTCGGAGACTTTGGGACTTTCTGAACTTGAAAGTTTCTCCACCACTCTGTTACTCGATCAACTTCCTTTTGTTGTTTATATCACTGCTTAAACCAACAAATAGTATGTTTCTCATTGCCTCCACTTGGTATTCGCTGAAATTCTTCTATTTCCCCCATGCTTTTGCCATTGTCTTTGCACAGAACGCTGAGCTTAAGGGCTACTTATATTGATTTGCATATTCAAAGAGGCGTAATTCTGGGAGGAGTTGGGGAGTGGCGGCAGACGCGTGCATGTGCATTACTTTTCACGCTGACCGGGATTTATGTAGCAAAAGGACATGGCAGTTGGCGTACACACACATTTATGCTCCTGGATTTTTTTGTGTGTACGCAAAGATTTATGCATCTGGATTGTTTTGTGCGTAAGCACATTGCCACTTTTGTCCATATGCCATGTTTTAGTGTGAATTCTACGCAAGGCGTTATGCATGAGGCCCCTGGTCTTTACACATTTTTTTCCACTTCACAATTATTGAGGCTACTGTGTTCCTGGGAACACCCAAACCTTCATAAATGGCTTTAAATCCTTGCCCTGATCTGTGCCTCACCACAATAAATCTTAGAGATCTACATAAGATTCCTTGGACTTCATGGCTTGGTTTTTATCCAGACATACAGTGTGAATTGTGAAACCTTGTATACAAAGGTGTGTGAATATCTTAACTATATCCAATAAATTCAATATACCACTTTTGAAGTAAAATGAAGTTTTAGACACATCTCATTGAGAATTAAGGTAAAGAGGATGCACATGACTACCTTCCTGAAAACATGCTTTCACTTTGTCATAATGGGTTACTAAGTGTATGGGCAAAAGTTACAAATGTATTATTTAAAACTAAATCTATAACACAATAATGTGTGTAGAAAATAAAGAGGTCTAAATCCACTGTATATAAATAAAGGCCATGTTCCTTCTTGCTGCCTGTACAATTTAGTCAAAGAAGTTTTGATGGTGTACACCTTTCCAGATGTGCTTTTAAAATTACTTTGATTGAAAGAAATACTGACCTTCAATGCACGCTGAAATGTACTGATTGAAAGAAGGGCAAGATCCTGCTGCTCTTCAGCATATCGAACCAAGTACACATAGACAAGTTTCTTGAGCTGAAATTAGACAAAGAAAAATTTGTTATAAAAAATTTGATTACTGCAGCAGTTAAAATATAATTGTGTAATCTGGATATTACAAGTGTATGATCACTTTGAAATCACACAAACAAAATTATGAAACGAGGCATGATTAAAGTTAAAAATTCCATTAAACCCATAGCTATTCAAAGTAGAGAAAATGAAAATAAACATTAAAATAAACTTAAACAATACAAATTACTTCAAAAAAGGGTAGTTAAGAACCTTACCAAATTGTTCTTTTAGCTTTCAAATTTTTCTATTACCAAGAATAGAAATTTTAAATTAAAAATGTAAGCATATGCATACAAAGTGCAAGAATACCAAATGAAAAACATAATTATGAACTAGCAATATGTAGCAATAATGCCAGATATTAAGGGGTTGGATGGGATGTTGGGGTGCTCAGACTGAGCAAGGACACCTAAATTAACTATTTATGAGCTTGATGGCCTGGTATCTGCTTCGTTTGGTGTAGTTTAGTCTATAAACCATAGCAAATAGGTTACTTTAGGTCATGGCCTAGATATAAGGGAATTGATGGTGGTTTTCCCTACCTGCTTTATTATTCTGGAATAGTACAGGTATGCCAGTAATCTTTTTAGAAGACCTAACTATTCATTGTAGCCTGTTCTTGTCATTTTTAGTTGCTGATCCAAACCACACTGTAATGGATGACGCAAGAACAAACACAACGATTGCTGTATAAAACTGAACCAGCAGCTCTTGAGGTAGATTGAACTCCCTCAGCTGTTGCAGAAAGTACATTCATTGCTGTGTCTTTTACACGATGGAATCAATCTTGGTCTTCCATTTCAAGTCCTGGGTGATTATAAATTCCAGAAACATGAAGGTTTCCACCACTGACACATTTTTACCTTCTTTCTCCATATATAACAACAATAAAGTCCACTATCTTCTCCACAGTTCTGAGCACGTTCAGCTCCAGATTGTTCTGACCACACCAAAAGGTCAATTGCTCGATCTCACTTCTGTCTGAACACTTGTCACCATTTCTTAAGAGTCTGATGATGGTTGTGCCATCCACATATTTTATGAATTTAACATGGGGTCCTTAGAGGTGCAATCGTTTGTACAGTGGGAGGAAAAAAAAACTTGGGGAGAACAAAGATCCCCATGGAGGGGAACCAGTACTGATTGTGTGGAACTAGAGGGAGATTTCCCCAGTTTCACCTGAAATTGGTAATCCACTGACAGGTGAAGGCAGGAACAAAAAGCTGGATAAGAATAAAGTGGAAGAGTTCAGGGAGGACTATGTCAAGCACTGAGCTAAAATCAACACTCAAAATCCTTGCCCAAGTCCCTGAGTTGTCAAGGTGTTGCAGGATGTAGCTTGGAACTCTAATTGATTGAATCATCTACTGACCTGTTTGCTCAGTAGGCAAACTGAAGGAGGTCAAACAGAGGCACTGTGATGACCTCCAAGTGAGCTAACACCAGCTTCTCAAAGGGTTTCATGACCACAGATGTCAAAAAAAGAACAAAAAAAAACAGGTCTATAGTCATACAATCCTGTTATGTGGGAAATGTTTGGGACTGGTATGATTGTGGCTTATCTGAAGCATAAGAGAACTTCACACACCATTAATGATTTATTGATAATCCTTATCAAGACAGGGGCCAGTTAATCAGCACAGATTTTCAACCAGGAGGGTGTGACAGCATCTGAGTCTACTGCTTTGTCTCCTGAAAGATATTTAGTGCAGTTTGAATGAAAGTAGTTGTGGGGGAGGCAGTTATATTTGATTGTATACTGGGAGACATGAAATACATAATTTAAGTTATTTCATTTGCATACTTCAGAATCTCACTGTTCTAGAATTATCGAGTGTGAATATAAACTTAAATATTATAAGAAAAAAAATGTTCCAAGGCTGAGAATTTGACCATCTACAATTAAACAAGCATAGGGAGTAAACTTGTGTAGGCTTGTGAAGAGAAAGCGAGGAGCTTTTGGAATAAAGAAAGCAGGATAATTCTGTCCATTGTATTAAAGCTGCATGCTGCCTCAGTCTTCTGCAGCTCTCGCCCCGTTATGCATGCCTGCAAAATTTATGCCTCCAGCTCAGCCTTACACCTCTCACTTGGGGACAGTAGCAACATCAAATCTGCTACATTATACACCACTACATGGACCTATTCAAGCCATGACTTTATCAGAGGCACACTAGCAGGCACAAGCACAGGCTACTGGATTTTAGGCAAGAGAGAATCAGAGCGAAATTCTTTGTAGGAAGTATTCTGTCCACTAGTGATGGTCATTTTGATTCATTCGGGTAATGATTCCTTTACGAATCGAATGAACGACAATCTTGCAATTGGTTCTTAGTTAATGATTAAGTCTGAACTCGAAAGAGTAAAATAATAGTACATGTGCAGTACAGTCAATGAGCATAAAAAAAGTGTGTGCTAAAATAAATATGAAAGCAAATAACTGTTAGAAATTAGAAATATATTTTATAAGGTTCAGTTCTGTGGCTAACTTTTTGAATGTACAAAGAGAAATAAAAGTATTAGTTTTAATACTGTTTATATTTTCATTTTAAACAATTCCAATAATAAAAATAATACAGTAACATATTTGTATAGTGCCTATCCCATGCTCAAATAATTTTGCACTAATGAATTGTATTAATGGTTTTGTTCTGTACATTCTAGCATAAATGTGTTACTGTATTGAACTTGAATGACGAATGCGAGAATTATCAGACAATTGTCATTACCTGATACTGATATAATCTGAACTAAAAAAAAATCATATGTGAAGTTCAGACTCACAATTCAGGTGGGTCTCAAGCATGCACTTTAAACATCTACCTACGTCCGCATAAAAAAAAAAAAAGATGCTAATAACATTTTGAAGGACACACACATGCTTTAGCAGTCCTGTGGAGCTCCACTGAATCTATGCATTCACGCTTGTGAATCGATTTGCATGATTCACTGAAAACAGTCATTCAAAAACAATGAATTATTCGCAAGTCCCCCAACACTACCATCCACAAGCCCCTTCTACATGCTCTGTATAGGTTACTATTATGGCCAACTTCTCCAATAGTACATTAACTGCGGAGAATCAAACACCTCTTAGGTCTGGACTACATAAATAACACTATATTTACTTATAAATCTCATATATGCCACTATTTGTTTCTTGAAAATCTGTTTTGCTTCCCAAAACCACAGATTCTTCTTAGATTTAAGATTCTCTTAAATTTTTACTTCAAAGAAATGGTACAATGTACATGAGTAACTAAAGTATTTTCATTTCTTCAGTGTTACAGAACAAGTAGGTTATAATTTCCTTTGTGGGATTCTGGGAATCTCTTCATTATATTTCACTCAAGTAGAGTAGTTAAAAAGAAGTCTACCTTCCAAAAAAACAAGAAATAAACTGCGGAACTAATCTAATACAACATATTTAATATACACAAACTGTGGGACTGTTGCAAGTCTAACAAACTGAAAGAATGTAGTCTAATAAAAATAAGGTAAAAATGCATGAATAGAAAGAAAAAAAAAGTTATAAACCAACAGTTTTAACTATTACACATCTTCCTTTAAATGAACAAATTTTCTCATACACTGCACCAGGGAAGTCTTAACAACATTATAGGCCACCAGCCAAAGCAGTGTACTGGGGCCTACCAACACAACCACTCAATAAGTCACAACATACATAGATTAGCATGGGGCCCCAGGGCAACTTCCCAGCATGCCCATGCGTTGAGACGGCCCTGCAATGTACCAAGGTGCATTTGCTTTATTATTACATCATTTGCTAGGTCATAAAATGTATTAACAGCTGTCAATTTTAACAATTACTAATTCCGCTGTGGCAACCCCTAACAGGAGCAGCAGAAAGAAGTTTTAACAATTACTACTGACATATGAACTTTCCTTTGACAACAAAAATTAATTTACAAAAATCTGTTAAGTGAGGAATGTGAGCATAAAATCCCTACAAGAAATACATTTTAGACATAGAAGAAGCAAACCTGAAATACATTAAAGCAAACTTTACAGTTTAAAAAAAATACAAATTTGAAAGTTACCACTAGAGTACAGCCATCGGCAGTATGTCTTTCTGTGGAGAGGGTGTCAGCCTTGTCAAGAGGTTTAATTACCTTGACAGCGACATTCATGTCTCTGGCAACTATTCCTAATGAAGTCAGTTGATGGATAGGGAGAGCACTGGGAGGTCATGAGGTCGCTGGAAAAAGGGTATGTGACACTCCCAATATTTTTGAAAAAGGACAAAGGTCCAAATCTTTAGAGTCCTGGTGCTTCTCATTTTGCTATATGGTCGCAAGACATGGATGGTATCCAGTGTCCCAAGACAAAAAATGGACTCCTTTGGAGAATCCTTGGGTACAGGTTGTTTGACTCGGTGTCAAATGAACGGTTGCTCACAGAGTCCCAAATGTGGCACATTACCTGCACTGTGAAGGAGCATAAGTTATGACACTACGCCCATGTAGCGCCATTCCCCGAGAATGATCCGGCTCACAAGATCCTCATTGTTGAGGACCCGAGCAGCAGGACCAGGCCAATGGGACACCCCACGTAACACCTGGCTGTAGCGGATACAATACAATTTATTTTTGTATAGCCCAAAAATCACATAAAAAAATGCCACAATGGGCTTTAAGGGGCCCTGCCTTTTGACAGACCTCAGCCTTGACTCTCTAAGACGACAAGGAAAAACTCCCAAAAAAAAAAAAAAAAAAACCCTTGCAGGGGAAAAAATGGAAGAAACTTTGGAAAAGGCAATTCAAAGAGAGATCCCTTTCCAGGCAGGCTGGGTGTGCAGTGTGTGCCAAAAAAGGGGCCAAATATAATACAATACACAGAACAGAAGACAAGTAATCCTCAATACAATATAATAGTGCAACTGAAATATTACAAGTACAGAGCAAAATGCAACAGTAGATGATATTACATAATTCAATTTGGATTTGCTCAGAAACCAACGCCCATTTCCGAAGGGTGGGACTGGACTGTGCATCTGCCTGGGGGATTGCCAACCAGGATCCTGAGCTCCCGAACCTTATCTGACCTGGTATGATGTCTGCTTCCAGAACTTGCTGGCATTAATTTAAATCCATTCTTGCCCTATACCAATGACATGTTACCTGTGCTAATGGCTAGCCAAAGCCTGATCTATTGACCCCCATGCTTAATAGTTGTGTTCTTTTCCTGTAATTCGGCACCCTTTTTTTTCCCCAAGCATACCTTTGCATATTGTGACTTAATCAGCCTATAGGACTTCTTTCAGACAATGCATCAGGGTTGTTTAGATGTTCATTTCCAAACTTTAGATGCTGAAATTTGTGGCTAGGATGCAGGAAATGTTTTCTTTTGTTGTCTCTAAAATGCAGGTCATATTTGTTTAGCTGTTACTGAACAGTAGAACAGTGCACCACCTCTCCTAAATCTTCCTGAAGGTCTTTTGCAGTCAAACACGGGGTTTTATTTGCCTTTCAAGAAATCCAACAAGCAGTTCTTTCAGAACGTTTTCTTAGTCTTCCAGTCCTAAACCTAACCTCCACTGTTCCTGTTAACTGCCATTTCTTAATAACATTATGAACTGATTAAACAGCTACCTGAAAACACTTTGCTATCTTCTTGGAGCGTTCGCCTGCTTTATGAGCATTAATTCTTTTATTTTTCAGACTGCTAGGCTACTGCTTGGAGGAGCCCATTGCTGCTGATTGTTGAGACAAGCTGTGAGGAGTCAAGAAAATTTACACAACTTTGCAATTTGCATCACCTGGGGTTTCCCCAACGATGACTGTGAACAAGCCATAGCCCTAATAAGCAAATGAAGTTCTAAGACCTTGGGAAAAGTTATCTGAGACTTCAGATATCTTGAGATGCCCAAACTTTTGCATGGTATTACTTTCTATTTTTGGCTGTACAATTGTACAAAACAAAAACAATACACTAATCTTGCATAAAATGGTCAAAAGAAATGTGTCACCTTTAATTTTATGCCTTTTGGTGATCAGTTCATCTTCTGCTCACTTAACTATTCACAACAACAGAAATTTTAAGCAAGGGTGCCCAAACTTTTACATCCCACTGTATATATCTATTAAATATATTCATTAGAAATACATCTAGATATCTGAATACCTACCTATAATCTCATTCAAAATAACATCCAGTGAGTCAATAGTATTCTATACATTTCTCTTTTCCTGTATATACTAACATGATAACTGTGTTATCCATTCCAAATGAAAAACTAAACACTCTTATTTACATATTTAAATTTCCCCTCAAGGTTCAATAAAGTAATATCTGTCAATAATATAGGCTATATTTGAATAATACAATTCTAGCCATATATTCTGCACAGATAATAACTTGCAGTAACCAGTCCTAAAACAGATGGTAAATTAGGTTAGGCTCTTCCTCAGAGACTGCAAGAACCTTCCACAGTTTCTACACACCATGCCAAAAACACTTTAATGTACTTTGACTTCACAGGTTTGTTAAATGACAGCACCCTCTAGTGTTAACTCTGTATGCATTGTTTTAAAGAATCTGTAAGTGATAACATTATAAGTGTTACTTACTTCTTTATGGTTTGTCCTCTTAAAAGTCCAACCTTAATATCTGGGGCAGGAGTGATACTTATTACTGTTATTGTCCTCCTCATTGTCTGCTGATGACTTTTTTATTTAATGAGAAACCAGCTGATTATTTTTTTCTCATTATTGTTAAACTAGAATAAGCATTTGATCATAAAAATGTGACATTTTAATATTCATTTTGCATATTAAACTTTTTCCTTCTAAGCCCAAGTGCCATACCTAAACTAACTACAGTTGGTGATGGTTTCTATATGTATTATATACTGGCATTTCATCTTGATACTTTTTCTCCCTCATCATTATTGAAGAGATAAGCTCCACCACCCCTATTGTGTGAGGTATAGTGAGCAGTTAAGAAAATGGATGGATACAAATACAGATTGAGCTGACATTAAGAAATGCACGAGTAGAAAGTAGAAAGAAACGATGTGGAAACATGGTTAAAACAGGACAACATGCAAAATGTATTTCAAAGGGAATAAAGCCACTAAGTCATAATACTGAATGAAAGAAAATAAGAAGAAATATCATAATGTATGTAAAACACACTTGTTTAAGACGAGCATAAAATATTGTGTAGTATATTTTTATAATTAGCCTTTTCCTTGTCTTAAATAGCTTATTTACAGCAGACCTTCGCTATGCAGATACATTTCTAGATTAAATAATATATAAATATACTTAAGTAAAGGATTTTTCTATAATCATTGTTTTTATTCAATTTCTTTATTGCATTAACTGAGGTTTAAACATCTTCTGTATATGAGCAACATTTCATATATTTTTTCAAGGCACCAGAAGATGCTTTTGTAATATGTTATTTTAAATTATGCAATCTGCAATTTTTTGCTAAGAATTCTGCAGCAGATGGTAGTTCATCTGTGAGGTCACAGAATACTTCAAAGTAAACATGTATCTAATAGTAAACATTTCATTTTCTAAAATACCATTGCCTTCCATGATTCAAAATTAAATAAGAGAGTTACAAGATGAACTTCTGTACCTCTGGGCAGCAGCTTTTTTTACCCAAAGGACAGAATGGACTCTCAGAACTGTAGCAAATGTTCAACACTGTCATAACCTTGCAATCTAACCAAATAAATGGCTTGATGTGTTCTATAATACATTCTCTTTGAAAAAATCATCTTGCGGTTGCTGTTTCAAAACCATTTTTGTACTAGTTTAGGAACACAGCATCCCAATATTAAATCACAGAAGGCAGCAAAACAGTCGATTTGTTCCTGTGCTGGTTTTGATTAAATCTGATCAATGCCAGCCACAAGAGGCCTGTGAATTGTCTGACTGCAGGTGTGCAGTGAAATCCTCTTTTTCACCAAGTCTCTCTGTGACCAGCAACAGGAACGTCTGGAACAACGTGACTGTAGCTTTCTGGCATCAGTTACTTCTATTCTGTGTTACGATGCTCCCTGCAGAGAAGCTAATTACAAAAGAACCATACCAGACTTCAAGACACACAGGAAGATCTCCCAGTGCCAGCTGTTTAATTAATTAATCGATACTCACGAATGAGATTTCATGACTTATTGTCTAAACCTTTAATTATTTTCATTCCATACTGCTGAACCATTACCGGGTCATAGAAGACACCAGTCACCATTCTATGACACACAACATATCCTGTGACCTAATTTAAAATGAAACTAAATTATCATCACAATTTCATAACATTTAAGAAAGTAACTATTGCCTTGCAATGAATGACCTTATTCACAAAAATGTTAGTCAATGCCAGCAACATTCCTGTTGTGTTTCTGGCTTTGTTAACAATCATAAAAGAGTAAAAACAGAAATTTAAAAAGGAATGTGCAGACTGTGAAGTATGATAAAAAGTTTGCACAGTTAAACAAAGATACTACCTTAATTCTTCAATACACTTTCATATGAAAATATAGCTCAACATGCTTTACATAGCAAAAGGAAAATTTCAATTACAAAAATAAAAGACAGAAAAAGAAATAAAATCATTAAAGATATAAAGAATACATTCTATTTAATTCCAAAACATTATATGCATAAGAGATTTTCTATTGTCCTGTACAATGAGGAAACTATTGTTACAATTTGACCCACCTCCACAAGAATTGAGAGGTGTTATTAAAGGGAAACTGAAATAAAGGTGTGTTCAATTCCAGTCATAGCAAAGAAAGGCAGTAAAAACATGAATAAAGCAAAAGTGTAGTCCCAAAGCTATAAGACAGACCCTGTAATAATAAACAGGGCTAAGAGAGTTAGAAAGCATTTATAATAAAGGAACGACTTAATATTTGTACTCAATAAAAGACTAATTCTGCTAACTGGACAAATCAGGATTAATGTTAACCTGATTCCTCTTCATTTAAAAGGTTTCAGGAAAAGAATCCCTCAGGCCTGGGAGGTAAACCATATTTAGAGTCTTTATGTTTTGGTTAACTGAATTCCACCCTCCCCATGACCGTAAATGCTATAGTTGGCAGGGTAAAGGGGCCAGTGTAGAATCAAAAGCAGAGTTTTCTATAAATGGAGGACACAGAAAGTCTGTTTAAATTGACCACCAAATAAATGGAAGAACTGTAAAACACCACCATCCAGTTTGGAGACTAACTGGGCATGATACTATCAAGTAACCTTTTCAGACTATTATGGCAAAAATTACCACACCTGTGGGAGTATAGAGGCAACAGTAAAAAAGAACAATAATCAGCAATAAATATAAACAATCAGAGACTAGACCTTATTCAAAGGTAACCAGCAAGATAGAACACTGCTAATAGGCATTTGGTAGTAATTTGTTATCCAGTTTTATAAAGGTCAAGGCTAAGGTACTTACTATGGTGAAAAATGGTAGTATCATCATTAGTATGAAGAGATAACTTTAACTAAAAAAAAGTTATAAATTGTCAGTAATGTGTGGCGTGCAACTTTAAAACATAAAGAACTGCAGACATATACGATCAAGTCACTGTGTAAAGTGGACATTGATATTTAGTGTGACAGGGTGATGAGGGGCTACACTTGCAACCATGTGACTCTTAACACTAAAATCCCTGAAGCCTATGAAAAAAATTGTAATCCCGGGCCACTTTAAATTCCTTCCCACGTCTCCAAATCAGCATCTTTCTCACAAACTTCTCTCACCTCAAGTCTTTCTCCTGGTGTGAGGTGCCTGGAGTTATATAGGGTAAATATATTGTTATTTGGAATACATACAATTCATGTGTGTTTCATGTCTACAAATATCTGTGTAAGTGTAGAATGACATGAAATGTGAGGCAAGAAATGCTGAACACATACCTAAAACAGAAACTTTTTCCATGTTAAACTAATAATGACGTGAAGTGTATAATTTGTGAAATGGTGGATAACCAGTTATTTTTTCCTTTATTTTATTTATTA